>CALNVZ010003594.1:0-44281 GCA_940671915.1 Paracentrotus lividus | reverse complement strand
TTTATATACACTGTAGAATTAAATTTGATTGTATAATTAATGCCAAAAAATTACTTTACTGTTATTGTTTTGTTTTATTTCATGTAACACATGACATGGTCATTTTTATCATGATGAGATTCACTTCACATACTAGTCTGGTTCCAAAAGATGCATTTTTTATGTTCTAAATTTATTCTTAAGAATCACTTTTTTTAGTTAGTTTCTTTCTATTTCCTGAATAATTTTGAGTGTTTAAGATTTATTTTGGCAAATAATTACATTTCTATGATAATCTAGAAATATTCCATTGTGAAAATTATAAACAATGAGGCTCGCGCAAAATTTTTTAATAACCTTAGACCTGGATGTTATATATGTCTGAAAAGCTCTGAATGAGAGGAATTAAAAATGCCACTTTTAAAGATGTGGCGTACACCATACTACTTTTTCGTGTTTCAAAGTTTGGTCTTGTTGATCATGGTTTTCATAGCTATATTTGTTCATACTTCTAATGCTTACACCCAATGCCAATTTTAAGAGCTTTTCTGAAATCCTCAGTTAATTTCATTTCAGAAAATATATACTTTTATGTATAATGGGTTTAGTATTTAAAGTTAAAAAGATTCAAATAAAAAAGACACAATTTTCATGTTGCAAAATCATGTCACGCGTAACTGGCCCAATTCAAAACGCATGGCCATGTATCAAAAACCACTTTGGATGTATACTTTCAAACTTTATGAGATCCCCATAGGAAAAAGATCTGAACTTTTAAGGTCAGAGGTCACTCTAAATTTACTGGTTTTAAGGAAGGATGCATAATATGGTCTAATTTGCCATGTTTTATGTAGTAGCACTTTAGTTCTAAATGTACACAAGCATTTTTCAAACTGTATTAATTAGTATCCCCAAAAATGCAGGGCGAAATCACTGGAGGTGAGTTTTAAGAGCGATTCTTGCTTCAGTTTCTTTGGCAAAAAAAAATTAATTTTACTGCCATAATGTACATTTTCCATACCGACTTTTCAGTTTCTTTGGCAAAAAAAAATTAATTTTACTGCCATAATGTACATTTTCCATACCGACTTTAAGTAACTGCTTTGGTGCATATACAAGATTCATGGTAGAAAAGCTGTGGTCTAGTGGTCTCACCACTTGACTGTCAATTTAAAAGTCATTGGTTTGATCCCAGACACCATGGCCCAAATTCACAAACGTGGTTTAGTTAATAGTCCATGGTCTAAATCAGGTGGTTTGTGAATACCAAAATTTAGACCATGGTCTAAATCCGTGGTTTAAACAATTGATTTAGACCATGGACTAACTAAACCACGTTTGTGAATTCGGGCCAATGTGTTTTGACTATATGCTTCTCGGCACCCCGGAATAAATGGATACCTGGTGGGAATGGAACGAGTGTGCCGTAAAGGCTGCCCTGATTTAAAATGATGCCTTTTGGATTGGGCAGGTGTCAAAAAGGCTTACAAGCATCTGATGATGAGTAATAATAGTTGCACTTAAGATGAAATTTAATAAAATGTACTTGTGAACACAAAATTATGGACTTCTTTCTTCTTTTTTTTTATTGTCATTAGCAATAAAATAGCTGATATCACTCTTCTGAACATTGCCAAGAAGATCCCACAGACCAAAATGTATGATGTAGGAATCAACCTTGGGATGGATCTAAGTACTCTAAAAAGACATCGCACAACTAACACAATGGGAGGAGCTGCAAATTGGAATGGCACGCTTGACATGCTTGAAGATTGGAGAGAGAATACATCAATGGAGAAGCAAAAAGATATCCTGAGGAATGCACTGAATGCTTCTTCCCTCCATGCTGTAGCTGAAGAATACTTGCCACTAGGTACATTCCCAAAGAATAAACTTATTTTTCTTAAAACAGAAAAGTTCCAGAACTATTGATTAAATTATGTTTGCATTATACAAAGTGATTTAAAAGATATTCATTACTTTTGATAGATTGAAACTAAACTTGACAATGGAGGTTCAATACCCCTAGTGTATTCCACCTTTATATAACTGATTCAATAAAATTCAAGTCAATTTATTGCCCTAATTTTTGCAAAAGCATATCGAAAGTACCATGAAAAAAAATAAACAGGGGAAAGCAGCTAATGCAACTTTCCACAGTTTCCATATAGTTTGTATTAACAATGAGTGTGTTCAATGTCCAGTTTCAAATTTATACGCCAACATGAATCATGATACAAAACGCAATCACAAAACACAAACACAAAACGCGATCAGCGGTGCCATGTTCAGTGTCCCAAATTTAAACGTGTTTATACGTCGATCGTCTTTAAATTCCCCGCTCTAAGAAACTGACATTTGCGCAGCTTTCTGCGCAGTTTGACCTGCACAAGAAGGGTCAACTCTGGCGCGCGTTTTTCGAATAGTATTATAGTGCAAGTAAACAGTGGATAAATTAAATACTCGCGGCACTTTTTTCGCGGATTTCGTACGGACTTGAGCCTTCATTCATAGTTGTGGTTAATTTGTTTTCTTATAAATATAACGATTTACACATCGTGGAACTCGTTTCGTTTTGTTTATTGATTTTTTTTTTCTTTTAACCGAGATTTTCCAAGTCAAACAGTTAGGTTCTAATGAAGGCATCTCAACTCTTCTTCAGTCCAGTTTGCCCCTTTGAGCTTACAGGCCATGATAACATACAATACCCTTGCACATAAGATGAAAATATCTCAGTCAGAGCACGTGTGAAAAAAACAGAGAAAGCATATACAAATTAAAATCGAACGTAATGCAATGCAATGCATTATATTATACCTCATCGAGGTACGTACAATGTGTGTGTACATAATACAGTGGCCTGGGCGCGCGTTTTTCGCTTGCACCGGAAGTTTCCGCTGCGAGAGCAAATTTAACACGTTTGAAACTCAATCCTGTTCAATGTCGCATTTCGTTGCAATCGCGATGCTCAAGGTCGTAAAATTGAAGCCGATTGCGTTTGTAAACGCATCTTTTTCGGGCGTTTAAATTTAATGTTAATTAATCGAGATTTGAAACACGTTTATTTTTACGACCGGCGATGGGGACAATGAACACCCTTTTGTTTTTCTTTATATCAGCGTTTTGTGTTTGCGTTTTGTATCATGATTCATGTTGGCGTATAAATTTGAAGTGGACATTGAACACACTCAATGTTTTTAAGGTCTTAATCAATTTATATATTAAAGGGGAAGGAAACCTAGGAATTCATTAAATTGTACAAAGAACAGAAAATCAAAGAAGCTGATCAATGAAAATTAGAGAAAGAATGAATGAATAATAAGAAAGTTATGAGCATTTGTATGTGTGATCACTACTGCTATGGGGATCCTCACATTGGCAACGGCCCGAAGATGTGTGAATGTCATACATGAACAACTTCCCCATTACTTTTGTACAATATTTCACTCAAATTGTCTTTTTTTTATTAATTTCGTTAAAAGACCTGAGATTCATTTCATGGGAGGACATGTAATACAAGTTCACAAAATATAATATAGTGTGAAGAGTCTGTACTACATTAGAATGAGGTGTTCCATTACCTGCTACCCTGCTACACTTCCAATTTCTGCTATAACCCTTTTTATTTGGACTCGACCATTTATCCCGTTTCTGTGATTGGCTATTTTGCTCATGAATATATTATATATTCGCACCTTTCCTGATAATGTATTTGCATAAGAAGGAATGTAATTTTGTGTGCGTGTACTCTGTTGGCGATAAACGTCACGCGAAAAATACGATACGAACTCGTAGGATTTTTACTGCCAAATCCTTGATCTGTAAACGCTTTTCTTCTCTTTATTTATATTTATCATTTTCAATCATTATCTGTTAATAATAAGGGCCGTCTAGATGCTTTCGATCGTTCTTAAATGTTGATTTCGGGAGACGTACATATCGTACTACAAAATACCAAGATTTGTTGTCTGAGAGCGACAGCGCAGTCAGCAGCGTCACGAGCTTTCATTTGAAAGTCGTGAGTTCAAATCCGAAAACCGACGGATTTTTTTTTTTCTTTCTTCTTTCTTCTTCTTCTTGAGTTTTGATTTTTGACAGTCATTGACTGTCATTCACTTATTGAAAAACAGAAAAACAACCTAAAAATAAGATTTTTTTTTTTCTTAAAGATAATCAGTGTAGCCAAAGTGGCAGATAAGATTTTCTAGAGAGTTAGCCCTATGGGAACCCACTATTTTTTTTCACACCCCCCCCCCCCCAAAAAAAAAAAAAAAAAAAGAAAGAAATAAATTATTAAAAAAAAAAAAAAAAAAAAAAAAAATAGTTCACCACCATTTCTAACTTTCCAGTGGATTTTTTTTTTGGACACTCAAGTTAAAAAAAGGTCACAAGTCACCACCGACTTTCTCATAAAAAGCCATTTATTTAAAAAAACTAAATTAATTAAAAAAACATGTACCGGGTACTGTTTTTTTTATTCTCGTTATCACACGTTTAAAGAAACAGTTCGAGCCATCAATTGAATTTGAGCCGAGGCATAATTAATTGATTATTGATTGCACTCCAAAAGAAGAAAAAAAAATTAAAAAATATACGATAGTCATAACAAAGTTGATAATTAGACGGCCCTTATTATTAACAGATAATGATGAAAATGATAAATATAGAATAAAGAGAAGAAAAGCGTTTACAGATCAAGGATTTGGCAGTAAAAATCCTACGAGTTCGTATCGTATTTTTCGCGTGACGTTTATCGCCACACAGAGTACACGCACACAAAATTACATTCCTTCTTATGCAAATACATTTATCACGAAAGGTGGCGATATATATATATATTCATGAGCAAAATAGCCAATCACAGAAACGGGATAAATGGTCGAGTCCAAATTGAAAAAGGTGTATAGCAGAAATTGGAAGTGTAGCAGGGTAGCAGGTAATGGAAACACCCTTAGAATAAGGAAAAAGAAGATTTTTTTTGTATTTTTTTGTATGTCATATGGGAGAGTTGTTCATGTGTGACATCACACATCTTGGGCCTGTTGCCAGTGTGAGGATCTTCATAGCGTTAGTGATCACAATATTCAAATGCACATAACTTTCTTATTATTTATTCAATTGTTCTCAAACTTTCTTTAATCTGTTTCTTTGATTTTGTTTGTTTTATACAATTCAACTGAATCCTAGGGTTTCATTCTCCTTTAATCTTATCATCCTGGTTATGGCAAGTTCAGTAATAAATTGTGTTTGGGAAGAGACAATGAATCATTCGACTCATGAAAAACTAATTGTATACAAGCACAGAAAGGAGAGAAAATGTCAGCTGGTGCTTTCACTCATATACATTGAATATGTTCCTCGGTCCACAGTAAAATGGCTTCTTTGTAGTAAGCAGAACATAACACAACAAATGGAAATATTATTTTCTTTCCTTTATCTGTTCATTACACATAGCATCAAGAGCAAACCCTTTCCAAGGACCTGTTAATCGAAAGAGGACTGCTTCAGGAACACCTGTACAATCTGAACAGGTTCCCATGGATTCTACCTCCTCATCATTTCTCACCATACCATCAACATCTGGACACACATCTGCTTCTGCCCCACAGAATCCATCTCTACCATCTACCAATCGCACAAACCCAATAACAGAAGCACAGCTAAAGAAGTGTATTGCTGATATCAAAGATTCTTATAGTGTCAATCTGTGTCAGGTACCTACAAGTCCACTTGACTTAGATTCCATTGTTGAATTACAATGTATCTTTACAAACCTTCTCTTGTTAACAGAAGATAGAAACACAAAGAAGAAGGTCCCGCTAAAATATGAAGACCTGCTCAATGTTGATATCAATGGTAGACCAGCTAAACGTATCATGATCCAAGGAGAGGCAGGAGTTGGGAAGACAACATTCTGTGCAAAGATTGCTTGGGACTGGGTTAGGCCTACATGTGACCTCTATCAAGATTACACTCTCGTAGCTGTTGTACCACTTCGTGAAGCAAAGAATGGAAAAACAGTTGGCCAGGTACTGAAGACTTATTTATCTGATGGAAATGATGTGACTTCAGAGCAACTTGACGAGTACATTCGGACAAGTCAGGATCAGGTTCTTACTGTATTTGATGGTTTTGATGAGTTTAGCTTGGAAATGTTACATGGTGAAAATGAAATAGTACAAATCCTGCAAGGTGAAAAACAAAAATCTAGCAGGGTCATTGTGACAACAAGGCCATGGAAGGCACACGAAATAGCAAATGGAATGAACCTGAAGAAACAATATGCATTTGTTAAAATAGAGGGATTTAAGCGAAAGGATGTTAAAACATATGTCACAAAGTTTTATCAAGATGACAAAACCTCTGCTGCTACCCTACTTGAGTTCATGGAAGAGGACAGCTTGGTGACTGAATCAATGGCTC
Organism: Paracentrotus lividus; assembly: GCA_940671915.1. NCBI lineage: Eukaryota > Metazoa > Echinodermata > Echinoidea > Camarodonta > Echinidae > Paracentrotus > Paracentrotus lividus. The sequence continues at coordinate 37,879 of CALNVZ010003594.1, read as the reverse complement.
CATTTCCAATATTTTGCTCTATGCTATGCCACATGTGGAGGGAGGTGGAGAGACGTGAAGTGATTCGAAAGCTTCAGACATTTTCTCAGTTATTTGGGGAGATGATTGTACATCTGAAAGAGCACTATATCTCTAAAGATTCTAAAACATTTAAGAATAGTTTAGTCCAATATAACAATGAAAAAATTGATAGTCATTTTAAGAACATCAGTAAAATTGCATTTAATGGTCTTCTTAATGACAAACTTGCCTTCCTTGAACAAGAATTTCAATCATGTGGTGAAGACTTAAATGTTGCCTGTGAAGTTGGACTATTAACACGCGAGATAATAATTTCCAAAAGAGGCCATGGAGCAGTTAGAAAGGTTGCTAGACAAGAATCCACTTTCTCATTCCCTCATAAACTCTTCCAGGAATACACAGCTGCTATTCATCTACAAGATCTATTCTCCACAAATGACGTAGAATTTGATAGAATTATGCAAAGTACCATATTATCCAAGCCTACTCAGTACAAGTATCTTTTATACTTTATTGGATCATTCAACAAAAACATTTGTAAAGACATAATTACAAGAATGGTAAGAGGAAAGATTTCTTTGGATTTGATTGTGGAAGTTGCATTTGAAGGACACAGTGAGGAGGCTGCAAATGTCATTGAAAAAATAAAACAATATGAACTACGCTCCCTTACAATTGAGAAAGAAACTTCCTTGCATGTGGTATCTGGTTACATGTTTGCGCTTAAAGATTTGGTAAGTGGCAATTTTGCAGTACTAGTAATTTACCATTATTTACATTTAAACCACCAAAAAAGTGGAAGCTTCTACTCATATAATTTCTGCATATTGCAGGCAAATCATTGGACTTCAAGACTTGTACATATTGTAATTCAATCTAGCCAATAACCTTGTTCATATAATTCACTTTTATCTCATTCCATATATGTTAACCCATATTTGCCTAAATAATTTGGATGGTTCTTTCAGTATGTGAAAAACATAAAATTCAATTTATTTAGAACTAAATAATATTTCATTGTTGATTTCCTGTCTGATGAATCTCATCCTATTTAAAGTAGACACACGGAAAAAATCCATGATATCTGCTTATTATTAACAAATTATGAACCTACAGACAGATTTTTCCTCGATAATCACGTTGGAAATGGTGAAAACCCATTCAGATATCTTTGGAAGGCTAAAAATACCTTTTTTTTACATTTTTTGATAATCCGCCCCCTTTGGGGCCGATGCGGTGCGCCGAGCGCAGATTATGTGCTGAATGAGTGACGTCACACCTTGGGCAGTGACCGCGCGCTGCGAATGTACCCGTACAAACGTTGAATTGACTTAGTCTGCTTGCTGTTGTTTATTTGCTATTATCGCACTTTTAATGTGATTGTTTATGAGAACGAATTCGGAATGATTCAGGAGTCTGTCATGGATAGTGCTTACTACGAATTTCGTCATTTTTAGGCCAACTTCAGTGTATTTTTGGGAAAAGTACCCAAAATCAGTATTTCCAATCTCCCGGGTCGAGTAGACAGTCGGTGGATGCTGCACATGTAGCTCTTGTTTACAGTTCATGACCGCCGCCGCTTCGGCGAGTTGATGCTGCAGGATACGGTGTTGACTTTACACAAAACCAACGTGGTCAACGCAACGCGAGCATTTATACTACCTGCATTGAATACTTGCCATCGAGTGACTTCTTTCTGGATTATTAATAATTTATTTATCCTGTTGTAAGTTGTTATGTGCGCGCTGATCTTAGTGAACATCTTTGGATATTGGATCTGATAAGTGATACTCTGCTGAACTGAGACTGAGTTTGCCGGGTCTGTGTATGGTGGAGACAGTGCAGTGCTGTCTGTGTAGATTTTAGTGGTAAGTTAGAACTTCATTTTTTTTCCATCTTGGTCTATTGGTTTTTCCTCATATTTCTACTTTTTGCATAAGATTCTAAATTGAAGCCTTGCTATATTTCTAGGCTACATCATGAAATAGGTTGTCAAAAGTTTTGATTTCACTGTCAAGTGTCATAATAAAATTCACTCCCGATTTAATTTTAGCCAACTTTTGCAAAATGACCGGTTTTGAACGCCTTCAGTCTCCACGCAAAATTTTTGCCACAGTGCCAATATAGCTTTGCTGCTAGCATGAATATGTCGAAATATAATTTTATAAATGTTGTGGATCATCATCAATACATTGACAGACGTCTTCCTTGACATTCATGCTTGTGTACTATTCTTTGTAATAATTGATAACTCTGTAAAATCGCCTTGACAGGGGAGAATTTTACTTAAATAGTTAATTGTGCATCGGACAGTGGCAGTGATTTTCTGTTTACCAGACAAAAAACAAAACGAAAAAAAAAATATATTTTGGTTCTTTACTTTTTATGTGAAAGTTTATTGAATTTACCTTTGTCGAAAAAGGATTCATTGTTTTTGCTGTGTACATTTTTCTATGACAGCTGAATTTCCAATTTAGATCTAGATCAAATTTGAAACCTAATTTAAATGTTGGATCTAATCAAGACACTCTAATGCATATCTTAGGTTTTCAGAAAATGGCACAGACAATTGTGTTTTAAACTGAAAATCACTGTCGCCAATCTTTTTGTGCCTTTTTTCCTCCAAACATTTTTTTAATACATCAAAATTTCATTTATTATATAGATATATGTGTATCTACGTTGATCTACATGGACATGCACCTTATTATTATACGGCAGGAACTTCCTGCTGATCTCCGTAGTAAAGGGAGGAAGATCAAGAACAATGTATATAAAAATTAAAACTGAAATCATACACGAGTATGAATAGTCCGGCATCCCAGAAGATTTATTCAAGCGAAAAGCGCCGGAACAACTGACCCCATAGGGGGTTGGGATGGACCCTGGGCCTCACAAAAATGAATTGCTGCCGGGTCTGAGCTGTGGCCTTCCCGCCAAAATCACACATTTTGTGACGTCACTACCGGAAGTCACTTATGAGACAATGTACAGGGAGGTGCACTTGACACTATCACACAAAACGTGTCCCCAACATATTTTTAGGGCTTCATTTTTTATTTTCTTTTTTGAGTTTGATTAACCGATAGTATACGATGCACCACAATGAGTTTTCCTGGCATTTTCGTCCCTGAGATCGATGATAGCGACGTTAACATCGCGGAGCGACGTCGTCGATTTGCGACCAATTTGTCTGTTTTTTTACTCGTTTTCGGTTTCAAATTTTGAAGTTTTGTTTAGATTGTGTTTAAAATATTCGATTGCTCTGAAACTTTGTCAACGTCTAAAGCAAGTCCTCCGCTTTCTGGAACATATTTGATTTTATAAGTTATATGTATTTTTTTCATATTTTGGGGCCATTTAAGTAACATGGTTTTAAGGAAAATCGGTCAAAAAGAGAGACTTTTTGAGGGTAATATTTCCGAGCCATTCATAATACACGTGTTGTATGGGGATTAATACCGAACTCATTATAATCTCACATACATACTCATTATCCCCTTGTCCCCACTATTGTCTCCCTATCATATGCCCCACACCCACCCACCCACTTACCCACACACACACACACATACGCGTATGGAATACCAATGTGGGACATCGTGTCTTTTGCCGACCATTGTTGGACACTGCCCTATTTTCAGTCTGCGTCCAACAAGTGTCGGTTGAAAAAGTTATGTCACGCAAATCGTCCCTTACGTGTGTGTTAGTGTGTGTGAATGATATTTCAAAGAGCGCCAACTAGCGGCAGTGAATATTTTTATGTTTGCAAAAGTAAACTAAGTTTGGCTCATTCTGTAATGCAATGTCATTTTCAAATTTTCTACTTTAGAGTTCAGTCCTCGACGAGAATTTCAGTGGTCAATAGGCGTAAATATTCATATAATGAATGAAAGCGCCGTAAAATTTAAAAACAACAACAACATATTAATCCATACATATGACATTATTTTTAACAATGGCACACACCTTAATTCAAAGGAATATTTAGGCATGTGTTACAAAGCTATTGGTATGGAAAACAGGTTTTGCTGAATGTTTTTCGCTATGGAACTTAAATTTGCCATTAAAGCAGCAAGTTTTGAAAAAGACATTGCCTCACCGAATAAGCCTTATCTTTTGACCACATGGGCCAATACTGATGATAGTCGTGTAAGGAGTAAAATTATAAGAGTAATTGGGGGAGGGGGGGGGGGGTTAGACAGGGGCGTAGCCAGGATTTCAAACCCCGGGGGGCCAGGCCAGATTTTGGCGCCCTTAAGAAAAATGGCGCCCCTTAGAAAAATCAGGAAAAAGGCGCCCCACACGCGTTTTTATGAAAACGTAATTTTCGACTTCAAGCATGTTCACAAGTTGACATAATTATTTCACTCCGTATAAATCATGAACTCTAAAAAGGCGAATAATTTTGTGTGTTGTTTGCTTTTTCCGGGTATAAAGTTTCATTTTAATAATACTCGTAGCCTACTTTCAACGAGACAGTCAGGAGAATTTCATCTACCATTTTTGAGAACCATTTCCGTAAAGCATATTTCATTTTTGAAGGCCCTAATTTGGGGAATTCAATGCTTTGCCTATTGATTTCCAATATTCCGCTTCGCTTACAATCTTTAAGAGAAATCTAAAGAAATTCTTATTAGCCCAGTACTTAACCTAGCAATTTGATTGTATTTATCATGACTAATAATCATTAAATTTTTCATATCTGTCTGCATCTAGCCAAAATTCAACGAAACTCTCTAAAACGACTTCTGATAAAACACATCAAGGAAAAATTCATTCCACAAACTGACGGCAACAATTATTGTTAATAAGTTCCTTTAAAATCAACCTTTTAATTCTAGAGACCCCGGAACCAACAAACTACAGGCGTGAAACCCACAATCTCACACACCAAAAGCTGCATTGCCATCAGCCTTAAACATTCTTTATCTAGTCATGTAAAAAACTTTGTCATTCTGTGATGTTGACAACCTGAGCTACCAATGATGTGCCTTATTTAGTCTGCATGTGAGGTCCTAATCCAAAACCCACCTTCTGATAAAACATCATTAACAGAACGATACATTCCACAATCCCTTCACAATTGATAACACCAACTTATTACTATGGAATCCTGGCATGATTTGAGACTTTGAGTGACATGTTCATATAAACACCTGGGGTCTCATACTCAAATCAAATCAAATCAAATATTTATTAAACCAAACTTGAACGAGGCATATTTGTTGGTTTCAGTGTTTGCGATGTACATGAGTAATTAGACCAGAGGCACTTCTATAACACCAACACATTAATGTCGCGCTACATGTAGTCACGCTATTTAAGATTTCGTATAGGGTTGTCATCCGTCACATTTTACAAGCTTGTGAACATTAAGAGAAGCAATGAGATTTAAAAAAAAGTGCTTTTATAATTATTCAATTCATGTAAACTTTTCTTATTTTCACATTAAAGGTAAAATAAAAAGTTATTTGCTAAATATAGAGAATTATATGATACATACACAATCTAATTTACATGCGATATTATTTGACCTGTAATGTCAACGGCTCTAGCTCCTGAGCTTAGCTGATCAGCAGATTTTAAGACTGCAGAAAAAATAGATTGACACAACATTTAAGTCCCTGTAATAATACTAACAGCTAACAACCGTATCTTGTCAATGTCAGCAATAAGGAACAAATGACAAATCATGGATGACGAGACTGTTTGCCATTTCCAGCATGGAATCGCTAACGCTATTATTTAAAGCCTGCTCCTTATTAGAATAATCACCGGCGTTGAATACATCACTCTCTGTGCTGCCGTAGTAACGATATCTACAGACGCAATTTTATCTCTAAGAAGATCGATAATTAATATCTCGTCTATAAAATCAATGAAATATTTTGTAACAACTTTGAAGCGTTTAAAGTTTGATTTGCTATACCAATAATAATTTCCTATCCATTTACTATCCTTCTTCCTTACAAAGGAAAATGGACATTTAAATCCACAGAGGTACAATACTTATCCTGAAGGAGGTTCATCTGATGCCACGCCCCCATGTTTTGCTCATTTCGGCGCCCCCATGTTTTGCTCATTTTGGCGCCCCCCCTCTCTCTCTCTCTCTCTTCCCTTTCATTCCCTCCCTTCCCCTCTCTCCCTTTTTCTTTTTCTCTCTTCCCCTTTCCTTTTTTCTCTTCCTTTTTCCCTTTTTCTTTTCTCTCTCTTTTCTCATCTTTTTCTTTTCCCTTCTCTTTCTCTCTCTCTTTTTCTTTTTCTTTTCCCCCTTTTTCCTCTTTCTTTTTTTGGCGCCCCCCTCCGCCTACCCCGGGGGGCCCGGGCCCGCTAGCCCCCCCCCCCCCAGAACACGCCAATGTTAGAAAATAAAGTTCAAAGCAGCAACTCAAATCATCAATCAAACATCAACCAAAAAGGGAATAAAAGTGAATCTAGGAGAGACGCAAATAAACTGAGCTGAACCTGAAGAAGTCTGATAGTGCACTATCTTTTTTTAATCTCAAGGCTACTTTGCCAGTTCAACTCTGAAGCTTAACAAAATGGGTATTTATATATTTAAATTATAACCAATCAAACTAAAGAGAATAAAACGATCCAACTAAACTGTAAGAACCCAATTCATTGGAGAAACCAACGAGGAATAAGAGAGTAAAGATGATAAAAATGTATGGGTGATTATGTAATAAAGAGAGTAGAAACTAAAGAGTCAGGTGATGAATGGAATGAGTGAAGGGCATGAATAGAGAAGGAATGAAGATGACAACAGAGAATTAGAGAAAAGGAAATCAGAGTGGGTAAGAATGAATAGCAACTGAATATCAGACTGCAAGGACAATGCTGAAAAGAAATGCAAATGAACTTAAGTCTAGACTGGATAGAAATGTAAAACAGCAATAAGTTAAAAGAAATAAACATATAGGACAATTACAAAATAACCATCCTACATAATCTTTCTCATTCTGAAAAATTGTCCTCAATTAAAAAAATATAACAAAAACATCAGCTTCTGCAAAACCAGATTTGAGAGTTTTAACAATAAAATTTGTTTACATAAAAATATTCAAACTAAAATCTTATAATGTTCGATCATTAAATGATTCAATATTTATGATATATCTACATGAATATGACCAGGAGAGAATTAAAGGATTGAGATTAAACTTGGAAAATTGAAAAGTAAAAATAAATTACTTTTTTTTTTATCAAGTGTATATGCAATTGTCCCAAAATGAAGAAAAAAAATCTGTCATTTTGTGTTTTTGTTCCAAAAACATAAATGAAAAAGAGGCAACTCATTCCTATTCCAACTTTGAATTGTATGCATCAAATTATGCATCAATTTGAGGATTATTCGCTTTCTTTTGTCTTTTGTGTGTAAAAATAATATGCATTATTTGCCAATTGGGACCTTGTGATATTTCCTGGTTTAATGAAAAAACAATTACACATATGACAGCGCTACTGAAGTAATGAAATACATGTATAGCAATAACGGATGCTCAAATGAAATAGAAAACACTTCAAAAAATATGAGATAAAATACTAAACTTTAACAACAAATTCAATATTGATGTTGACCGATTAATATCAAATTCACAGACACTGAAAAATAACAATTTATGTAAGCCATATTCTTTTTAAATTTAGATGGCAAACTGGGTCTTAATAAAAAATGATTTTCCAGTTTTGCTTGAAGTGTATGTGGATACAGCAATTGATAAAACTTGATAGAGGAAAACTGAAAGAATTTTGACTAAATGCTGTCCAACAAAAGTCACACAGACAATTCTAATCAGTGCTGTCCAACAAAAATCACACAGACAATTCTAATTAATGCTGTCCAACACTTCATGAAGGTAATTTTGATAAATACTAACAAAAGTCAAGGGGTACTACCAATCAAAACTTCTCCTCAAAGTATTATGTGAAATATCAATACAAACTGTCCAACAAGAGTAACACAGGTACTACTATTCAAACTCCCACAATATGTAATTTTTGTGGACAATTCTGTTACTAGTTCTGTGTATAAAAACAAGTTCCAGTGACTTCACTCTTTAACAGAACTTTACGGATGAAAGTGTTCTGCACTCGACCTTGGTGAATGAACATTCATTCAGTAAGGTCCTGTATAGAACATTTTTCATACATGCACTTTTGGGACTCTACAATTAGAAGCCATCAGTATCATATTAACGTTAAGTGCATCAGGCTATTGATTTTCTCTCTTTGTTACAGCCTATGGATACTGTTCAAGTAAGCAATCTGTTTTTCTTATATAAGAAGTTGAAAGGCTGAGATGGTTGATGGTTCTAATCAGTGCTGTCCAACAAAAGTCGCACAGGTAATTCTAATCAGTGCTGTCCAACAATAGTCACACAATTATAATCAGTGCTGACCAACAAAAGTCACACAGACAATTCTAATCAGTGCTGGAAAATTGGTTACTTTTTCAGCTAGGCTGACCCCCGCTGGCTCCCGGACTAATATCAGACGTTATCTAAAAAAAAAAAAAAAACTTTTTAAGATTTGTATTCAGCAGCCAAAATGGCAATAGAATCCACTTGTTTGAAATTGAATTTTTCCAAAAAGGTTTTATTTGCCCACCCCTACTATGATTACTTAAACTCCTAATCATTTGTCTTTGCTCTGTTTCTTTTTTCTTTCAGAATTGCATTCCAGATCTTTGATTTTATTTGAACAATTGATCTGTCTTTCAAGCAATGGTTTTTAGCTTTGATTGTAGCACAAGTCTTAAACGAAGGTGGACACATATTTTCAATAGCAGTGGAACAAGCTGGATCATTGTAGACTGCTCTTTCCTCCTCTTTAGACCATGCTTTCCTCCCTTCTGATTTTTTATGCTGAGAAACCACATCTCTCCTCCTATTAGAACTTGTCCCTACGGATTTCTTTCTCTTAGTACCAAAAGGCTTGACCCCACCAGGTTTGGAGCATGCCCCTTGATTTTCTCTCAAACATTCTTTATTAGAATTGTCTGTGTCATTTTTGTTGGACAGCACTGATTAGAATTGTCTGTGTGACTTTTGTTGGACAGCACTGATTAGAATTGTCTGTGTGACTTTTGTTGGACAGCACTGATTAGAATTGTCTGTGTGAGTTTTGTTGGACAGCACTCATTAAAATTATCTGTGTGACTTTTGTTGGACAGCACCGATTAGAATTATCTGTGTGACTTTTGTTGGACAGCACTGATTAAAATTATCTGTGTGACTTTTGTTGGACAGTGCTGATTATAATTATATGTGTGACTTTTGTTGAACAGCACTGATTAGAATTACCTGTGTGACTTTTGTTTTTTCATTGCATAGATGATCATGACCTAGTCAAGAAGAGAAAATGACTATAAAGGCATAAATATGTGATCCTACCTGTATGTATTTTTCTCTTTTGACAAAGATATGCAACGACAAAGAAGGAGATGGTTTGATTACGTAGAAGATTACATCAAAAAAGAATATGATCCACCGTGGATAAGGGAACAATTTATTGACAAGGTGAAAGGTAAACATATGAAAATATACAAGGTGAAAGGTAAACATATGAAAATATATTCTAGGACGTGGAGTCATAGCAGCGGAGGACATCAAACCTGGACAGTTTGTGGCTCAATATCCCAGAGAACTAGTTTCAGGAAATGAAGGAAGTCAAAGAGAGGAATCAGAGGAGAGTGTCTTCCGATTTTTTTTTGTCATGGCGAGGAAAAGATTATTGGTAAGCCTACATACAGATAATGTTCAGTCTAGTGGTCCATCATTACCAGTTTCCCAATACAAAAAAAGGTATGAAAAATAAAACCTGATGTATGTACTTTTAAATGTGCTTTTAAATATTCCACATAATTTCTAGTTTGTAAAAAAAAAAAAATAATTGTTTCATTGGCTGATTTTTAAAATTTTTGTTTTTTTTTACTTGTTTTGGTTGAATGAGCTACTGTTAATTATTATAACTTTATTTGTGAGTCTTACTCGATGAAGTACATTTACCCCACGCTTGTCACTATAGTGTAAATTCAATGAAAGTTATTTAGAGCCAAAGTATTCCGAGTACCCCGAAATAGGTCCTTGCTTCCATCTCAGTCCTGAACTACAAATATTTTTCCAGTAAGCGCTCCCTGAATACACCATTTTTATTTTGTAGTCTTAGAATTAATACTTTCTTGAATGACTGCAAAGTTTTCAGCATTCTTTGCAACATGCTAACTATATTTTTTTTTCCAGAAAACATAGTAATATTTCTTCCACTCATTCTTTTTTTATTATTATTGTGAAATCAGTTATAGGCTAATGTTGATCTATCAAATTTAACTCTTGTGGACTTTACTCGTATTGGGGTCTTTATTTCTATGAAATACATTTACTTTCCATTTAAAGAAAATGGTGAATGTGAAATTTTAATATGATATTAAAAATCTTTGAATATTTAGATCCTGCAATATACTGAATTTTCTAGAAGACCTTGTATAATTTATAAGTTTATTTTGACTTATATTGATAATTCAGCATTGATGCTACTGAAGAGCCTACCAAAGGGCCGAAACTTGGCGGACTGGTAAACCATGGTGATCGCCGTGAGAGAAATAGTTTACTAGATACCAATTTAACCTGGAATGAACATCTTCATAAAATAAGTACTTCTGTTTCCAAGGCAATTGGCATTCTTTGGAAATTAAAACCCATATTGACAAAGGAAACACTTATGATACTATATAACTCCTTTGTTTTACCCCACTTTAATTATTGTAACATTGTTTGGGGCAACTGTTGTAAATCTAAAATTGACTCATTATTCCTTTTACAGAAAAAAGTAATTTATCTTGTGGCTTGGATATAGATATTTGAACAGAGGCTTTTCATGTCCGCCACAAGAGAATGATCGCTAAACTCGAAGTAATTTCTCTCAAACCTCACTTTGTTGTCAGCTAAGATGCACTTCTCTAGAACTGCCTGATTCGAGCATATCAAGACACCCACAGCTGAGCCTTGCTTGATCGCTGCTGGCATTAGCATATATCTAAATTGAGCTACCGATGGCTGAGATAATATCTTCCCTTTTTTTATTTCAACAAGCAAGTGTTCTTTGGATGTGCTTTCGAGAACAATGTCTGGTATGAACTTGAAGACTTGACGACAAACAACTTCCTGTAATAAAGGAGTTGTCTGTGAAACGCGAGGTGAACATCTTGTCGGCCTAGGCAACTTGGCAGGAGATTCCGGTGGCGAAGAGTCGGACTCACTTTCCTCAAATGTAACTTCGAAGACTAATTCCCTAACTGATGGCTCGTTGACAGTTGAGGAACCACCAATATTCATCACTTTGACTGAGGTGTGTGAGCTGAATAGTTGTGTAAGGAGAGTAGATATCATTGATCTGCCCCGGGAGTTGGACATATCCGAGACAAAGCCTTGTGTAATATGTTGTTGTTCTATGGATAATACACCTGAAAAGAATAGAAAGAACAAAGAATCAACAGATTTTTAATTTGGTTGCTGTATATTAGGCAGTACCCTCACATTTCTGTAGTGTAGTCTAGCAGTGGCACTAACTCAGTTGACAATATTTGAATTTCAACAATCAAAATTGAAAATGGAGGCAGAATAAGAATACAAATAGCCTTTTAACTTGCTTTAATATAGATATATTGCTGTAAAGTTCCAAGTCTGATGTGTATAAATATAAACTGTGCATGCATAAGTGAAATTTAGTAGAAATAGTTTGAACACTCACATTTGAAGGTATTTCTCCTTACAAATTATCATGGTGACTTTCAAATATTTTAAGAACAAAAACAGGAAGTTATGTTAAAAGTGCCATCTACAGTTGACCATGTGATATTTCTATAGATCAGATTACTTCTGTGTGGACTGTGGGTACCGTTTGATCTGATATAATAGACAACATTTATTGGTGTTATCTCTGGTGTAATTAAAAAAAAAATTTAAGAACTCCCTGTTGGTGTATTTCTGGTGTACCCTGTAATCCTCAACTTGAATCAAACACCACTGGTGTATCTGTGGATGTACCCAATGGAATAAATTTCAGAAGTCCATATGGTGTATCTGCTGGTGTACATGTTTTTGCTATGGTATACTTGTGGTGTAGCAGGCTCATGTTACATATCTGTAGGTTACTTCTGGTGTACACCTTCACATAACCATAATATACACCATGTTATGAGGTGTACACCGAGAGAAAATGTAAGGGTAGACAGATAATATAGAATCACCATAAAACACTTACCGGGTATCTGTCTTGTATTTCCATGATTTTGTTTCTTCGTCGAAGTACAAGGATTCAAGTGGGTCCAAGATCCTAGTAATAGTCTGTTTTATATTGATGCAGGAACAAGTTCAGCATTGCTCGTTTGACGCTGCCCGCCCAGACCCATCCAGTCTGTTATATCATATTCGTTTTCAATTTGCTTCTTTGATGCAAACAGGAGTCACCGATCTCCACTGCACTGCATCATCAGTGCCGTGCTTCAAGGCTTTTATTGTGCATACTGGGAATCGACATTGCTGAAAACAGATATAACACAACAAAAAAAGTAAGTCCCCCTAAAACAAACGTTGATTACTTTTAAACCAAAAGTCAGAGGGGAGCGAGTACTCTTTTAGAATCTCTTACATATCATATGTCTTCTTAAAATACTATCAAAATATGGTAAAGATTACAGTGGATATAGAGTCTCATGTACAAGGTTAAACCGGAGTGACATCTGGTTATTATTGCAACCTTATCTTCTGATGCCTATGACCTGTGACTGCTGCCAAGCCTTGACAGGCCATATCACTTAACACTCTGATAAATGTGTGCCAAACTTTCTTTTTTTTTCCTCTTTTATTTTGAATAAACAATAATGTGGAAGTTGAGTTTTTGTGGTGTTTTTTTAGATAAGACATTAAAGTCTTATTTGGCATAATACTTGCAGGTGAGGAATTTACGATGAAAAGAGATGTTTTCTCTATACTCTTGTTTTCTGGGTTCAAGACCCTTTAAAATTGGATTACTTGAATCCCGCCACAAGCTATGAAAGAAACCAATCATTGTTGAGGTTCTGAATTCCTTTTGGGCGTTTGCCCGTTCTTAATGATGAAGGCTAATCACCGTGATATTCCTTCGTAAGATTAAAAGTTTTGCTCAATTAACGATTTGAGTTTCGGAATTTCTGTAAAGTGTTCAGAGTACCCTGTAATTAAGTAATATTAGAAGCTCGAGGGAAAGTGAAGGATTGAGCTAGCGTTAATGATGCAGGAGCATTAATTTTAAAGTGATACAGCTCCAATTAGCGATGTGATCGATAGGGTACTCCTTAAATTGGCCAAGGGAGAGAAGGTATCGGAGATTCATTCTCCTCTCGTGCTTGTTCTGAGCTGTACTGTCCGAAGCATCGACGGTCAAAGTCGGCGTCGGGGTTTTTGATGCCTTGTTTCTTCTGAATTTGGGTATGTAGATACTATTTTAGATACTTGCCATTAGTATATATAAGTATTGAAAAATAAAAATGTCACGCAGAGTATTAATGTTTAATGATAGAATATATCATGATCAGCGACATTGACCTTTATGAGTAACACAGATTCTATATGTGGGACAGGTACATAAACGTGTTAGATCTGAAAGGGTCAGTGGGTATATGTATTTACAAGATTATGGTTTAAAGAATTGAAGACATTTTGGATAATATTAGCATTGTCTTATATTCATTTGGTAGACTGTAGAGAGCAGTAGAGAAGATGAAATGTGATGAAGGCATATAGCTCCAACATGATTGTAAGTCTCTCTTATTATAGTTAATTCCAAGATATGGATGGTATATTGGGAAGTGAAGTAGATACTTATTTGCAGATCTCTTTAAGTTAGATGAACCCTGTCAAGTTTCAAGAATGATATGATAGAAGTCGTGTAGATTAATTCTTTGAAATTGGACAATTCTTGTGATGGAATTATCAGAACTGAAGTAAAAATTGAAATATAATAAAAACAGGAGTATGACAAACTAAGAGTGTGGTGTAAATCTATTCTTGTTTACAAGTATCCTTACATGTACAGGTAATTCTGGAGAGTTTGAGTTGACAATAGTTGAGGGAGCAGCTATGCGATTGGTTCAGGTATGGACGAGTAGAGGTGTTGATCCTGGGTGGTAAGCAGATAACTTATAATGAGTAGATTTTGAATTGGGAAGACGCAGACACTGGTTTAGAATCTCGTCATTCATAATTGTACGATTGTTTAACCAATTAATTCTGGATTGATACTGCATTACCTTTATCAATTCTAAAGGTTGAGCTTGGTTAGATGATACAAAATCACAGAATATAGTAGAAACATTCATAGTTTTGTGCAACAAAATTATCTTAAATTAATGAATGGCATAGTCCTTGAAATTATTTTGAGGATAGTTTACGTGTGTCTTCATGACAAGCGAGGAGTGTAGTTGGTGAAGACTTACAATTTTAGGGGATGTTGTAATGTCGTATTTTTAGAGGTAGAGAAGAGAGAGAAAGAAAGAACAAAGCAGAGACGACAAGAAAAAGCAGAGCCAGAAGAAAGATAGAACAAAATGTAAGATACGAAGAGAGTTGAGGAAAGAGAAACGGGACGAGAAAGCAAGAGAATGAGAAATGACAGAAAAATATAGAACAGAGAAGAAGAAGACGAGAAAGAGTATAGAGAGAGAAAGAGAGGAGCAAGATAGAAAAGATGGAGAGAGTAGGTGAGAAAAAGAACGAGGAATTAATTGATTTAGCATGTCTCTATTGTCATGTCCATTCTTGAAGTAGTTGGTCAATCTGGTACAAAAGGCCATGGATGAGGATAAGCAGAGTGCGTTAGACGGCTGAGCTAACGAAAGAATATTCAGCATTTAGGAAAACTGAAGAATTTTAATGCGGCAATCAACTGTAACTCTGTTAAAAACCACTAATCTTATCATGTAATTGGATGCCAAATTTTCATTAGGCATTGTTAAAGGAATATAAGCTAGTGTGACAGAGTATGTACTTTACTTGTGTAAGAATGATAATATTGCTAAAGGAAGTCGGCCATAGGAATGAGTACTGGCAAAAACTATGGCAAGAATGTTTCATTTTTGAGGACGGTTTTATCAATTTTATTTTAGTGTTTTTATAAGTTCAGGAGATCAGAGATAATGCTATTTCGATTGGCCCAAAAATTTTGCAAAATTTTTCTAACTACGGGTAAAGTTATAAATTTTAGGAGATTCAAAACCCAGTTATTTGTAAAAATGTGCTCTACAAAGAATCAGGCGTAAAATTTAGAAAGGAGGACGAGAACTAAGGTTGTAAATTCGAACTTACAAAGTGAGCTTTCAATCGTTTGAGACGATAATGAAAAGGGCCAAAGACGTAATAGTAAGTACTACATACACGGTGGTTTTGTGTAGAGACAGATAGCTTACAAAAGGAGTAGAAGTTGCAAAGGTTTAAATCTGGGCCAAAGAACTAGCGTAGGTCTCCCGAATATGCTCATTGCTAAAACCGTGCAGACAGCGCATTACGCCCTCGTTAAGGATAATCATGGAGGAGCGAGAATGAACCAGTATGGCGCTTTGTACGAGTGAACGGGCATTCATCGAGTGCAGCAGCACGGCAAAGTAGCCTTATAGACTGCCATATAAAAGCGTGTCAGAGGATTGCAGCTTGCCATGCCTCTAGAACTTTCCGGAGTTCCAGGAAGCCTTGAGAGGAAAACATTATTTTGAAACCTAGCTTTGGATAGGTCAAAAGTTTTCTCAACTGAAGACAGAGAGGAAGGTAGCACGTTTCTAGTATACGAAAAGGGTACGCAACCTGGATTCTCAGACAAAACGTAAAACCGAAAGCTTCAAGTCTCATGAGAGAAGACTGGGTAGAACTAGATGAGAACGAGGAGAGGGAGAGAACGAGGGGGAAGAAGTCAGGAGAGGAGGTATGTTAGGGATGTCCGGACACTATGGGTAACAATTATGGAAGCCATTGTCTTTGGCCTTGTAGGATTAACACACGAAACACAAATAAGTAAATATGAAAATGTGTAATCATCTTCAATTTTTGTTCTCGAGATACTAATAGTTGAGATCCTAAACAACTAGTGTACTATAAAAGCATTTGATTGAAACTTGCTTGACTTAAACATTTTCAAAGTGGCAATGCGTATTAAAGATCGATTGTCCGGAACAACTGCGTGTTACTATCAACCCCCATCACATGACTATAACGTAGATGTTAGATTACGCTTTTACAGAGACTGAACGCTTAATCGGTTCAAATATTACTAGAAAGGAATCACGATGGACATATGCGATCCAAGGCGGGCAATTGCCATCCGCGACAAATACTCGGCAAAAAAAGATGACAATTGGCTCCGCGACATTAGCTCCGACGCGCAAGATCTCCTGCCGAGATCGGATATGGCGTCCAGGCCAGACACTTGGCCTCAAATCCGACACTTAGGCTCCGCCGACATTTGCACTGCCCAGCACGACAGATTGCGTCCATGCCAGACAGGATTACTCCAGGCCGAGCATGTTTGAGCTTCCGCAGAACATTTGCTCCGGCCTGACAATCGCTCCGAATGTTGGACAGAAATGCGTCCGGGCGGACATCTTAGCCTCCGAGAAGCAAGAAGCAGAGAGAGAGCACCGAACGACAAAAATGCTCCGAGCCAGGACAAAATTGCTCACGCCAGGACACATTGACTCCGGCCGAGCAAACGAATTGGCTCCAGGACCGCACATCTGCTCCAGCGATACATAGTTGCTGGCCGAGCCGACAATTTGCACGTCCGCCGGGCAAATTGCCCGCCGAGAGAGGCAAGAGGCTCCGCAGACAATGGTTGCATCCGGCCGACAATTGGGCTGCCGTACGGCGACAGATTGAGCTCCCGCTGCTCCGCCGACAATTGCTCCGCAGACATTTTGGACGTCCGACCGACAAGCTTGCGGTCCGGACACGGAAACGGAAAATAGCTGAGCTTAAAATCTGTTTCATTGAAAACAATGGCTCATTGGCTGAGCGCAATGACTCAAAACTCCAAGAACGAGCACCTTTTAGACAGAGAGAGAGAGAAAAGACGTTTTGTCATTGCATGTCAAGTGTTCTCTCTGTCGATCTTTATTACTCTTTTTGAATTGATAATATAATAGTGCTACCTTCTCATAAGTCTTGTCAAGATAAGCAGACTAGAGCCGATATTCATATGGATATTGACGCCTGCATCAGGAAATTTGTTGGTAAATATCGCCTCCCTTTCATTGACCCCCCTCCTTCCCTTCCCCCGCCTCTACCACTCAAGAGACTGTCATCAATTGTACTGGGGAGAATCAAAATGTGCTCGTATGTACGGGGACCCGCACATATTCAGCTTTTTTGTCATATTATCATTATGAGGGCATGTGAAGAGCAATCTTTTTCAAGTGGATCTTCCACCATATAATTCTTCCTAAATACCTCGAAAAAAATTTTTGAAAAGCTCACAATATTTGGGACGTACATGCATGTGTGTCGAAGTGTATTTGTGGTAGGGGAGGGGGAGGATGAATGGTGCCGAGTGTCGGCGAGGGAGGAAGTAACCGAGTGGAGAGGCAGGGCGCCGTTAGAACATATTATATTGTCGGCGGAGCAAATGTCTTCGGAGCAATGTCTTCCGATGGAGCACACATTCTTTATGCTACAGTCACACATACACTTACGGATAGATACGTCCGCTGCGAATAGATTTGGCTAAGTGGACGCGCAGGACGCAGCACATACGCAGGGGACGTAACTGGACCTCTGTCCGTATCTGTCCGTAATTGCTCCGTAGTGGAACGCCACAAGGTTGCCGAGCCTGCGAAATTTTGAAATGTTCAAAATTTCGCAGGGCATCTTTACGGATGAATGTTTCCGTAAGTATCCGTATCAAACGTAACTATCCGTAAATGAACGTAACAATCCGTAGCTTGGACACATACCATCCGAATCTTTTAAAAAAAGTTCTTAAAAACTTCCTCCATGGGCGTTCATTTACGTCCACCGTAAATTATTCGCAATATCCGTACCTATACGTATCGAGCATTTAAGTATTAAAACACAATACACTCTTAACATATACGGACAAAACACTTAAGCGTTGCGGATAATTAAGTCCTCTCACGTATTGGAGCTCGCAAAACACCCGTTCTTGATAGCACATGGATAGGGTATATAAATGTGTAATAGCTTCGAGGTCAGGGTCCTAGCTATCCTCGAGGGAGGGGGTGCGGGCTAGGCCAGGGCGCGGATCCACCGCGGCCCCCGCCCGCCCGGCCGCCGCCCGCCCCCCCCCCCCCCCCCCCCCCCCAGCCAAAAAATATTGAAAAAAAAAAAGAGAGGGAAAAAAGATGAAAAAATAAAAAATAAAATAAACCTACCCCTATGGCTAATGACTATAATGACCTCTTTGTTGGCTGAAAGCCAAAAAAAAAAAAAAAAAAAAGAAAAAAAAACCTCCCCTCCCCCCCCCCACCCTTATGCTCGGCCAGGTTGACGTGACAAAAAAAACTGAGTGTACCCTTTCCTCGCCTGATGTAACGGGGAAAAAAATTGGGTGTATCAAAATCTGAAATTCCCGTGTTTGGGCCCCCAAAATCAAACGGAGGCCAAGCATGAGCTTCCATTAAAAAAATAATTTAAAATTTCTGTTAAAAAATAACGGAAACAAAATGTTTTTAACCATATTTGTTTTAAATCCTCTGCAAATAAATCTCAATAACTCAATATATTTTCTTTCACGTGACAAGAAATAATATATATTTTTTTTTCAAATTATGTCATGCATGTAAATCCACTGAGCGCAAAGCGCAATTACTTTATTTACCATTCAATAATTCGGATAGCAGAGCAGTCTGATCTATTGGTTACATTTTCATGGTGTATAAATGCTAGAATGCGAGAGCTAACAAAAATCGCAATGAAATGATTTGAAAACAATGCAAGTTATGCACTCCACCCTCCCCCCCCCCAAAAAAAAAAAAGGAAAACAATTTTACATTACAATCACTTTAATATTTTTATATTTGCTTTTCAATTTTATACTAATTCTCAATATACTTGAGGGAAAATGCGAGAGAGAAAAAAAAGGAGGGCCATACTGAAATTTCTCTTTTCCTCCTTCATGTAAAGGCGATTTAAACTTTTGGAAAAGATAAACCTTTTTGAAAACTGTAATAATATAATAATCAAGTGTGTAAATTAGGGATTTCGCTGCATGTCACTCTTTCGGGATGTGTTATCTTTCAGATCGGTTTCTGTATTAAAAAAAAAAATCATTCGTTTTTTGTTTGTTTATTGGGGGCCGAATCTTTTTATAAGGCCTGTATAATAAAAGTGATATAAAAAGTGGTTTGAAAACCTAATTATGTAATGCTGCAGTCACACAGACACTTACGTATAGTTACGTCAGTGCCGTCCAAAAATTATTTTCTTTTCCTCGGATCCCCACGGATGCCTTCCCGTCATAGTCAGCAGTGGAAAGAGTGATAATTTTCGTTCATCCAATAAAACAAAGAAATGCATAAGAAATGATAGAATAGAAGATGAAATAAGATTAAAACAACAAATACGTAACTATCCGTAAGTGTCTGTGTGACTGCAGCATTACATTCTTCTTCTTCTCTCTCTCTCTCTCTCTCTCTCTCTCTCTATCTCTCTCCCTTAATCTCCTTCCCCTTTTATTTATTCATTTTTTTGGGGGGGGGGTGGGGTGGGAAGGGTGCTTGCCCCTGGATCAACATCTGTTGCCCTGTTGCCTTCTTCAGCCTTTGTCTTTGTAGGTTACCTACCACTTTTGCTTTTGGGGTGGGACTCTGAAGCCATATAACTAGCAGAAATAGGAAAGGTGATCTATTAGCGACGGGTCTTATTAAAAAAAAAATACACACTCATTGACGAGAGAGAGAAATTAAACGTGTTGTTCATATAATTTTTCATAACAAATTCCCAGTTATCGGTTTCGTATGTAAATCCCGCAAGTGTTTCAGAAGTATCCGGAAGTTTCTGTTAAGTTCGGAAAAACAAAGACCAATCAACTCGTAAGTTTATCCGTAAGTGGACGCAAGTGTCCGTATCTGGTCGAAACTATTCGTATCATCCGTATCTTGTCCCGTATATTTTAATAATTATTGAGGCGTAACGTGGGGATTCGCAGAAAAAAAAGAAGACTTTTTGTGGACGCAACGCCGGACGTAACTATCCGTAAGTCCTGTGTGACTGAGCCATTAGCGGAGCAAATGTCGGCGGAGAGCAATTGTCGGCGGAGTAAATGTCTGCGGAGCAATTGTCGGCGGAGCAATTGTCGGCGGAGCATTTGTCTTTTGCAGAACAATTGCCGCCGGAGCAATTGTCGGCGGAGTAAATATCTGCGGAGCAATTGTCGGCGGAGCAAATATCTGCGGAGCAATTGTCGGCGGAGCAATTGTCGGCGGAGCATTTGTCGTTCG
Source organism: Paracentrotus lividus (assembly GCA_940671915.1). Taxonomy (NCBI): domain Eukaryota; kingdom Metazoa; phylum Echinodermata; class Echinoidea; order Camarodonta; family Echinidae; genus Paracentrotus; species Paracentrotus lividus. The sequence continues at coordinate 17,373 of CALNVZ010003594.1, read as the reverse complement.
GGGAGCAAATGTCGCCGGAGCATTTGTCCAACATTCGGAGCGATTGTCGGCGGAGCAAATGTCTGCGGAGCAATTGCCGGCGGAGTAATTGTCGGCGGAGCAATTGTCGGCGGAGCAAATATCAACGGAGCAAGTGTCGGAGGAGCAAGTGTCGGCGGAGCAATTGACGCAGGAGCATTTGACGTCGGAGCTAATGTCGCGGAGCAAATGTCGCGGAGCAATTGTCACTTTTTGCGGAGTATTTGTCGCCGGAGCATATGTCGGGTCACCACTAGAAAGTCTACTCTATAGCTTACCATGTTTCAGCTGAGAAACTTTGATCCTCTCCAAAGCTAAGTTCAAAATGTGTTTTTCTCTCAATACAAGGCTTTGGAACTGGAAATTGGAGCCATGGCATGGCTGTTACCCTAGCACTTTTAGTCGCTGCGTTTGCAAAGTTTAAGACATATGATTTGCCCGATAAACCAGTTATTTGCAATGTTTAGGACATACACAGTTTTGCCTGATAACTTTGCAAGGTATAAAGACATACGTAGTTCTGCCTGATAAAACATTGCAAATGCGCAGGACATACGTAGTTTTGCCTGATAAACCTTTGCCACGTCGGGGACATACGTAGTTTTGCCTGATAAAACTTTGCAAATGCGCAGGACATACGTAGTTTTGCCCGATAAACCTTTGCCACGTCGAGGACATACCCTGTGACATACATAGTTTTGCCTGATAAATGGGAACATACGTAGTTTTGCCAGATCAAACGCCAGGAGTGTTGTCGTGATTTAATCAGGCAAAAGCGCGTATGTTTTAAAAGATGAGGAAAATTACTAGATTTAATGAGGAAATCTACGATTTTTTTGTGGCAATACCTTATATCTGTTCCACAGATCAAAGGAAAACAAAAAAACCCGATACACCATTCTCCATTTTTCCAAAGAAAGCAAAATAAGTAATTTTAAAACTTTAAACTCAAATATCTCGGAATCGCAAAAAAGGAGATACGTAGTTCTGCCAGATCACGGCCGATATGGATATAAATGCTACATTTTATGTCTTTACCTTTTAGATTATTAAGAGCATTTGATTGTATGCTTATTACTGCTTTGATTATATCTTGCAGGGTTTTTTCTTTCTGCTGAGTTTTGTTCAAATAAACTGAGAACTCAAATATTGGTGGCCCATGTACTCTTTCTTGGAGTGACCTATTTCAACCTACGACAATAAATAACATTACATACCGGTCTTCACGGTAATACCGGTGTTGACCTTGTTAGTAATACCGGTGTCAAAATATGCCATACCACCTAACGCTAGTCAGGGGTTATAATTGTATTGCTTCACCATCCCATCATGTAAGGACTATTATCCTAATTGTTGAAAAATGGTAGACGATTTTACGATTTTTCAAATTTAGACGATTTTTCAGACGATATCTGTTTCATGATCGGGTATTGACGATTAATCGGGAAATCGCCCAAGGCTACCCAGCAACCAACAGAGCACTGGCACGGAACTAATAAGCGCGTCTGCCAGACTCCCCATTGACACCCCAATATTGAATAACATTCGTAGAAATTATTGGGGTGATAATGCTTTATCTGGCAGACAGTTGGGCTGTCATTCTGTGAATCTTTGACGACCTCAACTACCAGTGATGTGTCTTTTCCACCCGACACACAGGGTCCCCACCCAACCACCCAACGTAACGTCATGGAATTCGCTACAAACAAACAGAACGATTACTATACCAGTACTTTGCAAAATCTGAGAGGGGGATATAATTGACTGGAGCATTACCTGAACATCCAACATTCCTCGTGGGGGTGGATCTTCTCGATCGACAAGTTTTCGTTTTGGCATTGTGACTGCCACTGTAAAAACAATGCACAGAATACAATAAAATCACTAAGTATAACATCAAAATTTGACAGATAACAATGAAACAATGTTGATCTTTACAACGATCATGAAATTATATGGTATTTGTTTTTTCTTAAATTCTTCGAGCTATGACTATGAGATGTTTGTTTAGTCTACATTAAACTTCTTGGAATGAGTTGCATACCAAAGATTGGATTATGTCATTTTTGAGTTTTGTTGTAATGAGATGTCTAATGTGAATCATTTAAACTTGGGAAATTCTACCAAAAGTGAGTGAAATATTTACAGTAATAATGTACGAAATTACGATGAAACATGTTTGCACAAGTAAATCACTTTCACTAAAATTCCTGGAGTTTCAAGGATGATATGTACAAGTATCTACTCCTACTACAGGCTGAACTAAAAAGACAGGATAAAACATTTATAATTCAACGAACAGATCAATAACACTAATATAGATCGAAGGTTTTACACATACAATAAAATAAACTAAACTGCTTAGTAGAATGGGGAGTTGTGTATTCGGACACTTGACAAAAATCAACTGTCATTTTACTATTTAGAATTTTGCAGAAATTATAAATCAAATTATTGTAAACATCATGAATATTTGTTCTTTGGGATATTACGAACATAACACGAAGAAATTAATGAAATAGTAAATGTCATCATGTTAAGAATGTTAAAATACTCTGTTCAGATAACCAACCAGTGCGGACACCCAATTAAACTGGATAGAAGTCTATATGGTAAGGTGCCCCAAGTCTGCGCAGTGCCTATGTCTGCGCACCCACGTAAATGCGCGATTTTCATAGAACAAAACATCAAACTGTCACCAATTTTCAATCTTAACCTCAACAATCCATTTTGAAACCAAAAAATGCGAAAATAATTGATTCAAAATGAGTTCCAGCAAGTTTCATTTGCTACCCTGAAAATTTCAATCATTGTCAAAAAAGAAAAGTCCGAAACTTCACTGCGCTTGAATTGCACACAAAATGACAAGCCCGTCTGAAAATCGTAAAAAACATTGTTCGTGTGAATAATTTCTTGAAATGTTTTGTTTCCTTGATCATTAGAATATGAAGAACGAAATAACATTAATGATTCTCAAAATAATATTCTACTTTGTAATAAAATCGAGATCGAATTTTAGGTGCGCAGACTTGGGCACCGCCATCATACATTTGAGTCGATTTCTGTATCAGGTCGCTTTCACTATCGCTAGCGACAACAAGAAGTCAGGATTCTGGTTATAAAAACAGTTAATGTCTACACAAAAACTCAATGAAATGTCACAAGTTTATCCTTCAACGATTCTTAAATATATTTCTCGTCAGTACTCACCTCGTACAACGTTCGCCCTCTCGTAGTCAGATAAAATGGCGGATGCGAAGAGCTAGCTAGCTGTGCCGATTTTTTCACGCGGATAAATACCACACTTACACCAGGAGGGCATTTCATCAAAGGACTTGTCAGACATTTTATCCGACAAATTTGCTCTCAGCCAATCAGATGCAAGCATTTCAGTAGCTTGTAACAGTTTGTCGGATAAAACGTCCGACAAGTCCTTTCATGAAACGCTCTCCGGGTCCCACTTACACCACAAGTCCAGCGACCAATTATGGTGTCTTTAAGCACGCCAAAAAAAAAAAAAAAAAAAAAAAAAAAACACGTATAAATTTACGCACACCCGTAATCCTTTGTTGACAAACGTTATGGTCGCTGGAGAATGAAAATGTTTAAAGTGCTCTAGATTCTCGGCCAACATTTTAGTGAAAATATAAGAGGCAGATTTGAAAAGCTGAAATAGTGTTCTTTTTAGCCATATAGGACTCATTTCGAAACACTTTGTTTAATACCCCCAGCAGAAGGGTAAATTCAAGCCATATTTCTGGAATTTCGACCGATATATTATCCATATTGGTCGCTGGAAGGGATTGGTTTCAATCTCTTGTAGATCTTCGCCCGACATTTCTACAAAAAAACGAATACAATTAAGCAGTAAAAAGAACCCCTATTTTTGGCACTAAGTACACTTTAAATTGCACCCTTTTTACGATTTCAAGAACACGAAGTAAAATCAATCTTTTTTTATTCTATTTATTTTTAAAGTAACTTCTTATTCTTTTAATAGGTAAGAGAAACATATTGAGGGCTCAAAACCAGAACTATGTCCATTTCGGGCAAATATTAAAAAGTTATTTAAAAATTATATCCTTTTGAAATTTTGATCCTCCTTCGTGCAAAATCTCGTTGCACTCACTGCATTTCTGACATTTGCCACGCGAGATTCCTTTGTGATCGGGCGCCATCGCTATGTGTGTACGTGTCTGCATGTAACATCAGCAAATTGTGTCCTATACCGCCTGCACCAAAGAACGGGTATACTCTATAAACCTTGAAGTACAGAGTATATGTTGACAGAGTTTAGATACCCAGCGTGTATGGTGTAGCCTATTTGCTTCCCAACTTCGCGATGTTCACACAAACCAATGACAAAAGTCCCGTGAAATCACCGGGGCCCCGTAACACAAAGGTTTGCAATCAATCGCTAAATGGCAATAGCCAATCAAGATCTTTGTTACAAGCGCATTTTGTTTAACAGACAGACCAGCAACCAATCAGAATAGCTCTTTCAAATTTGCAATTGATCGCAAACCTTTGTGTTACGGGGCCCGGGTCAGCGGTTTCGTGTGAACGGAGATGTAAACAAACCGTAATTATTATGGTGATTAGTAGGCCTAATCACTGATTACGATGGATCAAAAAGTTCGCCAAATTAAAAAAAAAAATAATATGGGACAAGCAAAAAAGTTGAAAAATCAAGTACAGGTATTTCTATATTTTATTGGTTCGCGATAATAACCCCTATTTTGAAATTTCGAGTACACTATCACAAAAAACACCCCTATTTCTTAAAAACATACTTTTAAAATGCCCCCTTTTCTCGCGAAATTGGGAACGTACGTGCGTACACATAGTCAAAGTAAAGTGATGATACCGGGTTTGGCATTTGGCATTTTGCCATATGAATGATTATATCTCACTTAAAATTGGTGTTTAAAAGGGTGGGTTGTGAACGTTTTAATCCAAACAAACTGTTTAGAAATGAATAAAAGGGTCATAATTTGCCTAAAATATGCAAATAAGGCATTATGTGTTTTAGTATTACAGGTTTAGCTCATATAGTAGACTTACTGAGGGTCAAACGTTGCTATTTAAGTACACATATTTACATTGAGTGACACACATACTCCATCAAAAGATGCAACTAAAGATAAAATCTGAATGCTAATTACCCAATGATTAGAATAATCATGCAAATTAGCACCTAAACAAAGGAAATTTCCTTTTAAATGCATTAAAACCTATATTATACACCCAAACAAATTCTAATTGTGTGCAAATTTAGAGCAAGAGGAAACAGGGATGTTAACAAAAACAAATAGATATATAGGTACATAGGTACCAAATGTGCTTACTTTATGCAATTTTGAACATAAAATTGTGTGTTTGCATATATTAGGGAACTAATTTGGATAAATTAATTTAATTTCTTTAAAAAAAAATCTCCTTGCTCCACTATAAACCTCTTCTTACCGAGTTTGATATTTATTACTGCCATATACATGTAATTAATATATTGTTTGTCTCTTGAGTTAAAAAAAATTCTGGTTGATCCAAGGAATACATGCTCAAAGTTAAATGTTAATTTGATAAAGAAAGCGTGATTTAAAACATATTTAAGTTCATGCATATCTCAGTAGCAATATTTTCATGTTTTTGTTGCATAAATTATGCACATTTTGGACTTATTTGCATAGATAAAGAATGTCTCTTTGGATAACTTTTTTTTAGTTTAACCCAATGAACACATGTGCCAAGTCAAATTATGTACCATCTACAGAAATGGTTTAAAACGTACTTGTCATTTTTGCATAAGTTTTGCCAATTAGGGTGTTAATTATATAAATACATTCCATTTCAAATTTGTTTTGCTTGCTCCACTGAATATTTCCTCAGAATTTGGCATAATTTGGCATATAATCTTTAATTTTTTATGAATATATTTCCTTAAATTATGCAAATTGAGGCGAATTTGCATGGATACAGTTTGTCTTTCTGGATAAAAAAAATGTTTGATCGACCCAAGAAACGCTTGTACCAAATTAGAGAGCTGTACTTAAAAATACAACGGTTGGCCATATTTTTGCCCTTAACAAGCCTACTATTTTAACGATACGGTTTTGAGCAAAACAAAAATGGCAAGAGTGTTTCTACTCTTATTGACTAACTGTTTGGTGCAAATCAGATTGAATCGTCCATTCATGCATGAGTGAGCACACATTAAATACAAACTGAACATATTCAAAATTAAGGTCATGGTAACTGTCCGATTAATGTCCAATTTATGATTTTCAGCCATGAAAATATATTCCACGCTGGTTGATAATCTATGCGCAATGCACTGGCGTCATTGTATGATAATGGTTTTTATAATTGAAAATAACTATACTTTCCCCGGAAATTTCTAATTGGTGATAGTTGGTGCGCGCGTACACGCGTGCGCATTAGCGCTCGCACTTACGGATGGGGTCCAGGGGACCGCCTAGCTTAGGGCCCCTGGTGGGAGTCGAGGGCGTTAATTGATCTATTCTTTGACAGAGAGTCAAATTAAATTTGCGCCGATTCAGAAAATCACAATTATTGCACCAGGATGAGATTGAGAAACTACAGTCAACCTCGCGTACGTCAACCTCGCACAAGTCGAAAACTCGGCCAAGTCGAAGCTCCAGAAAGGTCCCAATTTTGACTTTAGCCTAGGCCTACTTACACTTTGTGCAAGTCGAATTTCGCGTAAGTCCCCTGATAGCAGAAACTTGTAAAAAAGACGTTTTATTTACGTCATGTTATAAATTATATAACTATTTCATGGTTAAACTTAAAGTTTCCTTAATTCTTCTTTAATGAATTGCATACTTATTTCATTCTACTTTACCGCTTAATTCTGACGTTTTTGATTTATTTCTTACTAAAAAAATACTGGTGTAAAGAGTTTAACATTGTTTTATGAAAGAAACATGATAAAAACTCGACTAATTACCCAAAATCATTACTATTTCTTTTTATAATCGATTACAAAATTATCACCAATAGTCATAATCCCGTCATAATCTGGTCATATAAAAATACAAATTTGATCGTCGTAGATTGGTCAATAAATGACGTCATAATCAAGTCACAATCTGGTCATATAAAATGCAAATTTAATCGTCGTAGATTGGTCAATAAATGACGTCATATACAAGTCATAATCTGGTCATATAGATTGCAAATTTAATCGTTGTAGATTGGTCAATAAATTACGTCATAATCAAGTCATAATCTGGAGATATAAATACGCAAATTTACTCGTCGTAGATTGGTAAATAGTAGACGTCAAAATCACGTCATAATCTGGTCATATAAAATGCAAATTTACTCGTAGATTGGTATATAGTAGACGTCGTAATCACGTCATAATCTTGTCATTTAAAAATGCAAAATATACTTGTTGTTGAAAGTGGTCAATATGACGTTATAAAGACGTCGTATATACGACGTATGACCAGTATTACTAGTTTACGACGTCATTACGACGATATTACGACCATGTCTGCTATCAGGGTCGAAACGTTTTCTTCAGTCCCAATAGGTTCGACTTAAGCGAGGTTGACTGTATTTTTGTTTGAGTGGATACCAGATTTGTGGGGAATTTGCCATCAATGTACTGGTTATGAGCCAAATACAGCGAGTGTAGCGAGTCAGGAAAACCCATCAACAAATGGCAATGCACTGCATTTGTCAGTGGCGCAAATGGGTTTTGATTCTTTGTTAAACAATGGCTGTTGTGGGATCAATCGTAAAACAAATGTAAAACAAATATTTTTTTTTAAAACAAATGAAATTCATTTGTTTTTAGAAACATTTGTCTTTCACTCGGTAATGTCCCCTTAATAAACAAAATTCTCACCCACAGGAGCAGTGCACGACTGCTGGAAGAAAAAATACCCTTCAGTCACATTTCCAGTATAAAAATAGAATATATTTAATAAGTTATACATGTAAATTCAATGCGTTGCGAATACGTTGATAAATTAAAGACATGCATGATTAAAGATAGGACGGTCCAAGTACTTATTAGCGTATAATCCCGTCTACTCTCCTATTTATACAGAAAGATTAACAAGCATGATAGTGTCCCAGCATGGCTGTGATTGTATGTTAAATTAAAGGGTAAAGATTTAAAGGACTTTAAATTTAAAGTACTCGTTTGCCATTTCCAGCATGGAATCGCTAACGCTATTATTTAAAGCCTGCTCCTTATTAGAATAATCACCGGCGTTGAATATACATCACTCTCTGTGCTGCCGTAGTAACGATATCTACAGACGCAATTTTATCTCTAAGAAGATCGATAATTAATATTTCGTCTATAAAATCAATGAAATATTTTGTAACAACTTTGAAGCGTTTAAAGTTTGATTTGCTATACCAATAATAATTTCCTATCCATTTAAGTTTAATCATTTCCTATGCGATTGATGTATCATGTTTAAACCTATTTGGATATGCTGTAGGCAATGTACGTGTTTAATGTTTGGTCGAGATATGTTCTGGCACTGAGTTGCTACAGCTAAGATGTGACAATATTATAATAAGTTTATTCGGTCTGTTACTTTGTAACTGTGTATACAGTCGAAAATTGTTTAAGTTAGTTAAACAGACATAGTAGGGATATAAGGGAAGTTGTGCTTAGAGGATATTATTAGGAGGGAATTTAGGGAAAGTGGGATGAAGAGTTTGTTAGTTGTTTAGTGTATTTAATTTTATTTAAATGCGAGTTACATTATGGATGCAATGAGCAAAAATAAACAAATTATGATTATTTGACCACTACTAAGAGGAGAAGATCGGACTAGATTAATTTTAAGAAGAAACACCTTTTAAATTCTGAGTAAATATTCAAGTTGGGATAAATGAATGTTGAGAAATTTTTAGATACATGTGTGTAAATTTGATTAGTCTTTTCATTGATGCAATCATTTTCCTGGATCATTTGCTGGTTTCTAATCACAACAAAAATTAGGGGCATTCATCAAGGAAACTGTTGTAGCTAGCACTGAGTGTCTTGCAAGTGTAGGAGCACTAGAATTTTTCTCTTCTTATTGTTAGAATTTGATTAAAATTAATGATGATTATTACTTAATTTTGTGTATTTTGGAGTTTGAATCTGTTGATCCATGACCTGGCAAGGTGTTCTGCAGAGGTTCAACATCCTTTGGGGTTTCTGTCTGTTCGATCGTTTACCCTGTAAATTTTATTGTGGACTTATTCATTTTAGTATGTAAGCTTACATTTTTGACACTTTATGTTTGTTTTGATAGAAATGTTTTTTTAGTTGTGCGATTAAATTGAAGTTAGATTGATGCTTGTCATTGTACATTGCGTACATCAGTCACACAAAATATTCCCTTTTCTCTATGCTAAAAGCCTATTGAATGTGTCAAATGAGTGTTGATGCTAGATGGATCCCAATATTCAATTATTTAGTGGAATTTTAACATATAATATCTAAATATGGGTTGGTCCAAAATAAGAACTTTGAGGACACCATAGGAAATTGAGGAGGAGTACATTGGTGCTTCATTTTAAGAGTGAAATGTGTTATAAAATTTTTTATATGAGCAATGTGTCAAAGGAGGTCACCAAAAGATTTGGGCAGGGGTGAGTATTAAAGTTAACGTGAAAAAGATGATGCCTGATTGAATGCTTTACCTGGTATGATAGGTTTCAACGCTTCATTGCAGTATCCTAAAGACCGTAGAGCCTGGTTATTGAGTCTATAAGTGGCTAGAGGTTTCTTCCAATGGCCAGCTGACTATTGATATACCAGCTTGTAATGGAAGCCTCGGAGGAGACGATATGGGAAAGTTCACTATGAATTTGTGTTGCTGAGACTGTTGAGTAAGGGGTTGGATGTTACTTTTCAAATGTCTAATTATGTTTAATTCGATAAATTAATAAAATAGTAAAATTAAGGGCACATCTAACACGTATGATAGGATGGCGGTGTATTATGTTTACGTTTTTTTTATTAAAGTGGCAATCCTATATTATACTTATCATGCTTTTCGCTTATATATTGACTACCAATATTTTTCAAAGATGCGTTGTTACAAAAGGAACTATCATGTGATCCAAATTTGGCTCAGTAACATAATACGATGAGTTTATTTCTTTTGAAGGTGACACATTGAATGTGTGACCTCCGCATATGAAAATCGTGCGGCTATCTAGTGATTGCTCTCAGGTACATAGATTTCTGATTTCTATTAACATATGTTTGTTTGGAAGACGTCATTTATGGTTAGCACTCACCCCGATCGCAAAAGACCATCAAGCATTTGAGTTTTCGTTTGACGGAGTTTGTTGATTCTTCTCTTCCTCTTTCTCACAGCATTATTCCGGTATATGTTGTGGTGCCTTCTTTCTTTACCTTTGCCCTTTAAAGTACCATAAAGACATTATGACAGTACTTTAATACTTGATAGTGTTGATGTACAGTATAGTAAAGAAAGGACAGTTTATATCAATTGCTGCAATATATTGCATTACGATTAAAGCACTCTCAAGGTATATCTTATAATTTTGTAATGGGTGTGTAACTCAATATCAGCTTCTTCAAACAGCCCCCAGGCATTCCATCATTTATAATCATACATTGCGTTTTAAAGCAACTGGACTCAACACTCTCCAACTTGTGATAAAAAAAAGCTAGTCTTAAATTACCATTAATATCGGTATTGTATGTGTCAAATTGTACTTGTAAAATTAGCCCTATAATGATATTTATATTTGTATAGTGAAACTAAAACTGTTTTTGAGTATACTTGGTAACCTAGTCATTTAGATTTATGCTCTACAAAACAAATTTAATTTGTCTGTGTACATATAATGTCGAGCTTATTTGAGTAGTGTGATAAGTTTGGTTGTTATTCATTCACATTGTGGGCCTTATATTACAAAGTCGTACATATGCTCATGAATGGTATGATATTATGTGTTAGTATATCATCATATTGAGTATACTGAAAGGTATCGCTTTGATTGGAGATTATTCGTGTGAATTTGTCTTATATCAAGGGACTTGATCTGAAATTTTGAAGGATAAAAAATATATAAGACAGTCATGTCCTGAGGGTTACATTTCCTTTACCTGGTACTGCGGTGATTTACTTGGGAGGGTCTTCAAGCACTCCTCGTACAACTAGTAAATGTTTCTGAAACAGAAAAAAAAAAACATAAAAAATATGTGTAATATTTAGGTTATTCTAAAACAAGAAATGGGATTATAAATATCCTTTTAATTGCATTTTATTGCTACATAAAGGAGACAATAAATTTTTAATAGATAATTATGGTGTGATTTTATCGATATTACTTGTTTTTGATCAAAATTGTCTATTCTTTGATAGTAAGGAAAAGACAATGGTCATTTGTGTTTTTTACTATTTATTATTTTTACAAAGTAATGGTTAATTAAAAGTTAAAACACCGACAAAGCAAAAACTAATATGAAAAAAATAAATTTTGCTATAATTAGTATAACCTTATTAATTATTAGAAAAAGAAGAAAACATATATATTTTGTGACTTCTTTGTATTTAAGTTGAAAGCCATATATAGCGCATTTGAATTATTAGTATGGCTCTAATTATATAAAATTCCATTCTAAATTTTAAGGATGATGTGTGACACATTCATGCTACACAATTAGATAGAATCACTTTCTCTTTGATGTGATCTTAATGGTGTACAGTCATCTCTATAGTTCACCTCTATAAAGTAAGATACTTGTGAGGGCCTCCTGCAATCTATTTGATACTCGATCGTTTGTTGTTAAGGGTTTTTAGGCTCACATTTGATATCTTGGTGCGCACACAGACTATTGCCTTTGTTTCATCTCTCAAGTTTTCTTTAAAAGGTAACAGCTCTGTGGGGGAGTAGAAAATGATCACAAAATTAATATTCTGAAATTATATACAAATTTTGGTTTCTATATTAGTAATTCTTCGCGCACATGCAAAAAATTGTGTATTTGTAGTGGGAACTCTTTTTGTCTGACGTTTTATTTGCATGAGTACTCTTATGTTCGTCAAAATATTACACCATTATGTAATTTTCAGGATTAGTTTAAATCTAGCACTAATTTTATTATTACGAGATAATCACATGTACCATCTTAACTTACTCTTTGGCTTTTGTTCCCTATTTCATGAGAACAATGCTATGACCGATAACGATACTCATAGTTAAGCCTTACCGAAAATCTTTTTGTCACTATGTGACTTTACATTCGTTCCTTTTCTATAATCCATGTTACGTCTTTGAACTGAACCGACAGGGTGGCGGCATGAAGACCTATCGGACTCAATATATCTTCATCTGAACCACCAATCGACATCAGTTTCCCATAGAGACAAGGTTGGGGGCGGAGGGCAGGGGGTAAAGAGAGGGGTCCATGTCGAATTATTTTTCATTGTGAAGTGACATAAATTATTGCAGTGTATTATCTACATGCTCTCACTATTTTAAATCCACAATAATAACGATACGCACCATCTCAAATTACCTTGGTTCAATGTGTCGAGAAGACAGACTCATAGACACGAACCCTAGCTCGGATGAAATATAGCGATACTGTGTGGACAAGAGAAGTAGCGCGCTGAAAAGAAGCATACGCGCGTGCGGAGATATAAGAGGGCTTAGATTGTTCGCGGGGTGAGCGCAAGGGAAAGAACAATAAATACTGTGCTCAACCGTGCATAATGTAAAGCAATAAGGAACACTGCAAATGAGAGAAATAAAGTGGTCTAAACGCTTGCCCTTCCAAATACTTGCTGCGAGTGGCGAAGGCGCTAGCAATATGAGCGACCAAGAAGCGCTGTGAAGCCTTTGGTTATCATAAGAGATATGAGAGGGCCCTTCCTGACTCAAGGCGTCAGACCGCCGCTTTAGTCCTCACGAAACCATTGAGATGGAGTCACGGGAAAAAACTGCAGAAAAGGAAATCTCGCAGTGAATGAAGAGTATATCTACACGAGATTCGGATCTGGAGAGGTACTGTAAGGGCACTAACCGGACACCACACCTTATCCTCCGGGACCAAAGAGAAGTAGGAAGAGCTTGCTGAGACAGTCTCCACGGACCCGAAGAGGCAGTCTGGTTCTTCGCATGAACGAGGTTTTCGGCGAAGACGCGACTCCCCGGAGGTATCCGAACCTGATGTGGCCCTGCAAAATAACACTAAGGGGACAGAACGCGAACTTCACGTATAGTTGGCCTACGGCTCCCCGCACCAAGAAGCAGTATTAACGTCAAGAGTGTTGAAACGATGCTTCGATCTCAACGCTCGAAAGGAGAGGTTTAGCAAAACGCTCCAAAAGCTAGGCAACCTCCAATAGATGGAGCTAATGATATTACTGAGTGTCTTCGCAAAATAGGAAAGACCTAAGGCAAGCGGCTTTAACTCGGACGAGGTTTTAGATAACGTTTAATGAAGCGATCATGTAAACTCATCGTGGAAATGTGCGCTATAATATTATGGCAGAACGAATAGCCTCGTAATGGCTCGAAGGAGTACAAACGGTCTCTCGTCAAAAGTGAGATTAAGATAAAATCCGCTTGGAAAGAGACCGGCAGAGTAGGGAATGGACCCTCATTACGGGGAGCACCTCTCTTGCAACAACTAAGAAAAAGGCAGGCTAGACTGGGAGCCTCTTTTATACTACTCCATTTTATGGTGTTTAGCGTTCACTCCTCTCGGGTGCCGGCTATGAGAGCCAAACGAGGCCACTACTAAGCCAGACGCACGACAAGAGAGATTTGCCTGCCAATGACAGTATTTTATCTGACATAATCTTGCCACCGCTCATAGCCAAATGCGAAGTGCCGAGTCGGGTGCTCTGAAAGACGTCGCGGAGAAACGGCTCGCGCTCAACATACGTTGCCTTGCCCACTCGAGGGATATGGGGTTTCACACGCGTCAGCATTTGCACGGCTTGCCGACACAACGCTCGCGGGGCGTGACTGGAAACATGGGTCTGCATCATGTCAGCTTGCGGGGCTATAGAGTATCTCAGACGCCCCGTCATTTTCATAGCTTGGCTATGCTCTGGGGATCAGCGGAAAAATAAGGGGGTAGGGAATGCATTTTCTCCAACGCTTCCAGTTGAACCGATGAACGTGGTCATTTAACGTTCAACGTTCTCTCGGGTCCCAACTCGTCTCAGTCGTCAATTTTCGAAATGGGGTGTCTGAACGGAGAGACCATTCCGAGGGGGAGAGTAGTTATCGCCAGGTTGGCGACAGTGAGTGCCTCGACTCTTCCTTCTCTATTCATAACATTTCTCGCCCGACCACCGGTAGAGTTACGAGGCAGACGGGGGCATTATTTCTCTACCTGCCTCATCATATCCACTCAGTTGAGCGTCAAAGCGTTCTATAGCTCCCACTCGGAGACCTGACTCTTTAGTTTCTACTCTCTTTACATAGTCACCCATACAAGTTGTTGTTTGATCCCTCCTTGTCACGGATTTGAATTATCGTAGCGCCATCTCGCTTTCACATTTGTCCGTCTAAAAAAATGAGAATATCCCGAGCGGTCGCTTATATAGTCGAATCCTGAAGAGGATTCAGTTCTCATGACTGAAACCTGCAAAACATATCTCTGAACAATGGTGGGGGAGGGGTCTGAGGTCTCAACGTTAGTTTAGAGACCGCAGTCCTTGGATCCACCGTGTTTTACTATCTGACCTCTTCACATTAGGCGCGTCTTCCGCAGCCCTGAAGTGAGCTGTCTGCATTGATAATTTAAACTGTGAAAATCGACACGGATGGTTAAGAGTCAACGATAAGGTTAATGCCTGGAAAGATAACCCACAATAGTGTGTCTTTCTGCACATGGTGCTAGACAGACGGGGCCACTCCAGGCGGGGGGTGTACCAGGTACTCGGGAGGGAGAAACTTCCCAGGCGCTCCGATTCAAATCAACTCGGCTTCCAGGTAAATGGTTGTGCGAGTAGCGAGAGAAGGAGCGCTCGCTTGGGTTGGCTTAAGAGCAATCGTTCAGGTAGACGACAAGTCTGAGGTATGGAAGTACGAATTCTTACGATCGGAGATATAGCCAATCATCTCGAGCTTGAGGGGAAGCTGAAGAATTCCGTGGGAGCCAAAGTAGCCTAGGATTAAAAAAAGACAGTGCACTAGGCTTCTTCAGGTTTAGCTCAGTTTATTTGCCCGGTTCTCTAGTTATTCCCTTTTTGTTGCTCGTATGCGGATCGGCTTCCGTGTCAATCAGAGTCTGAATTTAGATTCGACTCGGAGCCTGAGAAAAAATTAAGCTCTATTGCGACAATCTGATTCGTGATTGACGTGTAGGTTGGCCTTAGACGAAAAGCTCCCCTCTGGAACGCTGTCTAGCTCCGGGTTGGATTTTCTACATGGCGTGTGAACAGAACTCGATGTAACTGGAGACGTTAGTCACATTGATCCACTCCCATAGAGCCGCATGGCTGGGAGGGGGAAAAGCCGGGAGGATTTTTTCTCGCCTTGCCATCTACAATGGTAAGGCTGGCGAGGGGGCCGGCGGGTCTTGTGGAAGCGGTTGTTGGGTCATGGGACGGCCAGGCAGACCTGCCGGGGTAACCGTGTCCCCTCACTTGGCGCGAGGCTCGAGGGAGTAGGGGGCGAACCGCTTGATAGTGGTGTGCGAATTATAACCATCCAGTACCTGAAGTGGGGCGGTGACCAGGTCAGTGTCGTATGAAAAGGGCAGGCATACCGCCGGGGGTACTGGGCTAGCGGGCACTGCCGGAGTCCCGTCACCTCTGGTGCGGAAGCCGCAGGCATAGGGAGCGAAAACCCGCTGGTAGGGAGCCGAAGGCGGCAAACCACCAAGGTATTGATATGGCGGGCGGTTGAGACCAGGCAGTGTCGTGTGAAGGGCCGAGCCATACAGCACGAGGGGTAACTAGTCCCCGTACTCTTGGTTGCGATGCTACCGGAATCCTGGGGATAAGGGATGCGAGAAATCGCGCTTTGGTAGGGAAGCTGAAGGACTAAATGGTCCAGAATACAACTAGATCTGGATGTTGGTAGCGTGGTAGCGATATTGAGACCAGGCCAGTTGTGTGTGGACAAGGGCCAGGTATTACAAGCCAGCAAGGGTAGTTAGTTCCCGGTCACCTAGAAGTGATTATTCTGCAGCTAGAAGAATAGAAAGGGTGAATAGAAGAAAGCGAGCGCAACCGCGATCCGAACTTTGGTTTTTAGAGAAGGAGATGGCCGCAGAGCACAAATCCCACCAATAGTGATTCAGATTTGAGGCGGGTGGTAGTTGGTTCGACCAGGGCCGTGAGATTGAGTCGTTGTGACAAGAGCCAGGCATTCCAAGGCAGCGCCAGAACGAGAATAGCTAACACGTCACCCCTGGTAGCGAAGCCCGCGAGGGTAGGGTGGAGGGCAGACGAACCGCTGAGGTTAGGGAACTGCGGGTGGCCGCAGGCACCAAACACCAAAGATTCAGGATGAGGCGTTGGTGACCACGGCCCCGTGTATGTGCAAGGGGGGGGCCCCCAGGGGGGGGGATCCCCAAGCACCAGAGTGTGTCGCCGTACTTGGGCGAAGCGGGGATGAGCGAAAACACGCTGGTGGTGTGGGAAGGCGGGCATGGCGAAACGGGAGGAAATGGATGGAGCTTCGGAATTTTCAAAGGGAAAAAGAGAGCAGTAGGAGGTTTAGCTGAGAAGAAAAGAAGCACTTGAAGCAATAAAAGAAAGACAAAGGGAAAAGGAAGGGAGAACCACAATAAAACAGAGGATAAAAAAAACATGAGGAAAAAAAGGGAGAGTTTGAAAAATGTGAGGAAAAAAAAGGAGAACTAACTGAGAAAGGAGCATGAAGAAAAAGAGGCAAACGGAAAAGAGGAGCACGAAAGAGGGCAAATGGGCATAGGAAAGACAGAGCGAGAAAAAGAAAAAAAGGGGGAGAGAGGGGAGGATGATCGGAAATAAACAAAAACCTCGGGGAGTCTGGACCACGTTCTTCTATTCCGGTAGAATAAACTGAGGAAAAAAAACATCTGAAGATCTCCAGCTGAGTGGATTGCCATTATTCTAGTAGTGCCAAGACTGACATACATTAGGGTAACCGACAGCGTTCTAAAAAAAAAAAAAAGAGGATCTCGATAGTAAACGGAATAATACACATGGGTATACTAACCAAGGTCCTAATATGCGGAGGAAAATATTCTAAACCTAAATGCGGCACAGGTCTTTGTTTGGAACTCAAATTCTTTCATTATTGAAATTGAACCTCTTCAGTGATAATATTGTACCTCTGTGGATTTTAAATGATCCATTTTCCCTTTTGTAAGGAAGAGGATAG
>CALNVZ010003592.1:35558-61979 GCA_940671915.1 Paracentrotus lividus | reverse complement strand
TCTGATTGTGGTACATTTTGATTGGATAAAATTTGACAACTTTCTCTAATCCTCGGAAGGTGAGTTAGCCTAAATGTATGGCAGTTTTATGTATACTTTTATTTGTTTTAATTGCAATGTCAGCAATCAAAAACATGTGAATGTGATTTGATCTAACTGATTTGTGTTGCGTGTTATGTTGAGAGCTTGTATTTTTGTAATGCAAATTCGGGAAATAATTGACTTCAATGCGAATGCGGTGCGAGGCCTTTGTCGGACTATAGCTTGACTCTGCAAATTCATTATTTTTACCCGGTTGTTGTATGTCCGGACGGGTTGTTTGTCCGGACAAGACGTCAATTTTAACTTGTTAGGACCTTTGTGATAAATATTTCATCAATCAATTGAAAGTAATATCAGACAATATTACAAAGCACAAATATTCACAAATATTTTTGCTGTTTACTGCACAAATTTTGAATAAATCCAGAGCATAAGATGATGTTTTTATCTGCTTAATTGTCCGGACAAGGACCCCCATCCTACCCCTAAAATAGCTTGTAAACTTGGAGAGCTTGTGTCTACTTTAGTTAATATCAATTATTATTCATATTGAAAACAGTGAGTCCTTTCTAACTTTTCGCTGACGAACTCAGGTACAAGTTACACTTTAGACTAAACTAGATCTAGGCTATATGGCAATGCCAAACAATTTTTGAACTTTTCTGGTGTAGAGAGTCTACCGTAGGCCTAATCATGACGTAAACATGATTCATGATATGTCGAGTAGACCTAAGTGTTTTTAAAGTAAATAAATTGCTTGATAATTATAACTTTCAGATTTTAGACTATTAAAGTTGGACCTAAAAGTAAAACGCTCCGCACTTAGGCCTACTAGTTCAGGCCTAGATCTAGGTAGATCTAGATCTCTCTGTTGTTGCGTTAGTTTTCGGAGTGCCCAGACCCAATTGGATATAATCGGAGAATAATAACGTTCCTCTTCCCCATTGATCTAAATGTTATCATTCATGGTTATTAAGTTTAGATCTAGTGTCTTTCAGTAAGGTTTCCACCAAAAAAGGGCAAAATGGGGTGGGGGGGGGGGGTTTCATGCTTTGTTGTTTGGCAGATTACTTTTGACTTTGTATACCTCTGCCCCCTATAATCAATCGCATTTTTTCACATGTTTATTTAGATCTAGGCCTCCCTAACGTTTGTGGGGGAAGCATCTCATGATCTATCTAAAACTCATGCTTGCCTTCCTTACAAAATTGTTAGCTCTCAATTTGTTTGTATTGATGGTGTAAGCCCCAGAAATAACAAGTTCTACATGACTTCTGTTCACAGAAAGGCAGAAGCTGCCCAGTGTCTCCAGGAGGTCGTGGATGTGACCAACTAGAGTTACGCCATTTGCGAGATCCTGTGGTCGTTGGAGAGCAAGACACCCAATTATCGACCTATATTTGGCAGCAGCACTTCAAGCAGTGTCTCAAGCCTCTGGGATGTGTCAACACCACCACTTGAGGTAGCTTTCCTTGTTTCATTCCATATTCTACATGGTATAGTAGAATGTAACCATTATTAAAAGTAGTCATGGCTACATTTAGAAAAAATGCATTATTTTCTTTCCTGTAATTTCACTTTCAATTACTCCTGCCCCCCCCCCAGCTTAAAATTTAAATTTTAAGAAATAAGTTCATTAGGTTTATAAGCAGATACATAAACATATGAAACCTTGATTAATATCAGGTTTGTTTGAATATCCCATATATAATTCTGTAATCCATTGCCGTATTTTTTATTATCATTTTTAACTTTTGATTTTGTGATATTAGTTGCAACCCATTTCCCCATATAGGCCTATCATGGAATATAACTTGAGTAAATTGTAATTTTAAAAGATTTTTTTATCAGTGAATGAAATATATAATCACACATATTTTTCATTGAATTTTTTCTAATGAAAAATATCAAATCATCATGAACCATAAAAATAGCAGTTTATGGAATTTTGATAAACAGCATCAGGGGAAGTTCCTTGCAAGAGATACTTCAAAATTAAACCTATGGATATGAACATATCTTATTATTCTATGATGGGTTTTTCTACAAATAAAATTGTTTTATGTATTCTGTTCTTATCAAAACCAATGTGACATCAGGGAGGACGTACACGTTTAAAATAGTTACTAGTGACATTTAAACAAATCAAAATGGAAAAGGAAATGCATGTTGAACATTATGTCACTGTCTATGAAATGTGAAGGAATAAAAACTGCAACGATACTATTTTCTAACATTGTAATATCAGGGATTTCTTTTTCATTTGCTTTTATCAATCACGCAGTTTCGAATCATCAGAATCGGGCACTGTTCATGACAAGAAAGCAAGGAATGGAGAGGAAAAGAAATTCTTCCTGTTGGTGAACTCTCCTGACATCCGAAAACTATCAGAAGGAAGAGTACCTTTGGAAAGAGATCCACCCATTCTTAGATGAGGATAAAGCAGATTTCTTTGCACCTCGGTCTTTATGATTGGGGGGGGGGGGTGGAACAATAGATGTATGTATTTTCATGTGTGAATAAAATAATTGTTCGATATTACGGAGTACAAAAAGTTTTAACATAGATTGTTCTTTTTGCTGAGCTATTAGGGGGATGTCATTTTACTAGTTATTGTGGAAGGTTTGCTGTTATACCAAAAAGTGTGTAATAATTTTAGAACAGTAGGAAGTGATGAACAGCGTTTGGCTTATTATCCCCCCTCCCACAATTCAGGAGGTCAACCATACACGTATGCTCTTTCCAGATTTTTAGAGATACCCCTATCAGTCGGGGAAGCTGATTCAAAATTACCCCGTATGAGAGGATTTTGGAGGGGAGCTAGCAGAATTACCCCCTTTTTACAGGTTTTTTAACCATATTCAGGCCCATATATTTAAGGATTAGTCCTCAAAGAATTGAAAACTATCCCCAATTAAAAATAGGTCAGGGGAAAATGCTAAAAGACCCCATTTTAATGATATCTCGGGGATTTTCCCCGACCTGAGCCCCCAAAATATACCCCTTTACGGAGAAATTGGGAACAAGCACACGTGTATAGTTGACATCCTGGGGGGGGGGGGGGCTTATTATACAGTACAGAGGCAGATATCATAAAGAGAATCTGATATATCGTGCTTTACATCCATATTAGTAAAGCTTAAATAGCAAGAGGCGATTTGACTAAACTCTGGCTGCTGGCTGATATTTCTTCTTGATGCATAAAATGTTTTCAACGCATTTTCACTTCAAATGTATACAGAGTGTGGCAGGGGAAAAAATAAGAGTACAATAAGTTGGATTACTGAGATTGCTGGTGTCTTTGTGATTTTTGCTAATTTATATGGCCTGTAGGTTTAATATGTAGAACAAAGATTTTAGGAGCATAAATGTTGGGTGTTTTAAAATGAAGTCGACGCAAAAAAAATTTTTTTAAATCTTTTTGAAAGGGGTTTTTAAAAAATAAACCCCTTTTCAGTCCCCTTTGGCATAACTTGACAGTATTTATTAAATTATCCCATGATAACAACCCCCCCCCCCAAAAAAGAAAAAAAAATAAATAAATAAATAAACAAAACTAAAATAAACCACGCATCAGATGCAGCTTTTTCAGCTGTTTATTAAAGGGGTAAATATATTGCAGCCACATACAAAGTGGTTTTTAGTTCGTAAATGGAGTTGTCACTAGACATTTGCATTGGTGCTAAGGAAAAAACAAATTGGGTGTGTTAAACAAGAAATATCAAATTGTGTGGTGTGTGTGGGTGTGTTATTTTGCGAAGGCATGATTTGGTTGTGTGTATTGATTTAACTTTGTGTGTGGTCCCAAAATGGTGTGTATTTTGTTGTTGTTTTGTGTGTGTGTGTGTGGTGGTGTGTGTGTTTTTTTTTTGGTTTTTTTTTTGTTTGTTTTGTTTGTTTGTTTTTGTTTTTTGGGGGGGGGGTCCAGGGCCAGGGCCGATAAGAATTGACTAGAGGTGGGGGGACTTTGTTTCACACAAATGACATGCTACCTCTCAGCCACTGCGGGGCAAGTCACTCCCCTCCCCCCACCCAAGATAGCCCTGGTTATTGGATGGCTAGTGAACGCTTTCCATGTTCAACGCCTGTGTCCTGGGCAAACTGGAAATGAAATTGGTGTAGATTGCAACTCATCCATAAGCTTAGGTTTTGCATAAATTCAGCATGTGAGTGTGTGGGTGTGGGTTCAGATGTGGGTTGTGGGTGTTTTGTGGAATATGTTGAAGAATTTATTTTATAATGCTTAGTTTGCGATCAAATTGTGGATGGGTTTGGATGTGGGTAGTTGGTGTTATTGAATATGTTGAATAGATCTGATTTTATTAGCTAGCTTTGCATAAAATTCAGCCATGTGAGTGTGGTGGGTGTGGGGTTCGGATGTGGGTGTGGGGTTTGTTGAATATGTTGAAGATTTTTTATTGTGTTCCCCATGTGGCAATGTATGGGCACATGTTCTGGTACTGGGCACAGAAGTGCCACAGCCTCTTTTGCTTATTACGACAAATAAAAAAAAATAAAGATAAAAAAAAGACCGAAACAACACTATTTTCCTAATAAATATGAAAGGATGAAATGCCTGAATACGCGTACAGCCGAAGGAGGTGGGGGGGGGGGGGGGGGGTACATATATTTCAAGAGGCCATATCTCTAATGTAAATGTGAATTAGACTCTAATATTTTGTGTACACTTTGTACATGTGTCTAGGTACCTGTAAACATAAAAAAGTCAAAATCCAAAATTTCACGTATAATACTCATTTTCCCAGGATGCCTCACATATCATGTAAGTGTACAAAAGATTTCATTTTGGTTGGTTGGTTGGGCTTGTTTTGTTGACCGGTTGTGCTTGAATTGAACGAGTTTATTGACACTATAAATATCTTCTAAGTGTACAAAATATTTCAATTTGGTTGGTTTGAATTGAACCTATTGACACTATCATGTAAATGTACAAGATGTACAATAAATAAATTCAAATTCAAATTTAAATTCAAATTCAAGATATTTTATTTTGGTTGGTTGGTTGGGCTTGTTTGGTTGGCTGGATGGGCTTGATTTGAATTGAATTGTTGACACTATATATATCATATCAGTGTATAACATATTTTAATTTGGTTGTTGAATGGGCTTGTTGTGTTTGCCTGGATAGGCTTGAATTTAACCGAATGTATTTGACACTATCAAATTAGTATACAAAACAGTTCACATTTGCTAGTTGGGCTTTTTTGGTTGGCTGGATAGGCTTGAATTGAAATGCATTAATTGACACTATATATCGTGTAAGTGTACAAAGTATTCTGATTTGGTTGGTGGGATGGACTTGAATTGTATTTATTTACATTATGTGTAAGTAAACAAAATATTTTATTTTGGTTGGTTGGATGGGCTTGTTTGGTTGGCTGAATGGGCTTGAATTGAGTTGAATTAGTGACACTATATATCATGTAAGTGTACAAAATATGTCATTTTGGTTGGTTGGATGGGCTTGTTTTGTTGGCCAGTTGTGCCTGAATGGAATGAGTTTATTGGCACTATATATCTTGAAAATGTACGAAATATTTCAATTTGGTTGGTTTGAATTGAACCCATTGGCAATATCATGAAAATGTACAAGATATTTAATTTTGGTTGGTTGAGTGGGCTTGTTTGGTTGGCTGGATGGGCTTGAATTGAATTGAATTCATGGACATAATACATTATGTAAGTGTACAAAATAATATAATCTGGTTGGCTGGATGGGCTTGAATTGGATTTATTGACATTATTATGTAAGTGTAAAAAAAAAAAAAAAAAATGATTTTCATTTTGGTTGCTTGGATGGGTTCTTTGGTTGCTGGATGGGCTTGAATCGAATTGAATTGATTGACATTGATATCACGTAAAGTGTATAGATATTTCATTTTGGTTGGTTGCATGGGCTCGTTCCTGGTTGTTTGATGGGCCTGTTTTGATTGATTTATTTGGCTTGAGTCTGTTTGATTCGGAGATTAAGTTCGTGTGGGCCTTTCTTCTGATGTAGACCAGATTTGTAAAACCGGGGGGGGGGGGGCTGTATACTTTGGGCAAGAAAAAACATTGGTGAGGGGAACCAAACGTTCTAAGTCTCCTGTCTTGGAACCCCGGCTGGATGTCTTCTCCCGCAAGGTCACATGACCAGGTTTCCCCCTCCCAGAATTCACGTTCAGGTCGTGAAGCCTCTCGCTCCTATATTCCTGACACATGAGATAACCTTTTTATTGAATTGGATGAATAATGGAAAATGCCATGTTTATATACAATGTTCGAGGGATGGAAATTAGCATAAACTTGAATTGGAATGATCTATGTATAAAGGGAACCGCCCCCGGGAAACAGCCTGTCCTGGGAATTCGGTCGGATATCTTCCTTCCGAGAGGTCACGTTTTTTTTCCGCTTTTCATTGGGCCTCCTTAGATGAGGCATCCGTTGATTGAATTTTGACTTGATGAATATTGTTGTGTTGATAAACTGATTGACAAATACACGTTGTAAATGATGCTATGACAGGGAATATCCCCCTAGTGGCAATAAAAGTTGAGAAATGGCAATATCAAGTGTGAACTGTATTTCTTCTCGCAATATAGATCTTAGCCGGGTAGAAAAAAATGGGGACCCGTTGAACTACCATAATGTCCTTTGAAAAACCTAAATTGTTCCCCAATTGTTTCCTCAATGTATATTATATTGAAAAACTTCCATTTGCCGCTCCTCCCACCCAGTTATAGAACATTTTGTTATTGAATTTAATTGAATTGAATTTATTGGCACTATATATCATGTCAATGTACAAAACATTATATGTTGGTTGGTTGGATGGGCTTGTTATGTTCGCCTGGATGGGCTTGACTTGATATTGGACACTATACATTTTGTAAGTGTCCATAATATCTTAATTTGGTGGGTTGGATGGGCTTGAATCGTAATGTATTAACGTTATAAGTAAGTGTACAAAATAATTCTTTTTTGTTGTTTGGATGGGCTCGTTTGGTTGACTTGATGGGTTTGAATTGAATTGAATTGTTCCCCAATTGTTCCTCAATGTTATTATATTAAAACTTCCACAAGTATTCCATAAACAAACCTACGTACCTAAAAGCCAAATATTATAAATTTATCATAGACTTATTTTATCCTATATTTTTTCTTTAATGTTTTACAAGGTCGAATTTAAATTTTAGCTATTTACCTATTAAATGAAACAAATTATATTCCTAACATTTACTAATCATAACGACTAGACGGGGTCATTCATCCCCCCTACTTGTGATAGGCATTATGTCAGATCATGCCTCAATAAAGTGTATTGTGGAATTTTGTAAACTGGTGATTTGTATTTATGATCCTAGTAGTTAATCTTACCTAATTAAAGAGTTTATTACAGGGGTAGAATTTACAGGGGTAAAATAAAAACAAACACGACCAAAATCGCAATTAAGGCTTATTCTACGAGTATACCAATGTCATGTCGATACCAACTAGACATTCCAATATCTCATCATTAACATCACTTTTATCAGAGGGACATATTAAGTTTAGTATTAAATATTAAGGGGTAAAATTCAAAGTCAATGTTCAATGTTCAGAGCATCTATTATACAGGTAAAGCGTTCATGAGTATAATGCTCTATAATTAATTGGGATGATTACATTAAATGTTCGTGTATTATATACTCATCGGTTATCGTCGAACTGCTGACTTAACACCAACTTGATCCATCCGGTAGAAATCCTCAAGTTCAGCCCTCTGGCTGGTCGAGCCTGCGTCCTAATGCGTTGACCAGGTCACTGCAAAAATCTCCACCTCTTCCCGACTCCGCGTCCGGTTGATGAGTGTCAGCCTGCTGACAATAGACGACAAAGACTTCGCGACATACACACACACACACTGGAAATATGTATGTACACACACTGGAAATCACTGGGAATCTACCGCTTTCCCGATGAGCTGCAGTTAATAGGTGCACATACTAATTGAGATCAACTCAGGGTTGCCAGTCCGCGAAGGGCCTAAAGCCCAAACATCGCTCAAAGGGATCCAATCAATCACTTCGAGTACAGCCCAATAGATCATACTTCCTTCACATCCATAACTCCTCCGACAATTGAGATCAACTCAGAGTTGCCAGTACTCCAATCACTTCAAGAACTGCCCAATAGCGCCTACTTCACTCACATCCAAAATTCCTGCGACAACGTACCGACGCACCAGCAGATTAAATGAAATATCAATAACAATGAACAAAATCTCGACGATTATTTCTCCATCTTCTATCAAAAGGACGAAACAGTACCACATCCATGCTGCAAAGAGTTTAGGACAATGTAACGGGGCGGTCAAATAAAGTTGGAACTGCACCGGAGGCCCGATTAACAATTTTGAATGTTGTAATGTCAAAATAATTGAACTTACGTTGTTTGCCAAGAGTCCAATAAAATCGGTGACGACGACGATAACGATGTACGAAACTCAAAAGTCCAAACGAGTGGTGGTTCAGGCTTAATTCACCCCATCCGTACTACCAAATGTAAGAGTACAGTCTCAGAGTAAAGTCTCCGAGTTGTGACTCCAAGTAGGGTAGCGAAATTATAGTTCAACTTATATAGGACTCAGGAAACAAAATGGCGGCTGACACTTTGAAGTAAAGTTCGGTTTGGTATATATTAAATGTAGAACAAAGAAATAAAATGACGAAGTCAACGTACAGTCACAAGCAAAACGGTAAAGGTGCATTAATTAAATATAAACAGTCTTAGAGGCTGGGCTTATAAAGACGCGAAAAACCATGCTTCGATTCGCAACAAAAAATGCCTAACTCAACATGGCCAACGTAAGCTCGAACACAAAAATGGTTCATTCGAAAGCTCTAACATAAAAAAATGGCTCTAACACAAAATGGCTCTCGAGCCACAAATGAGCTTCGCCTATATATCAATTTCGGTAATGCTTAAGTGAATCGAGTCCAACAAGCCCCGCCTCCTGTAAAACAAACTAACCAATGAAAGCACCGGGCACCCTTTCGCCTCTCTAGTACATTGCACAATGAACGATAGAGCACGTGCTTTTAGGTTCCAAAAGTAGGCGTGTCTAACATGACCAGAAATATCCCAGGGGACGCTAAAAAATATTTCCCAAAACCTTGCACCCGGAAAATCTAAGGATAGGACAGGATGCTATTACTTTTGTTAACAGAAATACATTTAACCGACATAGCACCTGCAGGAATGCCATGAATACTGACTACCGCTCAAGCAGGGACCGTCTCCAAATAGCTTAAAACAATCCCCCGACCCAATACAATTACAGTGCATTCATAATAAGATCCCTTAATTTAATGTTAACTAATTGAAATAGATAAACCTATAAAACCTTCCTAACACTGACAATTAATAGCCTAGCGCCCTCTTTAATATTCACTTATATCAACAATTTATTTGGGGAAACGGCCAATAGACCGTTCCACTACAATATTTAAAATTATACTCTAGTATGGGTTATAAGGAAACATTTTAATTTACCCTTGCTCATCAAATATTTAACTATGCATTCTAGCACAAGATCAAATGTAATCTCACAAAAGGAACGCTATTATTTGCCCGAGCTAATGCAGAACAGCTAAGTATGATTTTAAATAAATAATGAATATTAATGAATACTAGTCTATGACGAAGAAATAAGCAATGTAAGACATAATACTGAAGAAAGAGGGAATGGATAATTACTAAAGAAAAAGTGATACTTTAAGAATGATATGAGAGGAAAGAAAAGTACAGTAAAAACAAAGTAAGACAGAAACAATGATGAAATTTGGAAAGAACAGAAAAGGGGATAAAAAGAGGAAATAATTAATAAATGTTGATTATAAAACTATTAAAAGCAAAAGAATTTTACAGGAGAGAAAAGAAAAGAAAGACAAAAAAAAAACAAAAAAAAAACATCAGAATTTATAGGAAGAGCAGGGGAAAAAATGTTGAAACAAAGATATACATAAAGATATGATTGAAGAGAAGAAGGAAGAAACACAAAACAAATAAATAACATAAAAATCTACTGGAGAAGTAGAGAAAAGAAAAACAATAC
Source organism: Paracentrotus lividus (assembly GCA_940671915.1). NCBI lineage: Eukaryota > Metazoa > Echinodermata > Echinoidea > Camarodonta > Echinidae > Paracentrotus > Paracentrotus lividus. Next base: position 51,841 of record CALNVZ010003592.1, on the reverse strand, counting down.
AATTAAATAAATAAGAATTTATAGGAAGAGGAGAGGAAAGAAGGATTATTCAAAGAAATGCACTAGAATTTATAAAAAGAAGAGTGATAAAGAAATGCATAAGTAATAGTAGCCAAGAAGGATAAAGAAATTAGAAATAATTAAAGAAAAGAAGGAAGAAACACAAATCAAAGAATGATATAAAGATTTATAGAAGAAAAGAACGAAGTTAGACAAAACAGTAAAATGCATAGGATTTTATATGGATGAAGAGAAAGGAAAGATGCTTGCAACAATTATATACAAAAGAATTTATAGGAGAGAAGAGGGAAAATGAATAAAATAAAGAAATATATTTAATTGTAGAGTGACTTTATCCCAAGAGTAAAATATTCTCATCCAAATTGAAGTTCATAATAACCATGTACATAACAGATATAATTGATGTGATATTGTTAACAGATATGACAAGGCTCAAATCCACAGAGGGTGTCAATGGGCTTGTTATTGGGCTGGTCATACGTTTAGGCAGCTAGTTTTATAAACATCCATTAATTCTCCACTTCGATATGAAACTAAAAAAGTGTCATTTCTAAATTCAACTTTACAATTATTTAATTTAATACACTCCTCTATGAAATACAAAATGAATGACTGAAGAGAAGAAGGAAGAAACACACACAAAAAACAAAAAAAAAACCAAAACAAAAAAATCAGTGGACAGAAATACCAAACAATAAACGACATAACGATTTATAGGAAGAGAAGAGGTAAGAAAAACAAAATATACACATTAAGAATCTATTGAAGAGAAGTGTAAAGAAGGATATAACAAGGAAATACTTGAGAAATGGTAGACAATAACATGAAAGAAGAATAAAACAAAGAAATAAGTAATAAAAGATTGGAGAGAAGAATGAACCAGCAAAAAGAAAGAACAAGAAATCGAAGAAATACATAAGGAAGAAATACAAAACAATAAAGGACATTAGGATTTATTGGAAGAGAAGTTGGAAAAAAGACAAAATATAGAAATACACAAGAATTTATAGGAGAGAGGAAGAAAGAAAGACAAAACAAAGAATTATATAACAATTTATAGGAGAGAACAGGAAAGAATGACAATTCAAAGGAATACATAAGAATTTATAGTACAGAAGAGGAAAAAAAAGGATAAAAACAAAGAAATACATAAGGATTTATAGGAGAGAAAAGGAAAGAAAGACAAAATATAGAAATACAAAAAAATTTATAGGAGAGAGGAAGAAAGTAGATAAAACAAAGAAATACATAAGGATTTATAGGAGAGAAGAGGAAAGAAATTTATGGTTTTGGGTTTAGGGTTAAAGGGTTTGGTTTCAGGGTTTGTGGTTTAGGGTATGTTTTATGGTTTAGGGTTTTCGGGTTTTTGTCTCAGGGTTTAATTGTTTAGGGTTTGGTTTGAGGGTTTGGGGTTTAGGGTTTCGTTTAAGGGTTTGGTTTCGGGATTGGGAGTTTAGGGTTTTTGTTTCAGGGTTTGTTTAGGGTTTGGTTTGAGGGTTTGGGGTTTAGGGTTTTAGGGTTTTGTTTCAGGGTTTGTTGTTTAGGGTTGGGTTTAAGGGTTTGTGGTTTAGGGTTTGGTTTTGGTAGGCACCGGTTATTTCGATGGTTCGTAATTCCGAAGGTTCGTTATTCCAAAGGTTCGTCATTCCGAAAACGAAATAGGGTTCGTCATTCCGAAGGTTCGTCATTCCGAAAACGAAATAGGGTTTGTAATTCCGAAGGTTCGTCATTCTGAAAACAAAATAAGGTTCGTTACTCCGAAGGTTTGTCATTCCGAAAACGAAAAATTGTTCGTCATTCCGAAAACGAAATAAAATTATTTTAGTAATAAAAACGGTGTTGTAATTAAAAAACAATAGGATATTATGCAATAATAGTCTCAACGGAGGATGATACACATGATACATGTGCATTTTGTGGGATCAAAGCATGTATTGCTTTAAAAAATTGCCCTCTGAAAACAGGCACGTTTTACATGTAAACCTTGCAAAATAAAAGGTAAAGGAGAGCGTGAAGCGGGAACTGAAACCATCGTGTTTCAAGCCACTTTTCTTGTATATATATTTATTCAAGAATCTGCATAAAATTTCTGCCACAAAAGTAGAAGGGGGTTCACTTCCACCTTTTCTTTTCTTTTCTTTTCTCTTCTGTCTTGTTACATAACAATACGTTTTGTATGTCAACCCCTTATGTTTTGCCGTATTTTGTTTCGTCCTATTTTGAAGGCCTGATGAAAGCCATGCGGGCCCAAAGCTTTCGATTCGTCTACCGTCCTTGATTTCGCCTGTATTAAAATAAGATGAATCACTGCAACCATGGACCTATAACCTCTAGGTCCATGCTGCAATACACGTTCAACAAGGGGCCGTATTTCGTTATACAGGGTGACCAAGAAAAAAAGAAACCCAAGTTTGATCATCAATAATTTAAAAAATATTACCATGGTGATTATAAAATGTATATCACTGGAAAGTGCCATTCATTACCATTTTAATGATACCTTACTCAGCTCACCAATGTCACGCATCACTGAACCCCATTGTTTTGAAAATGTCTTGCAAAATTGTGAGTGGTTCACTTTCACGCTCATTGAGATGGGTTGTTGCAATGTGACTAAAAAGGAACCCAACTTTCATCATCAATCATTTAAAAAACATGACAGTGGTGATTATGACGTTTGTATCACTGGAAAGTGCCACTCATTATCATTTTATTGATATCTCTTTTAACTCACCAATGTCACGCATCACTGAACCCCATTGATCTGAAAATATCTTTCAAAATTGTCATTGATGCACTGTCATGCTTCTTACATTACCCATAGAGAACTGAAGGTTCTTTGGGTTGTCGTGAGCAGTAACATGATAAAATTACCTGGATGGTAAGATTAACGGACTAAATAAGTAGACATTTCCAACCCATTTATCAAACCCATTTATTTAAAGTCACCGGAATGCTCTACTATTTTTTAGGAACCTTTAAAGCAACTCATCTCAAGGAGCATGAAAGAGAACCTATCACAATTTTGCGAGACAATTTTCAAAACAATGGGGTTCAGTGATGCATGATATTGGTGAGCTGAGAGAGGTATCATTAGCATGGTAATGAGTTGTACTTTCCGGTGATATAAACTTATTAATCACTACTGAAATACTTTTGAAATTATTGATGATGAAAGTGGGGTTTTCTTTCCAGGCACATTCACACAAACCATCTCGAGGTGCATGAAAGTGAACCACGCACAATTTTACAAGACTTTTTCAGAACAATGGGGTTCAGCGAAGCATGATATGGGTGAGATGAGAGAGGTATCATTAGAATGGTAATGAGTTGCACTTTACAGAGATATAAATTTCATAATCCCCATTGGAATATTTTTGAAATTATTGTTGATCAAAGTTGGGTTTCCTTTTTTCGGAAACACCCGGTATATCATTTGGATTGAAAGCATGGCGTTTATTAGCCTGCATTCTTTTTATGAAAAAAGAGGAATCGTCGCCCCTTTTTTTAATCGCTCATATTTTGGTCCAAACAAGCCCCCGTCCAAATCTCCACTCCCCCCCCCCCCCACCCCCGCAGAGCGTAATTTAATCAAGAATGAGTCTTTTAGTAGAAATGTTGAACTTGGACAAAACAATTGAAAAATGCATCAATACTCCTGTAGCCAAATTTACAGGTCTGGAAACGAATCTTGCATGAACCAGTCAGGAACATACTCCTTAACGGGAGAATACGACCGTTCTCCGTATTGAGAGAAAACTGAACGCTCAGCGGGGTTGACCTTTCGGTCCGATGCGAAAAGTTCGCGCCAAGCGGTTGAAAATATTCTTACTTCAGACACTGCGAATTATTAATTCAATGGGCAAAGCGCGAACGACTATGTAAAAGCCATGTATATATCTTTCTCTCTCTCTCTTTCTCCCTTCTCCGCATCCGCCCTCTGTTTTCCCGGTTAATTTCTTCGCATCTCTCTCTCTCTCTCTCTCTCTCCATCTCTCTCTCTCTCTCCCTATCTCTTCTCTCGCTGTCTCCCGTTCGTTCTATCCTTGAAGGGGAGTCCATGAATATTATGATTCATTCCGTAAACTTGACAATATTAGTCCGTTCTGAATCTTTTACTGGACTTGGTAGAAAAATTTGGAACTTACAAGAGGAATATTTAGACAATCAGTGACTACTCCACGAAGTAGTTAAAAGACAAGGTAAGATATTGTGTTTACGTTGTTCCATTAATTGTCGACTGTTCTGATAAATGTATTCCTACAGTTAAACTAAGATGATGGATGGTCGACTCGTGTACTATATTCGGGAGTCGAGAGTGAATACTATGCCTATAACATACATGTGTACACGGTAGCTACTTACAGCAGGGGGTTGTTATATAACCCCTTGCTTACAGTGTATTCATGTAGCAGAGCACATCACGAGCATGTGTGTGTGTGTATTTGCTACGCGCCATGCATGGGTAGTTTCGACGGGTGATATTTCGTTACCGCGGAATTATTAACACAGTGAGCCTAAAACTGAACTGCGAGACTTGCATGACAAAAATGGATTTTTTTTTTTTTTTTTTTTTTTTTTTTTTTTTTTTTCAGAAATTCATGAAAAAAAAAAACCCTCAGGGGTTGTAAATATTTATTTTTGGACTGGAGTTAGATTTATTATTCATCTTCAATTGAGCGAAATTTTAATATTCACAAGCCCTGAGGGTTTTTTGGGGGGTGAATTTTGTAAAGACAACAGTCAAAAAAGTGCAATTGACTTTGTACACGTTCCGGTTTGACGGAGGGTGCTCATAAATAATTCATGAGGTTGTCATTCTCTCATTCGGGAGAACATTCCGTTCGCCCGCTCGGGGTAATGGTCTGGACTGTGAACTAGTCCCATAAGCCTATGATCATCCCTTTGAAAGAATCTTTCGTATGCAAATGCCCCTGGTAACGATAGATCAACCCCTTTCCACCCTCATAACAATTGAACAGTGAACAGTGATACCCTTCTCCCTCCAACACGCCTGCCCATGCAGTTTTCCCGGCTTCGCCACAGATTATTTCAGTTTCGGACTAATAAAACTTTTTTTATTTTCGGATTAACGAACCTTCAGAATAACGAACCTTATTTCGTATTCGGAGTTACGAACCCTATTTCGTTTTTGGACTGACGAACCTTTAGAATAACGAACCCTTTTTTGTTTTCGGAATGACGATCCTTCAGAATAACAAACTTTTAGAATAACGCCACAAATGTTGGGATTAACAAACCCTTTTTTATTTTCGGATAAACGAACATCGAGGTAAAGGCAGTTTACGTGTTCTGGAATGACGAACCTTTGGAATAGTTAACCTTCAGAATAACGAACCTTCGGAATTACGAGGTGTAACCTTAGTTTTAGGGTTTGGGGTTTAGGGTTGTAGGGTTTTAGGGTTTTTGTTTCACGGTTTGTTTAGGGTTTGGTTTGAGGGTTTGGGGTTTGAGGGTTTTGTTTCAGGGTTTGTTGTTTCGGGTTTGGTTTTAATGTTTGGGTTAGGGTTTGGTTTTAGGGTTTGGTTTGAGGGTTTGGGGTTTAGGGTTTTAGGATTTTAGGGTTTTTGTTTCGAGGTTTGTTTAGGGTTTGGTTTAAAGGTTAGCGGTTTAGGGTTTTTAAGGGTTTTTTTTTTTTTAGGGTTTGTGGTTTAGGGCTTGGTTTTAGGGCTTGGGGTTTAAGATTTTAGGGTTTTTGGATTTTTGTTTCAGTGTTTGTGGTTTAGGGTTTGGTTTTATGGTTTTAAGGGTTTTAGGATTTTTGTTTCAGGGTTTGTTTAGGGTTTGGTTTGAGGGTTTGGGGTTTAAGGTTTGGTTTTAGGGTTTCGGGTTTAGGGTTTAGGGTTATAGAGTTTGGTTTAAGGGTTTGTGGATTATGATTTGTTTTAGGGTTATGGGTTTAGGGTTTGGGGTTTAGGGTTTGTAGGGTTTGTAGGGTTTGTAGGGTTTTAGGGTTTTCGTTTCAGGGTTTAATTAGGGTTTGGTTTGAGGGTTTGGGGTTTAGGGTTTTAGGGTTTGGTTTTAGGGTTTGGTTTTTAGGGTATGGGGTTTAGAGTTATAGGGTTTGGTTTCAGGGTTTGTGGTGAAGGGTTTGTTTTAGGGTTTGGGGTTTGGGGTTTTGGGGTTTTTCTTTCAGTGTTTAATTGTTTAGGGTTTGGTTTGAGGGTTTGGGGTTTAGAGTTTTAGGGTTTTGTTTCAGGGTTTGTTAGGGTTTGGTTTCAGGATAGAGGGTCTAAGGTTGTAGGGTTTAAGATTTTTGTTTCAGGGTTTGTTGTTTAGGGTTTGTTTGAGGGTTTGTGGTTTAGGGTTTGGGGTTTAGGGTTGTAGGGTTTTTGTTTCACGGTTTGTTTAGGGTTTGGTTTGAGGGTTTGGGGTTTAGGGTTTTATGGTTTTGTTTCATGGTTTGGTTGTTAGGTTTAGGGGTTAGGGTTAGGGGTTAGGGTTAAGGGTTAAGGGTTTAGGGTTAGGGTTAGGGTTTAGGGTTAGGATTTAGGGTTAGGGTTTAGGGTTAGGTGGTTAAGGTTAGGGTTTAGGGGTTAGGTATAAGGCTAGATTGTGCTAGTGGCAGGGTATGTTTTGGCATGGTTTTGGGGTTTACCAAATTATCATAAAATAATGTATTAGTTAAATAAGGACTAACTTTAATCTTTCCAATATAATATAGGGAATAACTTTAATCGTTGCAATATAAAATTAAATGTACGGTTGAATAGCTGATTAATAAAAGGGTTCGTTTCCTAGCTCTGTGTTGGACCTCTGACTACATCACTTTGGAATGTGTGCTTGTTTATTGTGTTTATCATTTGGTTTATTTAATTTTGATATTGTTCTTTGATTTTTGTTTCATACATCTGTCTTTTTTCATCATTATATTTTATTTACTGTCAATAAGTAAATAAACATCCTGCTGCTGCACCTGTAGTCCTTCTCAGAGTGAAGACGATACAGTGTACACTTTTTCCAGTTGATTTCCTGTAAGATATAATGTAAAAGAGATAAATATTAAACGTGCTTAGATTATTAGATAACAACGTATTATATATTTGGCATTGAACTTTTAACTAGACAATCTCGCTTAAGATTAAAGTTAAACCATATTAAAAAAAAAATGTAAATGTTAACAGCCTAGTTGGATAAAAAGAAAAAATGTAATATAACCGTGATATTAAAGTGTGCAACTCCATATTCCAGCAGAAGACTAAAGTTAATCTTTATTATACACGATTACATTAAACTACCTACATCTCGTCACAGATAAAGTTAAGGGTTGTTTTACGATCAGGGTACACCGTCAAAAAATGGCCTTCTGTGCGCCATAAAAATAAATAGAGGTATGGTTATATCAAATCTTCGATGGCAAGCTATTGGGCACTGTTAGAGCAACCTACAAGAGAAAATTAAATTATTGATATACCAATTTACTTCTAAAAATTGACCATTATATGGCATTTTAGGGCAAAATTACTGTCTCATTTTATTTTCCCTGATTTTGAGTCTGCGCATCTTGATTATTAGCAATAATTCAGCTTGCTTTTCCAATCAGAATTGACTACTGAAATGCGATTATTTGAAAACTGAAAACCCTAGAAGCTAGAGTTAATTTGATTTTCTGTGACCATTAACCAAAAATAGGGTGCCAATTCTGTCAAAAAAATGTCCTCTCCGAAATCGGTGGTTTTACGCATAGTTAGACATCACTTGACGAACAATGTTTTTGTCTGTAAGAACACTTGAATATGCCACAAACTTATAATGTTTACTTCACCCACATCCATTTAGTTTTCAGACAGTTCACGTTACAATGTTGTCAAATCACGTTCTGTCTAAACGTCCTCTCCGAAAAATGAAGCAATTGACTTTACGTGTAATAAAAAATTTGAAACCCTATAGAAAAATACGTTGGTGACCTCATGCCTCCAAATTTAAAAGCAATATCATTTTACTGGTCTAGAACACATACACCAAAATTGAGGGAAAACAAAACAACTTTATTTTTTGGTCCAGTGAGACAAATGGGTGTACCCTGATCGTAAAACAACCCTTAATACAGAATATTGTGAAAGAGACCACATTCCAAAGTGATGTAGTCAGAGTCCCACACAGAGCCTAGGAAACCGGAACCACTTTTTATAAATCAAAACAATCTGCAGCCGTACATCAATTTCATAATGCCAAGTTAAAGTTATTCCTATTTAAAATTTTGAATGGACCACTAGTTTGTTTAGTAAAAGGAAACAAATTATAAAATATCAATTACCATTAAAGTATGACAACTGTATTGAGCGGCAGACAAGATTTAAGTTAATTTGAGTTGTGACGAATTCAATAAACCGCTCGGTGATAAAAAACACCTCCATCTCTCCAAAGATAAATGTAAAACAGAATAAAGTGGAAAGAGACCACATTCCAAAGTGATGTAGTAGAGGACCCACACAGAGCTAGGAACAAACCCTAGCAAAACCAACTATTACACACCGTACTATTATAATGTTCACAATTATCGTCGTGCCAAGATTAAATTTTAACCTACATATACTAATTATCTAACAAAGAAATACATAAGGAAATTTTATAGGAAGTGTAGGGGAAAGAATTGTTGAAACAAGGATATCAACATAATAAGATAATGATTGAAGAGAAAGAAGGAAGCAAACAAAAAAACCCAATAAATAACATAACAACCACTACTGGAAGAGAAGAGAAAAAGGAAAACAATACAATGAAAATACATAAGAAATCTATATAGGAAGAGGAGTAGAAAGAGGATTATACAAAGAAAATTCACTAGAATTCATACAAAGAAGAGTGATAAAGAAATACATACAAACAGTAGCCAAGAACAGGAATAAGAAATAACAAATGATTAAGAAAAGAAGGAAACGAACAAAAATCAAGAAATGATATAAAATTTATACAAGAGAAAGAAACGAAGTTAACACAAAACATGAATACATAGGATTTTACAGACTACCTAACAGAAAAGAAATAATTGATGTGATATTGGTGACTAGATATGAACAGAGGACTCAAAATCCTATCAGAGGGGTAAATGGGTTTGTAATTGGGCTGGCGCATGACAGTTCAGGCAGCTCAGATTCCTATAACTATTCCAGTTAATTCCTCGTACATTCGATACGAAAACTAAAAAAGTGTCATTTTTCTGCGAGAATTCGCAAATTACAAATTATTTAATATATACACCCCTACTTGAATACATAAATGAACAATAACTAAAGAAGAGAAGGAAGAAACACACCCCCGATGGTGACCCAAAATAATAATGAGAAATAGTGGACAGAAATTACCAAAACAAATGAACGCACTCATACATAAGAGATATATATAGGAAGAGAAGGAATACTATACAAGGAACACTGAGAAATGGTAGACAATAAACATGAAGAAGAAGAATAACAAGAAATAAATAATAAAGATTGGAGAGAAAGAATGAACAAGCCAAACAAGAAGAAAAAAAAAAAAAAAACCCAAAGAAATACAATACAATAAATACAGTTAGGATTTATTTGGAAAGAGATAGAAAAACAAGACAAATATTAGAAATAACACAAAATTATAGGAGAGAAGAAGAGAAGACAAAACAATGAAAATACATACAACAATTATACGGACGAGAGATAGAAGAAATGACAAAATATACATAACATTTATTAGGACCAGAAGAGAGTAGACAGATAAGAGACCAACAGAGAGAGAACATATACATAAGAAGTGTAGGAGAACGAGAAGAAAGAAGAAAAAACTATAGACATACACATAAGGATTTATAGGAGAGAAGAAGGAAAAGAAGACAAAACAATGGAATACTATAATTTTATAGATTGAAGAGAATGAAAGAGAAGACAAAAACAAGAATACATAAAATATATAGTACAGAGGAGATGTAAATTAAATTAATTAGCCATTAATAATTTATAGAAACTATATTATTTACGCTTCTCAAGAATTTAGTTATCTTCGCATCGTAGAGTCGAGAATTCACAAAACCACAATATAATGTCTTCGTTAAGATAAATGTAAATAACATGAGATAATTGATAAGACGACCACATTCCAAAGTCGCGATGTAGTCAGTTAACGACCACAGAGGTAGGAAAAGAATCGGCGAACCTTTTATAAATCAACTATTGCACCTACACATTCCACGGATTATATGGCAAAGATAAGTTATTCCTTTCATTCTCTGAATTGTGGATATACGTTTGTTTCGTAGAAAACATTCCTATATAATTATGATTGGGGTACACGAGTCTAAGTCTACATTCACTTGAGAGACGCTGTGGAGCGAATTCAAAACTACCTTGAGCGAATCTATCTCAAGATTGAAGTACAATAGAATTGAGATAATGTTGAACAGAGCACGCACATTCCAAAAGAGGATGAAAAGTACACGTTAGGCTCTATACACTGAGCAGCAAACACAGTATCGGATCCTCGCGTACGCGAAACAACAATGACATCTTTTAATCATTCCACACTATATATCTGCGCGAAGCTTAAAGTTAATACCCTATTTAGTGTTTTTTTTGCAGTTTAAAAAAAAAATGAAGTATCCTCATTACCACAGGTATAGAAATTTAATATCAACCATTATATTGTCTGGACAAGGCGAGTAGTATTTAAGTTAATGCGTGAATTTTGGACGCCAGCTCAAGAGAGAGAGCTTACCTACATCTTCCAAAGTATGAATGTAAATACTAACACTATTTGGAAAGAGACACCAAGATTGACCAGTGTATTAATGTCAAAGAAGGTACCTCAACACAGATGCACTATAGGAAATCGGACCCTATTTATTAATCACAAAACAATCTGCACCGTACACTTATCACCATGGTTTTCATATGCCATAGCTTAACTAAAGTTAATACCTCGTACCACGTATGGCAGTTAATTGTACATGGAAAAGCCACTAGTTTGTTTATAAAAAAACGAAATAATATTATCCCATTACATTAAATTATACAACTATATAGTTGGCGGCCAACAAGTTTAAGTTTAATCTCATTGTGTGGACGAATTCATAAAACTAAAACCTACACTCATCCAAAAGATGAATTGTAAAATAGAGAATAATGTGACAAGAGACCACATTTCCAAAGTGATGTAGTTCAGAGGCAACCACACTGAGCCACAAAACAGACGCTCTTAGTTTTAAACTCAAATACCTAGTTTATAGTTAGAGAATTAATTCCTAGCACCCCACTTTTTACAATTTATTTACAATCTTAAAAATTATACTCCTAAGTATGGATAATATAAGGAAAAATTTTAAATATACCCTAAGCATCATCAAAATATTTACTAGCATTCTAGCACACAGAATATCAAAGTAAATCTCACTAAAGGAGCGCCTATATAATTTGCCCGCGACTCATGCCAGAACAGCTAAGATAATTTAAATAAAAAATGAATACCATTGTTATCACCTCACACCACTTAATGGCAGAAAAGTATTGGATGAAAACGCATTCCTAACAAGTGCCGTTTCCATCCACATGAAATCAAATAAGTAACAAGCAAACTTGCGTATTTGAATAGTACGTAAAAATTCACACCTTTGTTATCAAAGCACATCCTACGCAGAAAGGTCTAAATACAATAAAAATAAAATTAAGATGTAAATCTCCGATATTTCGCTTGAATGGCTGAGAGAATGGCAAATTATTCGATATTAATTTAGGAGTTCCCCGTATATCGTCCTCGTTCAGTGCAGGATGCATACAAACTGATGCCAACTGAATTTCGAATAAACAATCGTGTAAGCTGATTGCTTCTTGTCCTTATACATTGGTCTACAGTTGTGTTTCCGCAGGGAGTTGTCTCCTCGCTTGTCTGTAGACGTTATAGTATTGGTTTTATCTGTTAGTGTTAGAAATTCCTATGCTGACCTTTATCGCGACCTTAAAGGGTCACCCTTGTCAAAACCATACCCACTGCGTTTTCAAATAATAGTCTATGACGAACGAATAACCAATGTAAGACATAATAATGAAGAAAGAGGGAATGGATAATTACTAAAGAAAAGTGATACTTTAAGAATGAAATGAGAGGAAAGAAGAGTACAGTAAAACCAAAGTAAAACATAGACAATGATGACATTTGGAAAGAAGAGAAAAACGGGGATAAAAAGAGGAATTAATTAATAAATGATAAATAGTAAAACTATTAAATGCAAAAGCATTTACAGGAGAGAAAAGGAAAGAAAGACAAAACAAAGAAATACATAAGAATTTATAGGAAGAGTAGGGGAAAGAATGTTGAAACAAAGATATACATAAAGATATGATTAAAGAGAAGAAGGAAGTTACACAAAACAAATAAATACATAACAATCTACTGGAAAAGAAGAGAAAAGAAAAACAATACAATGAAATACAAAAAGAATAATAATAATTATAGGAAGAGGAGAGGAAAGAAGGATTATACAAAGAAATGCACTAGAATTTATACAAAGAAAAGTGATAAAGAAATACATAAGAAATAGTAGCCAAGAAGGATAAAGAAATAACAAATCATTGAAGAAAAGAAGGAAGAAACACAAATGAAAAAATGTTATAAAGATTTATAAAAGAGAAGAACGAAGTTAGACAAAACAGTGAAATACATAAGATTTTACAGGGATGAAGAAAAAGGAAAGATACTCACAAAAACAATTATATACATGTATACAAGAATTTATAGGAGAGAAGAGGAAAGATGAATAAAACAAAGAAATATATTTAATTGTAGAGGGACTTTATTCCAAGAGTAAAATATTCTCATCCAAATTCAAGTTCATAATAACCATGTACATAACAAAAATAATTGATGTGATATTGGTGACAGATATGACAAGGCTCAAATCCACAGAGGGTGTAAATGGATTTGTAATTGGGCTGGCCAGACGTTCTGGCAGCTAGTTTTATAAACATCCATTAATTCTCCACTTCGATTTGAAACTAAAAATGTGTCATTTCTGAATTCAACTTTACAATTGTTTAATATAATACACTCCTCTAAGAAATACATAATGAATGACTGAAGAGAAGAAGGAAAAAAAATCAGGGGACAGAAATACCAAACAATTAACGACATAAGAATTTATAGGAAGAGAAGAGGTAAGACAAAACAGACAAAATACATAAGAATTTATTGTAGAGAAGTGTAAAGAAGGATATACCAAATAAATACTTGAGAAATGGTAGAAAATAACGTGAAAGAAGAATAAAACAAAGAAATAAATAATAAAAGATTGGAGAGAAGAATGAACAAGCAATAAGAAAAAAGAAATCAAAGAAATACATAAGGAAGAAATACAAAACAATAAAATACATTCGGATTTATTGGAAGAGAAGTGAAAACAAGACAAAATATAGAAATACACAAGAATTTATAGGAGAGAAAAAGAAAGAAAGACAAAACAAAACAATGAAATACATAATTATTCATTGGAAGAGAAGAGGAAAGAAAGACAAAACAAAGAAATACATAACAATTTATAGGACAGAAGAGGAAAGAAAGACACAACAAAGAAATACATAAAAATTTGTAGGAGACGAGGAGAGAAGGAAGATAAAACAAGGAAATGCATAATGATTTACAGGAGAGAAGAGGAAAGAAAGACAATTCAAAGAAATACATAAGAATTTATAGGAGAGAAAAGGAAAGAAAGACAAAACAATGAAATACATAAATATTTATTGGAATAAAAGAGGAAAGAAAGACAAAACAAAGAAATACATAAGAATTTGTAGGAGACGAGGAGAGAAAGAAGATAAAACAAAGAAAGAAATAAGGACTTATAGGAAAGAAGATGGAAGAAGGATAAAACAAAGAAATACATAAGAACTTATAGAAGAGAAGAGGAAAGAAAGACAAAACCAAGAAATACATAAGAATTTACAGGAGAGAAAAGGAAAGAAAGTCAAAACATTGAAATTCATAATTATTTATTGGAAAAGAAGAGGAAAGAAATGCATAACAATTTATAGGACAGAAGAGGAAAGAAAGAGAATGCAAAGAAAAACATAAGAATTTGTAGGAGACGAGAAGAGAAAGAACATAAAACGAAGATATACATAAGAATTTATAGAAGAGAAAAGGAAAGAAAGACAAAACAAAAAAATACATTAGAATTTATAGAAGAGAAAAGGAAAGAAAGACAAAACAATGAAATACATAATTATTCAATGGAAGAGAAGAGGAAAGAAGGACAAAACAAAGAAATACATAACAATTTATAGTACAGAAGAGGAAAGAAAGACAAAACAAAGATATACATAAGAATTTGTAGGAGACGAGGAGAGAAATAAGATAAAACAAAGACATACATTAGGATTTATAGGAGAGAAGAGGAAAGAAAGACAATTCAAAGAAATACATAAGATTTTGTAGAAGACGAGGATAGAAATAAGATAAAACAAAGACATACATAAGGATTTATAGGAGAGAAGAGGAAAGAAGGGTAAAACAAAGACATACAAAAGGATTTATAGGAGAGAAGAGGAAAGAAAGACAAAACAATGAAATTCATAATCATTCAATGGAAGAGAAGAGGAAAGAAGGACAAAACAAAGAAATACATAACAATTTATAGTACAGAAGAGGAAAGAAAGACAAAACAAAGATATACATAAGAATTTGTAGGAGACGAGGAGAGAAATAAGATAAAACAAAGACATACATTAGGATTTATAGGAGAGAAGAGGAAAAAAAAAGACAATTCAAAGAAATACATAAGAATTTGTAGGAGAGAAGAGGAAAGAAGGACATTTCAAGGAAATACATAAGAATTTATAGAAGACAAGAGGAAAGAAAGACCCCCCCCCAAAAAAAAAAATGCATTAGATTTTACAGGAGAGAAGAAGAAAGAATGACAAAACAAAAAAGTACATGAGGATTAATTCGAAGACAACAGGAAAGATAACAGAAAAAAAAAAAAAAAACGTGACAATTTATAGGAGAGAAGAGGAAAGAAGGATAAAACAAAGAAATACTTATGAATTTATAGGAGAGAAGAGGAAAGAAAGACAATTCAAAGAAATACATAACAATTTATAGGATAGAAGAGGAAATAAAGACAAAACAAAGAAATACATAAGAATTTGTAGGAGACGAGGAGAGAAAGAAGATAAAACAAAGAAATACGTAAGGATTTATATGAGAGAAAAGGAAAGAAAGACAAAACAATGAAATACATAATTATTTATTGGAAAAGAAGAGGAAAGAAAGACATAACAATTTATATGACAGAAGAGGAAAGAAAAATAAAACAAAGAAATACATAAGAATTTGTAGGAGACGAGGAGAGAAAGAAGATAAAACAAAAAAAATACATAAGGATTTATAGGAGAGAAAGGGAAAGAAAGACAAAACAATAAAATACATAATTATTCATTGGAAGAGAAGAGGAAACAAAGACAAAACAACGAAATACATAAAAATTTATGGGACAGAACAGAAAAGAAAGAAATACATAAGAATTTGTAGGAGAGATAGGAAAGAAAGACAAAACAATGAAATACATAATGATTTATTGGAAGAGAAGAGAATGAAAAATACATAACAATGTATACGACAGAAGAGGAAAGAAAGACAAAACAAAGATATACAAAGGAGTTAATAGGAGAGAAGAGGAAAGACGGATAAAACAAGTAAATACATAATAATTAATAGAAGAGAAGAGGAAAGAAAGACAAAACAGAGAAATACATAAGAATTTAGAAGAAAGAACACAAATAAAGACAAAACAAAGAATTACATAAGAATTTATAGGAAAGACGAAGAAGGAAGAATAAAACAAAGAAATGAATAATAAATGTTTGAAGAGAAGAAGGAAGAAACACAAAACAATGAAAAACATAAGGCTTTTTAGGAAGAGAAGAGGAAGAAGAACAAAACAAAGATATACATTAAAATTTATTGGAGAGAAGGGGAGAGAAGGATTAAACAAGGAAATACTTAAGACATGGTGGACAAGATGAAAGGAGGATAAAAGAAAGGAATACATAAGAATTTTACAGGAGAGAAGACTAAAGAAATGCAAAGAGAGAGATACAACTGTAAGCTGTAATGTGAAAGAAATAGATATTAAACGTAGTTGCATTATTAAATAGTTACACAGTATATTATTGCCATATAATTTTGAAACAATAATCCCCGAACAAGATGAAATTTATACCGTATTAAAATAGTAATATGAACAACCCAGTTGGATTAAAAGAAAACATTCTAATATATCA
>CALNVZ010003592.1:19729-33690 GCA_940671915.1 Paracentrotus lividus | reverse complement strand
AAGAAGGAACGAGGAAAACAAGCTAATACATAAAGGGTATTAAATAGAGAGAGGGAGAGGGAAAGTAAAAGCGAGGCGAGGATAGAAATTAAATTGTTAACTATTATTGTTATGATTGTTATAATTGCATTGACGCTCCAGCGACAAATGCTATGTTATCGTTCCATATTCCTATTCCGCCATCTTCTTCTTTTTCTTCCACAAAAACCCATTCATTTAACACGTGAACCTTGTTATCCCTCCCCAGGTCCTATCGCTCAACTAAATTCGTTCAAACTTCATACACACATCCTCTATGATCCATTATTGATCCCCTGACATTTCATTTTCCAAAATCACTCATCCATGGCCGTCCATCCGCCATTTTGTCAATTTCGGGCCATCTGAAAGTCTTTTTTTTCCAGCCTCCATATCTATGTTGTTATAAACGCTACAGACTTCTAACAAAATCCATTTAATAGTCTATGAGTTTGCCTTTCATATGTATCCAATCACTTTTCATTTGAAAAAATATCTTCATATTTTAAATTAATTTTAAAAATCAACTCCGTCATGAAATAAAAAATTGTGACTAAAAACACTCAAAAATTGCTATAACTTCCTAAAATCAATTCCATTTTGCTTCAAATTCTCAGGGCATGTTATTCTAATGAATGTACACACACTACACATGTTTCACGCTCCAGAAAATACGCAAAAATGCAAAAAGCGCCCTCTAAAGTTTCAGAATTTGGCTAAAATCCAAGAGGCTGCATCTGCGTTGTGCCTTGTTAAAACCGTACTTTTCTTTGGATTTAAATAGTTCAGACTATGTCCTTTCCAGCAATGTAAAGAAAAATATATCGATTCATTGAACAAATGGCTCAAAATGTTGCAGAATGTAAAAAATTATCGATACCAGGAAATCAAGTTTAACTTCCCCTAAAATTGCGAATATTCAATCTAGGAACTTGAAACTTGGCAGGCATATGTATCAATACATTTCACAACTATCTGCGAATTTTTGTAAAATTTGATGACGTCATCAAAACGTTATGGACCAAAAAATAGCGAATTTTCAATGGATTACGTAACAAGGCATTACGTCATTGTCGTTCAATATTTGCTTTTGAAATTGACATCACAAGGACCGCATTACAATTGCCTTTCCATTGATACCAAATATAATATAGGTTGTCACAGAAAATTTCGAGTAAATCACATTTTTGTAGGAGCCATTAGACGCGCTCCTATAATGCAATTACGACATGGTGCGACGCCGAATAATATGGAAAGCCAAGTTTCAAATTGCACTTAGGACTAAAAGGCTATCGGTTACACACACACTTTAGTTTTAATCGTAAAGCTAGATTCTGGTTCCCAATTACTCAAGAAATACTGCTGACATACAAGTCATAAATTTTATTAACGCGTCAATCACGACATCTCATTTCGACGATGCAGTTCTATCTATTCTTGTTTTTATTTAGTATAAATAGTCTTAGTAGTATCACTATGCGACTGCATGTTTATTCAGTTAACGAAAGCAAATCTTCCCTAACAACTACGTCTGATTGCGACATATATATCCTTAATCCCCTGTTTTATCCTTGATGTATTTGTCTGTTTCCGTTCGAAGATCGAATGAACAAAATAGCATTAAGGGAAACCAGTTAAAAGGAAAAATAAAAAAAAAGAAAAAGAAGTTATGGAAGGAAAACAAAAAATAAACTTGGATACAAGTTAAGCATACAAGAGTAACTTTGAAACAGACCAGTGTCCATGAAATCCGTTTCTCATGGTTTATCCCAAGTCACAACACATTCCAAGATAAATGCATGTCGTCTTATGAGCAACAGCTCAAGTGCAGAGCCGATCATTCTGTGATAAATTCATGTTATACAATATACCAGAATTTATCCCAAATGTAGAGGTACAGGCTTTAAGTGATCACATCTAACAATGGATAAATAATAGCCCAGTATATCTGATTATTAATAGTAAAGTTGCCTGAAACAATGCATATTAGAGCTTCATAGATACAAAACTAAAACCAGCGATGAATGGGCATTTGAAATAATAGCAATTTCATTCATACACAACTCAAGTAAAGAACTGTGCAAGATTGAAGATTCATAACAAATACAATAGCCTTATTCAGAATAAAGATTCCTCTTATATCACTATTATGTCTCCCTTAACATTATTATGAGGGGCGCATGCATCCGGAGAACTCCTGGCCTCCAGGGGGGGGGCGCATCCGTAGACCCAGTGCAACCTCAGCCTACACCAGTGCCGAGTAACCTCTTTCATTCAATTTCGACGATGGCAACTCATTTCTATTCAAAAAGCATTAATAACACGAATAATCGCGCAAACGATCCTCTGCGTCGCGACGGGGTTGAGCGGGCCCAACCCTTTCAAGTAACACCGGGGGGGCTTTTTCAAGGGGGTGGTTGGCGGAGGATAAAATAACGCAACCATTCAGGTAACAGGATGGCTTCTCGAACTCTGTTTATAGATCTGAACCAGTCGTTATGAAATTATTTCACTAACTAATAACAAAAATATTAATAGATAAAAATAAAAAATAAGAAAATACCAATTATCTTCTATCCGCGCTTCCCAACATTCAATAATAGAAAATAGAGGATAGCTCTGCATTTTTTGTTATTTTGAATTTTATTAAATCTTAAAATAGAATATTTTACTCGAACTAAAGGCACAATTTCAATAACTTTAGAAAGCTACGAAACACACTATATTGAATGCACCCTTTAATAGAAAAGTAGCATTTGTTTATTTTGCGTAGCCACTGACGCTTATGTAGTTTTAGACCAGAGAGAAACACATACTTGATCCTTTTTTATATTTTATAATCGAGTGCCCCTCCACCCCCCCCCCCTCCCACTCATGGCAGAATCTTTCGTTTGCAATCTGCAATTAATAAAAAGAGACCCCAAACAAGTCCAAAAATCGTCGTAAATTATGAGAGGTGGAGTGGACTGAGAATCACTTCTCTCACACGATAGTCCATGATCGAGAAGATTTTATTTCCAACACAATTCTCCGCAACATATTGCAAGTTTTAATAACGCGTGTATAATGCTTGCGCTCTATGTTGAAAGAACAAAAGAGATCGCTTTCTATATCAATTGCCGAATGTGCGCGCGATATTACATATCTATATAGATTACCGCCTTTATTAGCGGCAATGAAACAACTCAGACAGTTTTCTCTATTTAAATGCATCTCCACGATGGTTCATGTATACAATTCGACGCAAGGTTGCTATCTTTATATTCAGGTCGACATAATATATTGCAAGATTTCTAACATGACACCAAGTAATCAAAACATTTAATCCTCTAATTCTTTCTTCTTTCTTTGTCATTTCTTCTTTTTTTTTCCGTCATAATTTAAGATCAAGAGTGGGGCGACTCCGCCCTTAATCGACGATAAAGCCGGTATTCATGGGCATCACTCCAAACTTGAGCTGGGGTGGGGGCGGAGATGGTACAACATGGACCTCGCCTCGGCTTTCCAGCTACTTTAATACTCAAAATAATTTATATAAGAATAAGAATACTAGAAAGTGCCCCTTTATTTCTTCAGTATATCTTTTAAACCCCCAACTTTTCGGCTCGCGCTTCGCGCTCGCGGATACTACATCATAATGCACAATTAACTCCAATTTTGAGCTCAAAATCTTATACCAATTCAGTAAGGTATAGAATGCACAATTAACTCAAATATAAAAATCATAATACTAAATCATAATGCACATATAACACTTCAATATTTACCTCAAAACTTTCAGCTCGCCCTTCGCGCTCGCGGATACTAAATAGGGTCTGTAATACACAATTATCTACAATTTCTTATACTAGAAAATGCCCCTTTATTCTATATATATCTCTTAAAACCCAACATTTTCGGCTCGCGCTTCGCGCTATAGAGGATACTAAACCATAATGCACAAATATCTCCAATTTTGAGCTAAAAAAATTCGACTCGCGGATACTAATATAGTCTATACTGCACAGTTATCTCAAATATTTTCGGCTCGCGGTTCGCGCTCGCTTTGCTTTTTTGTGATTAATGAAATACAAAACACATTCTTAAAAGCTTCAATTAAAATGCAATTTTCGGGGCGCTCCCCCTATTCATCCGAATACATTTCTTTTTATGCCTCTGGTCTCAATTGCCCCCTTTTCAGGAAAAATGCCCGTTTTCCATCTTGACCCCCCACTTTCAAATTCGTTCTACCACCTCTGGCATAACAACATGGCTATAACATGCCGTTCTTCCAGGTAATTAAATGGCAAAGTTTGCACTAGCAACGCTAACGTCTGATGTAATTCCAATGGGGCAATAATCGATTCATGGTAGCAATTTAAAATACATATTCAAACCACTAAAGTTTTGTTTAAAATATTCAGATTTTTTTTCTTTTTGTTGCTAATATATGTTATTATTTTGTTTTCATAGGGGTAAAAATAAGATTGTTTAAATTCCCCGTTTTAGGTCAGTATAGGCCTTAATATCGGGGAGTGTTTTAAACTCGCGATTCGCGCTCGTTTGCTCGCTACTCTCCGCTCGCCAAGATTTTTTTTAAAAATTGGACCCATCCCTTCTGGAAAATCCTGGATCCCGCGCCTGCCATACATTCGTGATTTTTAAGCCCCTTAAGCCACCTCCCCCCCCCCAACACACAACACACGAATGACGAACGGATACAATTGCGAATAAATTTATTTAGTTATTGAGTGATAACGGACCAATTTTAGAAATGAAATTTATTCTTTACCGGAAGAATTCGCCGCTGAAATAAAATTTTCATTAAATAAAGACAGAACGAAACAATTGCGGAAAGAAATTATTTAGTTATGGACTGTTAAACGGCCGACTTTAGAAGCGAAACTAATTCTTTATCAGTAGAAGATAATTTGTTGAAATAATTCTCCGAAAATTCAAATTTAACAGCAGATGCTGTAAATAATGACACCCCTTCATCCCCCCCCACGGCCCCCCCCAAAAAAAATCCCCCTTATCTGGAGGTTATTCATGGTGACCAAAAAAACAGTCCCACAACTATCTAATCCATTCGCTCTGGCAGTAATAGCTCAATATTCGGAATAACGAACCTTTTTTCTATTTCGGAATAACGACACTTATTGTATTATCGGAAACCCCAACCGTTATTCTATTTTCGGAATAACGAACCTGTTCTATTTTCAAAATAACGAACTTTTCTATTTTAGGAATAACGAACACTACCCCCCCCTGCGGACTACCGGACCGCAGCACGGCCGCGGACTATCGATAAGCGGACTTTAGGGCTATAGCCGCTTGGGGGGGGGGTCTAAAATTATGAACTTCAATATCAACAACAAAAAAAATGAAAGCTCTCCTCTATTTTCTCCTATTATAATCTATTAATATTATATTGTTATTATTTAAGAATAATTTTCCTAAAAACGACTGGTTCAGAAAACTACTAAACACAGCCTTTCGAGAAAAGCCCCCCCCCCCCGTGTTCCCGAATGGGTGCGTTAATTTTAACTTCCCCTCCTCAACCCACCCTTTTGAGAAAAGCCCCCCCCCCCCCAGTGTTCACGAAAGGGTGCGGCCATCCCCGCTCCACCCCCGCTCCGCGAACGCAGACGATCGTTGCAAGCCAATAAATTCTAATTATCATTATTAACATTATTATTATTTTTGTATAAATCACTGTTTGAACAGAGTATAATATACCGAACTATAAACTAATTTCGGCGAAATATGAGACATGCTTCATGGCTTTATTCAGTGATAAGCCCCTCAGAACAAATTCT
Organism: Paracentrotus lividus; assembly: GCA_940671915.1. Taxonomy (NCBI): domain Eukaryota; kingdom Metazoa; phylum Echinodermata; class Echinoidea; order Camarodonta; family Echinidae; genus Paracentrotus; species Paracentrotus lividus. The sequence continues at coordinate 27,874 of CALNVZ010003592.1, read as the reverse complement.
CATTTTGAGGGGTTTTGTTTCTCTGTTTTCCCTTTCATAAATTACCGGGTTGGGTGATCTACTGCTCCCCAGAAATCGACCTGAAGCTAAAAGGTCTCCAAACCTAGAGACCTTAACTTAGGGGCGCCATATTGATCCTCAACTAGAGGGGCACCAAAATGACCTAGGACATAATTGTGGGCCCCATGCAATTCGATCTTAAATGCAAAAGGGGCGCCAAAAAATCCACCTTAACCCAAGGTGGCGCTTAAATGACCTAAAACTTATTGGCGCAATATTTATCATAGATTGAGGGGGCCCAAATTGAAATTGAATTTTTAGGTTGGCGACAAATCAACTTTAAACTAACAATTAAAGGCTTAAAGTTCGTTACTTGATTGAAGACACAGATGCGCTAAATGGGTCTTAAACCCATTGGCGCCCTAATGATCTGATCTTTATTTGACTCAGCTAAATATTTGGGTTATTTTTTTCATTATTTTATAATTTTTTGGTGGGGGTGGGAACTCAAACATAATATCAACGTGGCTGGAATAACATTGAGCTCCCCACCATTTGTTTTTTTCAAATAAATATGTCATATTTCAGGTAGTTGTTGACAAAATTGTAGCTAGCTGTGCGCGTTCTCATATTAAAGTAAAAGAAAAACAATGGAACTGGAATATCACCTGTTTTTCAAAATAGTTACAGTACACTACTGTACTAAGTTACTGAAAAAGGCACAGTAGGTACTGTTGTGGATGCTGTCATCTGGCATCTGGGATGATAAAGTAGTACAGAGAGTAACTGTGTAAATAAAATGATCTAGGATGATAGATTAGTACACTACAGCGCTGTCAAATTTTGTCATCCGCCGCGCGCGCGCTATACAGCCCGGCTAGTATACCGTACCGTATACCTACGTACGTACCGTGTGCACCGTACGTACGTAGCTGAGTTGATGTGCGAGGTCCCACTCCAGAATTTACAGAATTGTCATCGATTTTGACCAGAAAACCTTGATATTTGAGGGAGGAAAGTATTTCGGTTTATTTGAAGATAAATTCATTGATCATATAATGTGGTTAGTAGGGGAGACCGGGTATGGACGTTACACAATTCACATTTTGGGCCAGATAATTCTAATGAAAGAACTCACGCACTCCATATTGGGTCTGTAGTTAGCCTATTATGTTGCTAAAACCTGAGGCATATAAAACTTGAAAAATTGTAAACACTAATTAACTACCATCAATTAGTGAAGACATTTTTTTGTAACAACTCCCATATACGGGGTAGGTTGTTACACCATACGGGGTCAATTGTTACATATGTAAACATACGGGGGTAAGTTGACAATGTGTAAATCTGTTATACCATACTTTAATTTCAACTTTCGTTTCTTGACTCGTTAACAGTAAGATCAAGTAGAGCTCTTAGAATAGACAAAAGTAATAATAGAAAAATAAAAAATATTAACACCTGAAAATTAAGACAAAATGTAATTTTACATATGTAATGTAATTGGGGTAAGTTGTTACATCAACATGGGGTATGTTGCTGTGACAACCTACCCCATGGATGATTTTACACACAGAAATCAACTGTAGCACAGTCATTAGGCAGAATTACAGGGCATGGCTAGGGGGTATATTAGTGACATACATGTACTATATTTACAATACCAGACTATCATCATGTGCCTTCAGTTGTAAGAGCTATTACAAATTTCAATTTTTGTCAAAAATTTACTTTGAACTGTAAAAAATGGTTTTTGTTGATTTACTTTTTAATAAAACAACGGAGAAACCTCACGACCGGCAGTTCATCACAGCTATGTGTAGGCTGTATATAGATGCCAGTAAGCAAATCCTCTCTTGTTCCATCTTAGCACACTGAGAACTGTAACAACTGACCCGTGTAACTTCCATACCCGGTCTCCCCTATATTGAAAACGGTTTATTTGGTGTCAATTTAATGCATTTTTCGTCGAGAAATTCCCCGCGCATCGTTGGGGGTTCCAACGTGCTCAATCCCCCCGTAGCACTGGCTTCGTAATAGTAAGAGAGAGCCTCTGGTGCCATTCTCGGCCTAATTGGCCCACGTAACAAGTTAGAAATAGATCTACCTACAAGTTCGTTCTTACAGAGCTAGAGAACAATGCACTTTGATTGTTGGGCGCTCTGATTAGCTATCGCGTGGTCGTGGAGCTCAGCCTCCTAGTTGCGATGACTGAAGTGCGTTGACCGTAGGGCCTACCTGAACAATGAGATTCAGCTGTTCCCGATAAAGACCGCTTTTGTCTTGCGCGCTGTCAATCATAACCAAAGTGGACCCATTTTCGCAAGAAAAACTGCTAGACTCGACTTCAAAAAAGTTCAAGCGGAGACCCAATCTTTCAATAAATTTAATAATAAAGAAGAGAAATATCTAGATCTAGAACTGCAGCGAATCCACTGTCGGAGCTCGCTTAAAAGTTGAAAACGTATGAAGAAATGGGAACTTACCAAAAAAATAATGACGAATCTAAATTTTATCTTGACTATTTGTTCATTGGAAGGCACAATGGTAGTGTTTTTCGTATGTTAACGTGATCATTCGAGCGTCTTGCATAAATTAATTTAATTATGGAGTGAAAAATTCTACGTGTATCGTCTAAATATTAACCAAGGCAACAGGGCTTCGCCTTCGCCGCTTCGGCTTCCTCTACGGCGCTAACGTTAGATCTAGTCATTGGCTTTGCTAATGCTAGTTGTATTCCCCCGCCGGGTCGGGAGGGCATCGGCTTGAGAACCGTTGATGGTCCTCTATTGTCGCTCACTCTCATGCAAATGACAATGTAGATCTAAGGTTAGATTAACTAGATCTAGAGTCCATACACGTGCTGTACTTTCCCTAAACCGACCAGCCCCCATCGCAAAGCGACGGGAACTGACGAGTCAGTAGATTTCTAGACATATTTGGTGAAGTTTTGAAAATATCTATGGTCCTGATGCTGGATCTGGATAATAGTACTCTTTTTATTTAACTGTTCTCTGGCTTATTGCTGGATTTGGATGTAATTTTAGTACCTGAAAAGCTCCAAGGAGCATCACTCAGAACGTGACTGGTAAATTCAGGACTGCTATACCAACTGGAATGTTTCTCTGTAGAGCGCTTGAGAATTTAATATGTCCTGATTGTAGTTATTTGTTCTGGTAAAGAGTTCCAATACCCTTGCCGTTTTGGGGAAGAAGGAGTTGAGGTGTGGTTGGGTATTGGGACGAGGTTGAACTGACACATCGGTTCTGTTTGGTGCTTCGTGTTGCCATGCGTGTACGCGATAGCGGGGCTTCTTGTAATTCATGAATTCCCTAATGTTTAGATCGACGTGTTGGAACAAAGTTTTCTGGGAACATGATGAGCTGTTGAAAGCTCTTCTCTTTTCCAGTAGGGGATCTCGAGACGATTTCACGCTAGCTGTGACTGAATTATCGGCTGTAGTCACTTGTGATGACTCTGGCAGCTCTGCGTTGGACAGCTTCAATCTGGTCGATGTTTTTCTTAGTGTGTGGACTCCGACTGAGCTACAATATTCTACGTGGGGTCTAACAAGACTTTTGTACGCTGTATTTTCACCTTGCTGGCTGTGCATTACTCAGAGCCGATTTACGCGATGAATCCTAAGACACCGTTTGCTTTCCGCGAGACAATGGTCATATGGCGATTCATTTCATGTCGGAAGAATAGGGTAACTCCAAGATATTTATGATGATGTAGTTTGGAGTGGTTGACCTGATAGGGTAAGAGTTGTAGTAATTGAGAACTTCTTTCTTGAGAACTGCTCATGATGTGTTGCCATTGCAGGCAATTGCAGGTTTAAATCTCTCTCTGCCATTTTTTCCCCTCTTTCCAAGTTTGTCGAGGTCTTTTTGTAGATTACGACAGTCTTTATTTCTTTTATAGGGCTGAAGATGAGGCAGTCGTCCGCAAAGAGACAGGCTTTTGATGTTAGGCCGTCAGGGAGGTCATTTTATGTAACAGAGAAAAGAGTAGCGGTCCAAGTATCTGTCCTTGAGGGACTCCAGAATCTACGTGAACAGGCTTCGAAGATTTGCCTTGAATGACAACTGACTGCTCACGGTTGGTTTAAGAAGTCAGAAATCCAAAGAAGAGAGAGAGCTTCTGACTCCATAGTGTTTCAGCTTGTGTAGTAATCTTCTATGGGGTACTGTATCGAAAGCTTTTTCGAAGTCCAATATTATAGCATCTACCTGTTTCGTTTGTGTCTGTTCCATGAAGATACGATGCATCGTAGATATAGTTGGGTTTCACATGAGCGGCGAGCTCTGAATCCATGTTGATGGTCACAGAGGATATTAAATTCCTCTAGATGATTCATTATATGGCGAAGATGATGTGCTCTAACAGCTTACATGAGATAGATGTTAACCGATACCGGTCTGTAATTGGCTGCGTCCGCTCTACTTCCCTTTTGAAAGATTGGTGATATATCGCTCTCCTCCAATCTTAGGGAGTTTACCTGATGTTAGGCTCTGGTTGTAGATTATGTGTAGAATTGGAGCTACTTCCTCAGCACACATTTTAGTATATGTGGATAGATCCGTCAGGGCCAGGTGCTTTGTTAACATTAAGACTTTCAAAAGTTTTAGTACACCATCGTGTGAAACAAGAGAGATTATTCACAGCTGGATAGGGGCTGGGTCCCAGGGAGGGATGTTGATTTTGTTTTCTTTGTGAAGATTGACTGATACTGTTTGCTTAGAATCTCAGCTTTATCACCGACTTCGCTGAACAAAGGATCCATTGACTTAAAGTGCAGAAATGCCACATGTGTCTTGTCTCTGTGTTTTATGAAGGACAGAATTTCTTGACATTGGTTTGTAATGATTCAAAGACTGTTGTTGATAGATAGTCCTGTTCTGCTTTCTTAGGTTATGCTGGACTTGTTCCTAAGGTTTCTATATCTTTTCCATTTCGTGTTGACTTGGTAGATTTTGCTGTGTAGAAGGCTCGGTTCTTCTTCCTTATCAGTCGCCTTCAAGGGCCTAGTTAGCCATGGAAGGTTAAACCTTGAGGACTGAGTTTTGACGGACATTCTTGTTGATGCATCATGTAGTGCCTGGACAAATCTTTGCCAGTTTTGTTTTTCAACTGATATAATGTTGCTGTTGGTTTCAAAAGTCATTCCAAAGTCTCTCAGGTCTGATCTTAAGACCTTTCGTCTGCTTGTTCCAGAGGTAGACTTTTTCTCTAACACTCTTCTGGACGACTGGTCTTCGTCTGCCTCTGCGCTAATTTGAGTGGTCAGAGATTCCAGTTCTGGTTACTAGTGCGGAGAGCTGCTTGGGTTTACTAACACGAAATAGATTTAGTATATTCTGTACACTAATGATCTTGTTTGAAAGTTATGATGGTTCATGTGCAAGTTGTGTCAGTGAGAAATCATCTAGTACAGTAAGTAGTTCTGTTGAAAGTCTGCTGGGTAGTGCAGTTAGACTTGGTTCGGCATGGAACTTCCCACAATGTCAGGAACATTGAAATCCTCCTCCAATCCAAACACAAGGGTTTTTCCTCAATCCAGTTTGGAGAGAGATCTCGTAGTTTAGGACTGGTATGGCCTTGATCTGGTGGCCGATAGAAACAAGCAAATGTGTATTGGTTTGGAGTTGACTATCTGGAGAGAGATCCAGATAAGCTCAGCATCCACAGTCGAGGTGATCTAAGTGAGTGGCGATGATATCATTCCTGACCGCAATCAGGAGCCTCCTCCAGTTCTTCTTCTCGATCTTCCTATAAGCTGTGTAGTTCTCTGGGATACACTCAGTTCTGCTAATGTCAAGGTTTAAGCCAGGATTCTGTTATAAGTATAACATGTGGATTCGAAGAATTGACTGTCTCAGCAAAAGCATCTTTTTTCCCAAGAAGGCTATTACAATTTGTAATCATGACACGTATTTTGTCATTTCCCTTTTTGTTGTGTTGGGGTTGAGAGTTTCTTTTACGTTTTTGTTTGGGAGAGGAAGAAGCAACAGGCCGACCTGGACTTGGCCTATTTGGACTTGAACTACTTTGAAAACTGTCTTCGTCAAGCTCGGACAGGATTGAGTACTCATTTTCATCAACAAAACTATTTCAACTAATTTTGATCCGGATCTCCAAAAACAACTCGTATAGAGCTTAAAATTAGTGCGGAGGCCACACGTGAAAGGCATGACCTCTGGACAGGCTAGGTGCGTGACTGGCCATCTATTTGGCTACATCTTCTCGCTCATGGTGTGACCACACTTCCCGCATGCAGTTCCACAGTCTCTTCAATGGGTTCACAGCACTATATACCATCATTGACCATACTATTACTGCTTTCCACAATGCACGCGACAGAGAGGTATTTTACCAACGGGCGGCCCAGGCATCTAGCATTGTATATCACCTCTCTATATATTGATAACATTGCAAATAATTTGGCACCATCATTGGAAAGCATTTATATGGAGTTAGTTGCAGTTGATTATGTTCCAATAATATTTATTCTTATCTCTTATATTATATCTATCACATAGCCTCTTCCCGATGAACAAATATGTCCATATCTTTGACCAGCAGTGACCCATTTAGTCTATATTTATCGAGAATCGCCAACCAATAGTGACTTTCATCGACTAACAGAGGATAGGTCTGCCGTTTTTCATATGCAGTATCGCCGCAGCAGAATTTTTATATCTATTATTTTGCCCACTCTAGCAAATTAGTATATGATAATTGAAATCTCATCTCTGCACATTGAGATTGCAAAACAAAGGGATGGTTCATGAACTCGCCCACCCAAACAGACAATATGTCAGCTGTTACGCACCCGATTTTTCAGCCATTCAATTTGTCAATATTTTCCAAAAGTAAGAAAGTTTAAATGCTACACAAATTTCGATTTCATTTTGAAGCTATGTCAATGCTGTCATCTCCTCTCAAGTTTCATTCTATATACATCTGTGGAGTTACAATGGTTTAAGTTGGAACAGTTAGGGCCGCGCCACCGCCGGATGCAAATAGAACCGCATTCGTACTGACAGAAATCTACACATGGGATTGTGAAAATGTTGTTTATCTATTTTATGTGTTGTTGTGGTTGAATAGCCTGCGGGAGCGACAAAACATATATACATCTGTGGCAATACAGTGTGACTCAAGTATGATATTGGCACTGTCAGAAATATTATGACTTATTATCATGGTAATGAGGCAAAATCTTAATGCACTAGTAAAATATTGTAACATCTAATGCACGTTTGTTACGGTTAGGCGAATTTATGGTTGGTTTCTTTAACTTTTTACATGCTACCCTATAGTTTACCGAATGGTTTCGCTAAGGTAGTGGTTGTAAGGATGTTCGAATCTTAATTATGCAACTATGATACTCATCTCCTTAAAAGAGTAGTATATATATATAATATATATATCTTGTTTGTTTCAAATTAACACAATATAGTGTGCTTTAAAAATATATGACACTTGATATCAATCGATAATGAATAATTACAGCTGATCAGAATCTCATACGACAATGTAAAAATACAAAACTGAGTCTGAATCATAAGCTTAGCAGTATAATCTAAATGCAATCTATTGCATAACATTTCTTTTTCTTCGCACATAATTTGCGCTACTATCAATTGCTATTAATAAAATGGATTTATAATTTTTGTGCATTATAACCAATAAATTTCAATTTAGCTTAATTCTAATCTACTAAAAAAATTAAAAACATTTTGAATGTGATTAATACATATTTTTTTACAATAGCACAAGATTCGCGTCTTAAAGAGTAACTAAGAGGATTTCGTTTCTGAGAATGCAGTTAAATAATGTTGCCATAATGATTATGATGCGCCTCTCGTTAGGAGCACAATAATAGTCCCTGCATTCTCTGAGTATCTATCTCTATTCTTTGACACTAGGTATAATGGCATTTAGCATTAAGTATGATATATAGAAAACCACGTCTGTCGGGTTAAATAAAACGACAGCGCGCCGGCTCTTGCTAAACAAGACAGAATGTCTCGAAGACTGTATACGACCGGGTAGAGGAATGAATCTCTGAGTACTTATTATTAATCTTATGAAATATCTCTTGAAATGAATGTAATCGGGTGTATCACGCTGCTTTTT
>CALNVZ010003592.1:0-18284 GCA_940671915.1 Paracentrotus lividus | reverse complement strand
AGAACAGACAAGCCAAACGAAAATTCATTTGAGTATAAGTCAAAAGCTCTTTGTTATATAATTCAGGTCTTTATAACGGCACGTATCTTGAATATCATACATGCGTTGAATTACTGTAAATTAGATTCATCATATTTGACCAGGTATAATCACCATGATCAATCACTCATCCGCTGGTTATTCACTGTAAAATGGGGGTGGTTAGAAATACAAGCCCCGTCGCTTCCGGCAAACGGGCTGTTTAGTTCCACCGCCCCCATTTACAGTTGAAACAACCAGCATGCCAATTTGATTATAGATCTCACGGTCAATTCAGTAAATCTTATGGTTAAAATTAATTTCAACCCCATGTACATGTTAGATGAATTTCAGCGATAGGCAGTTATAAAACTGAAATTATAACAAGTTATAGAGAGCTTGTTTGACTTACCAGAAATGTGATTTTCGTTGCCTGTTCTTCTCATAGTGTTGCGTGGCCAACGCTGCATTTTCTATGACTGTATATTTACTGTGGCTATTTAACTCGTGCGTAGACCCTATTGCGAACAGCGTAGCACTAGAAATGTACGTGGATCGGACTCGATTTTCCTGTATTTTTCTTCATATTAGTTGATTAGCCTACTTCATGTGAACATTTGCGATGTACCAATATAAGGAAAACACTTCAAGATCTTGATTTCAATGTGAGATAGAATAAATGAGAGGTATTTTAATATAATAAATAGTACATTGTAAGCGCTTAATTACATATATCCACTTGGGTTCTATCTAAGTGCTTATAGTGTTAACTAATTATTACCCGGCTTAGCTAGGCTACCCCGAAAGGTGCTCACAGCATTCAAGGAATTGCTTCCTACGCTGGGCAGTGGAGAAACAATGGAGGTGTCCCTTACTTTACTTCTTGAACACCACAGTGCAGCTTTAAACCTCAGCCTCTGGACCTGTTGCCTGGCACATGCTGGAAAAGATGATTTATTTACTTCAGAGATTACGCTACAACGAGCCGTTTATTATCTTTTCTGCGAAAGACTAGTGCCTGAATTGATCCATTGTCCTTAAAACTTTCCAACACTTCCCCCCTCTCTCTCTCTCTATCCCCCTCTCTCTCTCTGTCTCTTTTTCTCCCTTTCTTTCTATCCCTCTATCTCTTTCTCTCTCTCTCTCTCTCTGCTATACTAGTATACACACTATACATTTTAAATTATGTCACAGGAGAGGTAGACTGATGTCTTTCTCTTTTTCACTTGTTTGGTTTAACTGTAAATATGTCAACTAGGCAGTTTTTCTTGTTTTCTTTTTGTTATGTTGTCAGAGTGTGTATTATATGTGTGAGTGGTTTTCTGTGTTTGATGAATGTCTGCTTATGTGAATATGCCATGTCTGCTTGTTTGTCTGAAAGGTCCACGTTTAGTACTCTCATACAAGGTATGTATGTGTTGATTGTCTTTCACTATTACTAATGGATACGATTGATGAAGAAGATGTAAACATAATATTAAGAGATTGTGATTATATTGAATGTGGGGTATTTGATCAGAACCAGCAGGGGAACTTTGATCTTATGCATTTAAATGCCAGGAGTTTATGTAAAAATTTTGATGATTTGTTACAATTACTGTCATGCTTAAAACATAATTTTTCAGTGATAGGTGTCTCAGAAACTTGGTTTAAAGATACTACAGATATCAAAATATTTCAGATACCAGGTTATTCTTTTGTTCATAAATGCAGGGCAGAAAGGAATGGTGGTGGGACGTGTTTGTATGTAAAGGATGAATTAGATTTTAAATTGCGTGAAGATTTATCTGGCTCAAAGTCAGGGTATGAAGTTGTCTTTATTGAAATAACAATCCGTACTAAAAAAGTTATTGTTGGTTGTGTCTATAGGGCACCAAACTATGATAGTATATCTTTTATTGACAATTTTGAACATCAGCTACAGGTTTTGAGCAGAGAAAACAAGGAGATCTATTTGATGGGCGATTTTAACATAAACTTGTTAAATTATGATAATGATAACTGTGTGAAAGGTTTTATAGACTTTATGTACTCTTTTGGACCGTTCTCTCTTATCACTAAACCTACCCGTATAACCGAAACTAGTGCAACTCTTATCGACACTATTTTCACTAATTGCATTCAAAATGAGTTTTGCTGTGGTATAATTTACTCAGACATCTCAGATCATATGCCCATATTTTGTGTTAAAAAAGAGTTCTGTAGTAACTCAGTTAAGAAGCGATGGGAGTTAGAAACGGCTAATAAATGAATGTAAGGATATAAGGTTCAAACAACACTTGGCTGAAATTGATTGGCAGGCTCTGCCTTTACTGGAAGGAGTAATGATTTCTATGAAAATTTTTAACAATGTTTCTTGACAATACAATGTATGTTTCCCATTAGTGAAGTAGCAACAAGAAAAAAATGTAAAAAGCCCTGGTAACACATGGTTTTTGAAATCAATCAATCCACAACATAAGCTTTACCAGTAACTATGTCAAAAGACACACAGCTGATAACAAAAAGAAGTATGTTGATTATAAGAATGTCTTGATTAAAGACCCTTCGCAATTTCAAGTCAGAGAAGAATTATTACAATAATTTGTTCAATGGGGTTGAAGGATGATATTCGGAAGACTTGCGTCTCACATCAATGAATTGCTAGGACGTCAAATAGGCATTCTATTCCAAAAGAGGAGAAAATGGTAATAGGAACTTCTATCATCTGCCAAGGATAAGGCTGAAAGTTTTTAACAAATATTTATTGGATTGCCCCAAAAAAATATCTACATGATAATATAGCAGATATCCTCAATTCGGCCAGATGAATAGGGGTATTATACACAACGTACTCATCCTTTTATTACATAGTCTCTGAAGTTATGTCTGATGCTTTCGTATGAAACGACACTATCCTGCTGTTGCAGAAGATAATTGACTTCCTTTCGCTATCACTAACTGGTTTTTTTTTTATTTCCTACGTACAAATGTTACTCCTATCCTCCTGAAATTATTAATATTGGATCGTCTCTCGACGTTTCAAATCGAGTTCGCCATAAGTGGTTCCTGATAGTATTCTATCACCCGAGCTTATATAAGGACAATGGTGAGTAGCTAATTACGTCTATTTAGATGAGAGCACCCCCTTATTTGTAAAATCTAACTCTTTACTATAGTAAATACACTGTTCATTGTCATCAGCAAACGCTGTCCAATAAACTATAAAAAACTAATAACGTTACCCTAATACAACGCGTAATCACAGTAAAAAGGTCTTGCCCAGTGCTGCGTTTATGAGCGTTGTATGTATACTCACATCATCACTTAACCCCATACTGATATTTAATAAAAAAAATCACGGATCCGTCATAACGATCCGTGGCAATTTAAACTTAGGGTACCCTCCGGCGAATCCAGCTCCAGCTATATCATTTTCCGAGACTAGACGATTACATACAGCCGATCAATACATGTTTATAGTTAAAATTTTCCAAAGGTATCTTTTTTTTGACAAAAAAATTTGCGGTAATAACGCACTAAAATCTCAGATCGACTCGTATGCTACAATCTAGAAACAAGAAATTAAGCATGGAGTCCTCAACATAGCATATAATTACTTAGGCCCTATAGCGCATTTCCGAACAGGTAGGGCACTTCCTTACTCCCACTAACAAAAATACTATGGGTGGTTCATTGCACCGTTCTTTTATATGTTTAATTTGACGATTTCGAAAATATTAATCTGATTATAACTCTTTTTAAATTCATTATCACTTTACTATAGTTCCTGATGAAAACCAAATATGTGGCCTATGGACATTTTTTTTTTTAGTTTTTTTAAATCATTTCAACTGGCAATGACCCTTTCTATTAACATAGGCCTGAACTACGTCCATTCATTACACATAAGTAAGTTTAATATCCTTTTAAAAATAACAATGCAACATTATTTATGGCATCATCCCGCTGCGCACCTCCGTCCTCTCAATCCGAATCACCACCCCACCACTCCGAATACAATAGCCAAGCAAATACCCTATATATCGTACTGGTCCATAAACCCGTTATATTGTAAATGACGCAGTATTTGTAAAAGCGGCAGAACACAATTTCAAATAATAAGACGACTGTTTATTAAAATACGGCTTAGATGTAGCATCAAACACCGCCTCTATTAAGTATGGGGAATTTATCATACATGTGCCCCGGTGTGTGCATTATTGTAGTGTTCACCTGGCTGTTATACCTCAGGGTTCTGTTCTGGTCCCCTGTTCGTTTAATCTGATATATAAATATGATTAACGTTACACTCCATAAAACATTATTTTTTCTTCGTAATCCCTTTTTGCTGATCTGGTTTACCAGTCGCCCTCGTTGAATCTCTAGATACTATATGAAAGACTAATGATAGACGTACGGGACATGGACTACAAAACTATGTATTACAGTTCTTGCACATCTAAATATTGTTATCATGTTATACCTTTAAGACAAGTGTATGCAGGTTTGTATGTAATAACATAATTGTTGACATGAATCTTCAAAATGAGCTACGTGTTGTTTCGTAAACACAGCCAAACAGTATCCCACATACTTTCTCCCAAAATCGCGACTACTCAAAATACAATTACCAATACTGATGTAATTGTTTTCCGTATGCTAACAATACAAGTCGAGGAAAAAAACTTCCAGATCCATTCTAACTTGTCTTCACTAATAAGAGGGCGTCCGGGCCCTATATGTCTCGGTCAACATAGAAGTCGTTCCGACCTGTGCAAATGAATCGTTCCACGGGCCACGGGTTATCGTATAGTATATGGCACTTATTTGGAAAAACACTTTAGAGTAACCGTACTGACACAAGTGTACTTGCAAATTCACTCCTAGTCTCCGCAGTACTTGTATTTATTTATAGCTGTAAATGTGTATTTTCACTCTGAAATGATATTATAAACAATATACAATAGTATTATTCTACCCCTACTTGAATTATTGTAATGTTGCTTGGGAAACACTTTCAAGTCATATCTTGATAAGTTGAGAGGATGTGCAGAAGAAGCGCAGTACGACTTTATAACTAATATCTCATTATATACATTCGAGGTCTCCGATTTCATCGTGCTGAAAATGTTGCCTGCACTAAACCATATCAACTGTGATTTATGTTCAAATTGGTGTACTGGTTATGTTATCAAAACTACAATCAATAATCCCCGTCCATACATGAGGTGTACGTTGACAAATATATTTCTTAAAGGAATTCTCCAATTCATAACATAAATACACCGTCATTCAAAGGGGTCTTATTCATCAGCCTTTTGCAAGAACAAATGTCACTCTGACCTCCTTTCATATATCCTACATTAAAGCATGGAACAGTCTGCCTGTTGATATAAAAAATAGTACAACTCTTTCTATGTTCAGAAAGTTATCCAAAACTTACTTTCTTGAAAGATTATGATGATTTTCCTTCAATTTGTATTCTAATATTTGTTACATTTAAACTAAGGACCTACTCATCAATGTGAAGTGTGTGTATGTGTGTGTGCGTGTGTGTGCATGTTTTTGTGTTTGCATACGTGTCTCTTTGTAAATAATTACTAGTTTAGCTCAACATTTTGACCTTAAATATTCATGTTTATGTATTGCTGTTTACATTGTTTTGCGTAGATTAGTATCTTCTATATATCATGTTATTAATGTAATTTATATACTTGCAGGGCCCCGCTAACAAGCCTAGCTTCCAAAGGGGTCCTAAAATCATTTCATCTATGATGTACTCTAATTTGATGAGTGCTAATGTACTCATTATATATTTTATATACACATATGTATATCAATATGATTGTATTGTGATGATTTTGGTTTTAAAATAAACTTGAACTTGAACTTGAACTTGAACCCATTCACCTCACTTGGGTCAAGTACGGCAAATTTGCAGGTTGACACCTTTCCGAAGGATGCTAGTGGTATGGACGGGATTCGAACCGCGTACCTTGTGATCGTAAGTCCGCTGACTTATCCACTCGACCACACCACTCCCATATTTGACCACGAAATTTGTGGTCATGTATCTACATGTAGATCTATATATAGAGATATTTTCAAACCTTCACCAAATATGTCTACTGACTTGTCAGTTATGATTGGGGTTGGTTGTCCGGACAATTCACTTAAAGGAGAATTGTCCCTTTGTAGATAGTTGGCTTACTGTGGATGCAGAAAAATCAAATAAGCACATTAGTGAAGATTTGGTGAAAATCGGATAAATGATAAGAAAGTTATGCGTATTTGAATATTGAGATCTCTAATGACATAGGAAATCTCCCATTGGCAACGCGGTCACCATTTGTGATGTCACGAAGGGAGAACTCCCCATATGGTGTGCACAAAAACTATTCATAATGTCTCTTTATTTTCATTCTAATGATAGAACAGCTTTTCTTTTCATGATATATTATGACTTTCATATATTTACAAGTTATCCCCAAAAAAGATTTTTTTATTCTCCCTTTAGAATCAAGAAAAAAGAGTATTTTAGTACAATGTGTGCAATAGATATGGTAAAGATCTCCCTGCATTACATCACACATCATGGTCGCGTTGCCAATTGGAGGATCTCCATATCATAAGTGATCTCAAAATCAAAAAATTCATATCTCTCTTATTCATTGCCTGATTTTTCTGAAACTTTCCCAATATGTTTGGGGGTTTGTCTCCATTCACTGAAGCTAAATTTCTCTGAGGGGATAATTCCCCTTTAACAAAATGAAGCCTGGTTTTTCATCTAGATCTAGATCATATAAAGATTAAGCCAAACAGACCTATGCAGGGCTGCCAACTCTCACACAATCTGCGTGAGTCTCCCGCAATTCACTATACAGCCCCGTTGCCAAAGGCGACGGGGCTGTACTTTCACCACCCCAATTTACAGTTAAACAACCAGTGATCCGGTCAATACTGGTCAATATGATGAATCTAATGTTAAAATGTAACTCAACTGCAAGTATGTTATTTCACGACACGGCCGTTATGAAACTGAATTATATAGTCTAAGAGCTTTTTAACTTAGGGCCTACCAAAATGAATTTTCCGTTGGCCTTGTCTCTTCTCATAGTGTTGGTGCCATCGCTGCCATTTTCTATGGCGTCATTTTACTGTGCGAAGACGTATTTAACTCTGTGGCGAAGATAGCGCACGCACAGAGAAATATGCGTTGATGGACTCCTGTATTTTCCTTATTTTTCTTCATTATTAGTTGATTATTCATGTGAAACATTTGCAGGTGTCACCAATTCAAGGAAAAACTTCAAAGATTTGATTCAATGTGAGTATGAATTCAAATAAGGTATTTTTTACCACAAAATCTGTGGTCATGTATAGATATTTTCAAACCTTCACCAAATATGTCTACTGACTCGTCGGTTCCCGTCGCTTCGCGACGGTGGGGTGGTCGGCTTACAATTCACCTAACTTAGGCCTCACTTAGATCTAAGTAGGCCTAGGCTAGTTAATTCTCACGCTGATCACAAAAATATTTAACCAAACATGTCAAAAGTGTGTTCTTTGGAAATAGTAAAACCTCTGACATATTTGATTAATCGTTCGTTATCCGAGGGTACTGTTCCTGTGAGATGGAAAATAGCCAAGGTTATACCATTACATAAAAAGGGAGACAAACGTTTAGCTAACAATTACAGACCAATTTCGCTTTTAACTTGTATTTCGAAAATATTGGAAAAACTTGTACAACAGCATCTTATAAGATATTTGCAAAATAATAATATATTGTCTGAACATCAGTCAGGATTCAGGCCAAAACATTCCACCTGTACAGCACTAGTGAAAGTTACGGACGAATGGCTACAATCCATTGATCAACATTTTTATATAGGGGCACTTTTTGTAGATCTGCGTAAAGCGTTTGATTTAGTTGATCATCGTCTTCTTCTTAAAAAAGTACACAAAATTGGGATTAATGGTGTGATGCATAAATGGTTTTTTCATTATGTTACAGACCGCCAAATGTATACCTCCATTAATAACGTTACTTCAAACAAAATGACGTTAACACATGGAGTACCGCAGGGTTCGATATTAGGACCCATTCTATTTTTGATTTATATCAATGATATGTCGTGTTCGTTACATTATTCTGATCTTCATCTATATGCTGATGATACGGTTATTTATTTTGCTCACAAAAATCCCAATGCAATTGAATCTGTACTTAATGAAGAATTAGTCTCTCTTTCAGAATGGATGAACCAGAATAAATTGTTTATTAATTATGAGAAAACTGTATCTATGCTGCTTGGAACAAAATCGATGGTACAAAAGCACCCTTCTATAAATTTAAAGCTTGGAACAAATGATATTACACAAATTAAGAACACCAAATAACTAGGAATGCATATCGACTCTGAGTTAAAATTGGACCTTCATGTAGATGATGTGGTAAAAAAAATTGGTAAAATGGTGAGGTTTTTAGGGAGGCTAAGGTATTATCTAAATGAATCACTCCTAGTCCAAATATATCAATCAATTATCCTTCCCAACTTTGATTATGCTGATATTGTTTGGAATTCTGCGTCACAATCTAATTTAGAGCAACTACAAAAACTGCAAAATAGGGCTGGAAGAATTATTCTTAACCCTTCCGCTGCGGGGCGGTATTTGCGAATTCACTCTCCTGTGACGGAGCCATTTCTCAGCTTGGATAGTTCGGCCGAAATTTGGGGGTAGTTTCACTTCAAAAAGCTGTTATCTCTCTTTTAAATGTGAATCATAATAAGGGTTAGGGTTAGGGCTTAGGGTTAGGGGTTAGGGTTAGGGGTTAGGGTTTAGGGGTTAGGGGTTAGGGTTTAGGGTTTAGGGTTAGGGGGTTGGGGTTAGGGTTAGGGTTAGGGTTTAGGGTTTAGGGTTAGAGTTTAGGGTTTAGGGTTAAGGGTTAGGGTTAGGGTTAGGGTTGGGGTTAGGGGTTAGGGGTTAGGGTTAGGGTTAGGTATAAGGCTAGATTGCGCTAGTGGCAGAGAATGTTTTGGCAGGGTTTTGGGGTTTACCTAATTATCATAAAATAAAGTGTTAGTTAAATAAGGACTAACTTCAATCTTTGCAATATAATATAGGGAATAACTTAAATCTTTGCAGTATATAAAATTGAATGTAGGGTTCGTTTCCTAGCTCTGTGTTGGACCTCTGACTACATCACTTTGGAATGTGTGCTTGTTTATTGTGTTTATCACTTTGGTTTCTTTAATGTTGATATTGTTCTTTGATTTTTGTTTCATACATCTGTCTTTTTTCATTATTATATTTTATTTACTTTCAATAAGTAAATAAACATCCTGCTGCTGCACCTGTAGTCCTTCTCAGAGCGAAGACGATACAGTGTACACTTTTCCCAGTTGATTTCCTGTAAGATATAATGTAAAAGAGATAAATATTAAACGTGCCTAGATTATTAGATAACAACGTATAATATATTTGGCATTGAACTTTTAAACTAGAAAATCTCGCTTAAGATTAAAGTTAAACCAAATTAAAAAATGTAAATGTTAACAGCCTAGTTGGATAAAAAGGAAGCATGTAATATAACCGTGCTATTAAAGTGTGCAACTCCATATTCCAGCACAAGACTAAAGTTAATCTTTATTGTACACGATCACATTAAACTACCTACATCTCGTCAAAGATAAAGTTAATACAGAATAATGTGAAAGAGACCACATTCCAAAGTGATGTAGTCAGAGGACCCACGCAGAGCTAGGAAACGGACCCTTGTAGGTAACAAATATTGCAACCTACATTCATAATTATATTGTCAAGATTAAAGTTATACTCTATTTAAAGTGTGATATGGACACGCTAGTTTGTTTGTAAGAAAACATTTTAATATATCATTACCATTACAATTTATTTAACTATATATTGCGGCAAAAGATTTAAGTTAATCTTGATCGTGCCGAAGAATTCATAAAACTACCTATATCTCTTCGAAAATGAATGTAAATACAGGATAATGTGAAAGAGACCGCATTCCAAAGTGATGTAGTTAGAGGACCCACACAGAGCCAGGAAACGGACCCTTAGGAAACAACTATTGCACCCTACTTTCACAATTATATTGCCAAGATTAAAGTTATACCCTATATAAATTGTGACATGGACATGCCTGTTTGTTAAAAAAAAAAAAAAAAAAAAAAATCTCATTCCCATTAAATGATACAACTATATATTGCGGCACAAGATTTAAGTTAATCTTCATTGGGTGGACGAATTCATAAAACTACCTACATCTCTCCAAAGATGAATGTAGATACAGAATAATGTAACAGAGACCACATTCCAAAGTGATGTAGTCAGAGGCCCCACACTTAGCCAGCAAACAGACGGACCCTTTTCGGAAACAACAATTGCACCTTACATTCACAAATATATTGCCAAGCTTAAAGTTATACCCTATGTAAATTGTGACATGGACAAGCTAGTTTGTTTAAAAAAAAAAAAAAAAAAATCTCATTACCATTAAATTGTACAACTATATATTGCGGCACAAGATTTAAGTTAATCTTCATTGTGTGGAAGAATTCATAAAACTATATACATTTCTCCAGAGATGAATGTAAATAGAGAATAATGTGACAGAGACCACATTCCAAAGTGATGTAGTCAGAGGCACCACACTGAGCCACCAAACAGACGCTCTTAGTTTCTAAACTCAAATTCCTAGTTTATAATTAGAGAATTAATTCCTGCACCCCAATTTTACAATTATATTTACAATCTTAAAATTATACTTTAGTATGGATTACAAGGAAAAATTTTAATATACCCTAGCTCATCAAATATTTAACTATGCATTCTAGCACAAGATCAAATGTAATCTCACAAAAGGAGCGCTATTATTTGCCCGAGCTAATGCAGAACAGCTAAGTATGGTTTAAAATAAATAATGAATAAAATAAATCAACAATGGAGAAATAATAGCTCCATATATTTCTGGTGATATCTATAATGTAATTGCTTAAAAATACATATGGATAGCTTCTGAACACTAACTAAAACCCAGAACGATTGATGCATTTGAAATAATAGCATATATTCATACACAAGCTCAGTGTAGAACTGTCAAATTGAAATTATGAGCCGGACATAATCCTGGCGCCTTCTTAGACAAAAGTATTTCTGGTGTTATCATCACTACCACTATTTGCTCTTCTCTTTAATCATTATTTTATGGGGGGGGGGGCGGGATGGGCTTGGCCGGGTGGCGTGGCATGCGTATTTTTTTTTTTTTTACACACTGTTCTGCCATTTATTCAAAATAAGCTAACGAAACTGCTCGCGAGCGAGTCTAGTCGACGAATCTTGGAAATCTGAGTGACTGTCGCGCTAGTCTGCAAACACAACTATTTTTGATAGCCGACTCATTACCTGCCCAAAGCCTAGGATTATGCAAATGTCAAGTCTCTGACGATGTCAGATCAGTAAAATATGGAGGTAGAATAAGCACAGAATACACGAGTATCTATAGTACAGTGCAGTCTCACTTCCATAAATACTAAGGTGCAAAAATACTAAGTGAGGGTTTGGACTTCCAGTCTAATTAGAAATGACTTTGGACTGCAAGATGCAGACGAATCTCCTTTTGTCAGCAACATCTCTCTAGCTTTCTCTCTCTCTCTCTCTATCTCTTCTCTTCACCTTCTCTATCTCACATTATCTTCTCATTACCTTGCATTTCTTCATTATCATTGCACCCCACCCCCTTCTCTCTCTCCACTCAATTATAATAGTTATTCATGTTGTTTGACGTGTGTATTCCTCTCGATTGACCTGTTCATCATTTTTTTAAATCATAACTTTCAATTGAAAAGTGTAGTGGAGAAGTACTTAGTCACATTTTTTCAAAAATTGAGTTTTTTTGCATAAATGAATTTACATACCATCAAAAATCATATGCAAGTGTCAGTTTTGCGAAAAAATATTACAAAGTGCCAAACCAACACCCCCATTTTTCAAAATTGAGGTTTTGGTAGAGAGAAGAAGTACTTAAGTCCATGATGTAGTGGAAGAAGTATTAAGTCATGATTGTAGTGAGAGTCTAGTCACAAGCTGTGAGTCAGTTTCACTATAGAAGAGGAATAGGCAGCCCTTCTATTTTTTTGGTAGTGGCAGACCAAAATGCGTACTAAGATTTGTCTGACGTTAATATATTACGTGTTTGTGTGTGTGTGGGTGTGTGCGTGTATGGGGGGGGTCAAAACAAGATTATTTGTTTTTGGAGGGTGGTTAAACGCATAGCTGGTTTTCACAGTAGGGAAGTGTAGTCTTTCATAGTGAATACAATATACTGGGACATGCAAGAGAGTAAGCACATAGGGCGGTTGGGCGGTAGATCAGCGCCGCCCAAAAAAAAATAATAAAATATTGGGATGTCAAACATCAAACACAAAGGTTCACCTGCAATGTGGCGTTCAGTAAAATATTATGAAATATATACAAAAGTCTTCATTTTTTTTAAAGTGGATGAGGCCCGCCCCCCCGCCCCTTCAACATTAAAAAAAAAAATTTTAAGCCCCAATTGGGTAAAGTAGGTCCTAATTTTGCCACTCCATAGTGTATATGTATGAGTTTATTTAGATGGGTTTTATCACATCGTATCAGACAGGCAAGAAACCAGGGTAGACGGGCCTGCCATAAACAAAATTAAAAAAAGTGCCCCAATGAGAAAGCCTATAATAACATCCGGTCAGGTATATATGAAATTACTACTTCCGCTGTCAGCTTACTTTCATATTTTGTCAATTTATGTCAAACAATAGTCACAGGCTAGTTTACAGGGGCTGGCCTTCTTAAAATCCCAAAGAGTATAAGGTGCCCTAAAACAGTAAATAATAATTGCCACCACCCATATGAATTAATCCTATCAATAATATGGGGGAAATATGCAATATTGGTCATCAGTTCAATGGATTCATATTTTATCCTCTTAATTTAGACAGGTGAAAATCTGGGGAAGCAGGCTTCACCTTCGAAAACAACAAATTTTGAGAAAATAGCCGAAAATGGGTAAATTAGCTTAATGACACCACCCCCACAGTAAGATTTTTAAAATATAAATATTACGAAGACACCATATCAAAATATGATTAAGCCTCAATTTTAAGAAATCAATACGAATTGCCTCAAACAAGAAACACCCATAATGAGGTTTTGTAGTGAGAGAAGTACTTAAGTCATGATGTAGTGAAGAAGTACTTAAGTCACGATTGTAGTGGAAGAAGTACTAAGTCCATGATTGTAGTGGAGAAGTACTTAAGTCCAGTTTATCGGTTATTTTGATTATCGGAAATCGATAAGCACGAAATTACTCAAATTTGGCATATATTATTCTTTGTGATAAAAATCAACTACACCGAGTTTGAATTTCTGAAATTTCAAAAAATGTGATGTGAGGAGTAATTTGAAATATTCAAACGCTTATATCTCAGAATAGTATATGTGACTTAAGTACTTCTTCCACTACACTCTTCAATTGTATTTCTTTGAAGTTATATGATCATCAAAGTTTTGATAATGTAAAGTCGAGCATCGCGAGCAGCTCGATCTCCATGTGTTGGTGTATGCAAATTCGATTCAAAAATCCTTTTTTCATGTTTTGATAAGCGGGAGAGATTTAAGTTGACGGAAGTTTAGAAGCGTTCGGAACTCGCAATTAAAAAGTGAGTTCGTGAACGTACCGAACGCACTCCTTATTTTAGAGGCAAAGTTGAAGGGGTTGAACGTCATTGTTCTCCAAACAATGAGGATTGACCCGAACGCACTAGCGAACATGCCATTATCGATCGGTGAGTGCGTGCAAACGAAACGAACGTAGAATTATCTTTATCCTTCTTTTTGATTTCTGTCGGCAAAAGATAGAATTGAACCAGGGGTTAACATTTCCCGATTGAACGATGCAATGTGGCATGCAAATAGTGAAGATGAAAGTTATCCTTTCTGAACTTTACTTCCAACTTACAACGCATATTTTGCCTTATCTTTGTTTTCTTTTTCGTTAAGTTTATTTTTCCTAACCTTTTAATGATTCTCTAGTCCGGGAAATGTAATATTTATTTATTTATTATTTTTTTTAAATAAGTTTTTAACAAATCTTCGTTAATCCTCTCAATCATGATGTTATTTAAACAATAAATAAATCATGAAGTTACTCTTTAACTTCCGCATTTGTACTTCAAGGACTAATAATTGGGTTGTTTGTTTCTTCATCGGAGACGTCTCTAATACTTTTTATACGTGGCGATTCCGTCGCGGAGACTTCTCCGAGAAGTGCGATTCCACCCTAAACAGGCTATAGCTTTTGGCTCTTCTGTTTTGTGATACAATTACTGAATAATTTCTTCATCATGAACCTCCTAAGAATTTTCGCATAATAGGGTAATGCAGGTAATATGGACCCCCTAAGCTCATTTGCTAATTTGCATAAAATTACGAATGACACACAGTCTAATCTTTGTTTATATGAATCAATAACTACTGCTTACTTTTATTGTGAGAAAAACATATTATCACCAAACCCCCTGTCTGCAATATTAAATGTTGACGTCATTACCAAAGTGCCCATATTACCTGCATGTGCAGGTAATACAGGGGCGGATCTAGGTTTTTTCCAAGGGGGGGGGTTGAGGGGATGAAAAAAAAAATCTTGCGAGCGGAGCGAGCAAACGAGCGCGGAGCGCGAGTTTTAGACAATCCCCGATTTATAGGCCTATACTGACCTAAAACGAGGAATTATTTAAACAATTTTAGAGTTGGAGTTGTTTTGTGCATTATGATAGACAGCGAGCGCGAAGCGCGAGCCGAAATTTTGGTTAAAAAGATATATGGATAATAAAGGGCACTTTTTTAGTATTATTAATTTTTCAAAGATAATTGGTATTGTAGACCTATTAGGTATCTGCGAGCGCGAAGCGCGAGCTGAAATTTTGAGCTCAAAATTGAAATATTTTTGCATTATGATTTTATCAGCGAGGCGCGAAGCTCGAGCCGAAAATTATTGGGTTTTAAAAGATATATGGAATGAATAAAGGGGCACTTTCTAGTATTAATTAATTTTTTTTTAGATAATTGTGTATTGTAGACCCTATTAAGTATCTGCAGCGCGAAGCGCGAGCCGAAAAATTTTGAGCTTCAAAATTTGAGTTATTTGTGCATTATAATTTAGTATCCGCGAGCGCGAAGCGCGAGCGAAAATATTGGGTTTTAAAAGATATATGGAATTATAAACAGGCCACTTTCTAGTACTTTCTATTTGTTCGCCCACCTCCTCTCCTCCCCCCCCAAAAAAAGAAATAATAATAATAAGTGACGATGATAATGATAAAAATAAATACATAAATAAAATAAAAGAAATTACAAGTTAAAAAAAAGATAAGATTAAAAATTAAAAAAATGGTCCCCGGATTTTTTTTTTTTTTTTTTTTTTTTGGGGGGGGGGGGTATTGATTACTGCACTACTGGTAATCCCTGTGACGTCTATGAGTTAAGATTGCTGCATCCACTAGACTAGATGAGGAACATGATTAGGATAGCACTGGGAGGGGGGGGGTGTGACCATATATGATTTTGTCCAATGCTGTGCTGAGACAGGATGCTTCTTTAGGGACATATATGTGAGTCTGGACTTATGGATGCATTTTCTCATGCACATAATTTTTTTTAACTAGGCAGCCCGCCACGGGGGGGTGAACCCCCCCCCCCCGTAGATCCACCACTGCCTTCTTTTTCTTTCTTTTTCTTCCTTTCTCTCCCTCTTTGCTTCTCTCTCCTCTTTCCTTCTTTCTCCTTTCTCTTTTTTTTTTTTTTTTTTTTTTTTTTTGCATCCCAAGGGGGGGGGGGTTTGAACCCCCAAACCCCCCGTAGATCCGCCACTGTAATATGGGACATGTATTTTATGTAGTTTTAAAATACAATTACTTACCATGTCTTGAATATGCTTAAAATGTTGAAAATCATTAATTTAAGATATAATTTGATTATAAGACCCTTCAGTAAAACTTTTCACTATATATTTCATTGTTATTTTTTTGTATATTATTTCTTTTTTTAATATTTTTAATATTATTTTCATTATACAAGTCATATAGGCCTACAATAAGTTATTTATATTATTATATACTGTGATATATCCCTAAAAATCGTAGCAAAGAGATTGATGCCTCATCCCAATACTAAGTACCAGAATCATTTCCGCCATTTTGGATGTCCCATATTTACCTGCATAATGTTGCTGTGTCAGGCAAGCATTAAATGCAACATTGCACCCCTTCACTAAAAAAATTGAACCTGTACACGCTAGTATGATCAATGAAACTATAAGCTTCTAAATATACAAAACAATTGAGGTTACCCCTCAAACACTCTTTCACCATCACATTCTGTGAAATATATTTTCAATCAGGGTAAAAAAATGCCGTAAGTTTTACCTACTTTTTGGTTTTCAGCAATTTTCTTCAGAGAAATTTCGGCATTAGATGCTCTCACGACGATATATTTACGTATACAGTTCATATGAACAACACTATGGTGCTCACACCGGTCATCGGTCACCGGTCGACGGTCACGACATGATTTGCTTCAGGTGTCCCATATTACCTGCATGTACCATATGTTTTATAATTTTCGGAAACAAGTAAGTTTGTAATTTCAGTAATTTAGACCTACGTTTAATAAACATCTGAAAATGGTTATTTCGGAAACTTATCCTTTCGTTATCATTCGATACATTTAACAAGTACTTTGTTCTGGAATTTTAGAGCGCATGTTCATTTTGCGTTGAAAAAGAAATGTCTTGGAAATTGTTCTCTTCTGTCCTGTTTGTTGATACATTAAATTTTTATTCTATAATCAAGATCGGCCTATTTTTCACATTATTTCGTTATTTCTGGCGGAAGCAAGTTTTCGGGCTTGTGATCCCTTTTACACCTTTGTGGGAAAATTCTTCGGATTTAAAGCGCTTTATTACTATTATTATTATTATTATTATTATTATTATTATTATTATTATTATTATTATTGTTATTAATTTGGGGTGCATTATTCCTTTTGTTATTTTGATGTTTTTCATTATGGGGTTGTTTAGGAAATACGTAAAACCGTAAATAGGAAACACTTTTTGAAACGGCGCACTTCAAAACAGTGACATAAAGAGAACACAATAATAAGATTATATGTTTTATTATTTTTGGAAAGAAGTAAGTTTGTTATTTCATTAATTTAGGTCTACCCCTGATAGCAGACTGACGTCTTAAAGACGTCTTAAACTGGTCAAAACTGGTCAACTCGTCATACGTCGTAAACACGACATCTTTACGATGTCTTAACGACGTCTTCCAAACGATTAATAGAATATGATATTTAAATATTTTTACCTGTTTCTACGCGATGTGATTATGTCTTCTTGGTAATGACTTTCAAAGACGTTAATTTTCTATTTTTGAAGCAAAAAATTATGACAGTAATATGACGTCTTTATGATGTCTTTACGACGTCTATAAGACCACTTTTCTTGTCATTTTTTGACCAAAATACGACATCTTTAAGACGTCTTTAAAACGTCTATAAGACCACTTTTCTTGTCATTTTTGACCAAAATACGACATTTTTAAGACGTCTTTAAAACGTCTAGTCTATAAGACAACTTTTTCGTCTATTTTTTTTACCCAAATACGATATCTTTAAGACGTCTTTACGACGTTTATAAGACAACTTTTTGCTTTTATTTGGACCAAAATACAATATCTTTAAGACGTATAGGCCTATACGACCGATGTTTGCTCCTTTTTGTTTGCTTGTGTTGCCTTTTGTTAAAGTCAAAGGCGTCAAAAATAAACATAAACCATTCCTTTCCCCCATTTTAGTGCGGTACGCTATGTCACGAAAAGCGCCCCCGTGCAATATTGCCGCCAACATTACATTTTTTTATAAATATTTTGGGGTTCATTAGGGTCCACTCTATCAGGAATCAAAGGGGGTCAAATTTTCACACCCCTCCTTCACTTCCTGTGGGCCCTTTAGGGGGCGCCATATTGACCAAATAGGAAAATTGAGTGTATTTCTCCTCAAATCAATTTAAAAAAAAATAAAAATGTATCCAAAGTTAGCAGAAATTTCATGGCAGTTCATTTTTTAGTCGCATTCCATCTTAAAAATTGATTTATTCTTACCATATGAGGCCCAATGTGTGAAGTATTACACACACAAAAAAAATCAAAAAGTGA
>CALNVZ010003590.1:0-12437 GCA_940671915.1 Paracentrotus lividus | reverse complement strand
TGACATTAAATCTAACATAAAGTACGCGCGCGTCCATTATTTGAGGAGGGAAACGCAGCATTACATTCATGAGTTTTAGTGTAACACGCAGCTGAAAAACAAAACCCGCGTTGAACGGCGGGAAGCGGTCCCCGATTGACAACTGCATTGAATTATACGTAGCGCACCAAAAAACTCCGCCTAAAAAACTTCCCTGTCGGATAAAATGAATTGTCAGTCAATCCGTTGCGAGGAAATTAGTCCTGGACATTTGAATAGATAATTGAACTTTTATCGATAGTTTTCGTAGGTAGATGCGCAACCAGATGGGAAAAAGACATTTTGGCATAGCCTATAACACCATTGTGCTAAAAGTGTAATAGAATCTTATGTTCACATAGATTGATGTTCCATAATCGATTATGATTATAAATAGTGATCTTGTTCGAGCATCTTGCGAAGACGCCGTATTCCACATATCGATATGCCATGTGCATATGCGGAAATATTTGACCCATTCGAGTAAAGATTCGTTGTGATAAGTTCAAAGTGACAGGACTTTTTTTTAACCCAATCGAGATGAGATGTACCATATTGAAAGCTGAGAATTCAGCTTTAAAACTGCTTGATCATTATGCTAGCAGTGCACACAGGGACACTATACTGAGTTAACGGTCCAGTTGGCGTCCAATAAATCATTTCTGTTCTATTCTATTATTTCTTATGTATTTCTTTGTTTACTGGATGAACGAAATATATTCAATATGTCCCAATGCCGACTATGACGGGACCATGCCGTGGGTGATCCGCAGAAAGAAAGAATTTTTGGACGTCCCGTAACTCAACGTATAGTTGTCCTGTGTGCTGTAGCATTTAATGTGTAAGTATAATAGTGCTAATCGAGGAAGATGAGTCTATGCAGCGTATGAGCTATTTTGAGAGCAAAATTGGCCATATTCGGTGTAACCGGAATTGATCTACTAAAGATTTCGAGCATTGACACAGTGACGAGACTTTTTTATCCCTTTGACAATAAGTTATTCCTATTTTGAAAAATTCGGATCCTTAGCGTTACTTATTCCAAGTTGATCGTTTTCTTTGAAAAGCGGATAGTGCTCGTCAATAATCAAAGAAAACAAAGTGTTGAAAAAAACTGTCTTGACAAAATACAAAAAGGTCTACTTGGCGCGTTCGCTTTGCGATTAGAGTGATAGCTCCCCTCTCCCTTAAGTTTACAACTAAATTGATATGAAACCTTTTAGCGGAATTGGGGCGAGTAAATAACAATCAGTCATGCTTGCAAAGTCCGATCATGAAAATGTACCAACATAAAATTAGTGCTAGGTTATTACGATATTTGCAAGATTGATCACTAAAATACTCTCCTAACAAGGAAACCTACATCACAGTTAAAGTCTCAGTGGTTCTCGCACTGTGTTGCGTGCACCAGTAATTTACGTGCAAGATCTTTCCAGCAACTGCCTCAGAGTTATTGAATAAACTTCCAATGAACCTCAACAAACTTGATACATTAGATATTTAAAAAGTCCGTCTATAAGACACTATTTCTTCTATTCTTTTTAAAATAACCAATTCAGTTCTTTATGTCAAAGTATATTTTTCTTATAATGTGTATTGTCCCTTTATTGTTCCTTTTCTTCTCTTTTTTTTTTCTAAGCGCATTAGGACTTAAAATCCCTTTTTTTGTGTATAAAGTTATGCGCTTATACAAGAATTGTTCATATTATATATTTTATTTATTATAGGAGGAGGATGACTTTACCGAGGGCATATCATGAAACCATTAAATTGGAATGTTCTACTTTACACAAGAAACCTTCCAAATATGAGTGGACCATTTTATTGACTCCCTCTACAGATAGTGTTCCTTAAAAAAGGTAATCGAAGTTCAAAGGTTCAGTCATTTCAAAAGTATATGAAATATTTTGTTGATTTTGTTTAGTTAAAATACTAAATAACATCATCAGCTTTAATTTGAGACATTGCTTACGTGTGCGCGTAGAGCGTGGAAGTGCGAGTGTGAGAGTGCGCGTGTGGAAGGTGGGTTAGGACAAAACCCATCCCAAAAAGTTTTTCGTTTTTTATGGTATGAAAACCAACTTTTTATATAAAATTGGTTTTCATATTTGAGGGGTTTATGTCACACAAATTTTCGAAGGATGTCAAAGGACCTATCTTACTGGCAATGAAATGGGTTTATCTCGGATTATGCATTGAGTCTCTGGAGCCTCGCGGGAGGTCGCCGCGGACGTCTCTTGATTCTGCAAGAAGTCGCGAGAAAAAACCAAACGAATGCTCAACATTGTCCCATCTTTTAGTAGACTTCTTTAATACGCGAGCAAGTCTCTGCGACGTTTTGCGGGGTTGCCGCGACGTCCCTTAAGTATCCACGACGGTCGCAGGACGTTGTCGGAACTCTAACGATTAAAAGAAAGATTCGAACGGCGTAATTAATTTTTACTTGCTGGCTCTTAAAGAAGTCTACTAAAAGATTGAGCTTGTTTGACCCTTGTTCCATTTCCCCTCGAGCCTCCCTGAAATCTCAGGAGACATCACCACGGACGCACAGTGGGCCAGAATCACCTCTACTAACTTGCGACCAAACTTATTTTTCTTTTGAATGACCACATTAAATAAATTCATTTTGGGGTCGGTCTTGGTTTCAGACTCGTAGAATTCTATAAGAACATTTCAAATTCGTTGTTGACGTCATCTAAGTACTGTTTTCTTTGATTGGTCAAGCGAAAAATATAAATGGTAACGCATGAAAATTTTTCATTTTGCTTGTTGTATTGTTGTGACTAAATATTGTGGTTTCGAGAATTAAGAAACACCATGAGAGTTTTTCAAATTTCTATTGACGTCATTTAAAATACCGTTTTATTGATTGGTTAAGGCATATTTGTCGTCCGTCAAACGTTATTTTCCTCATTAACTTTATAAATAAGACATGAAAGCATCTACAGACACTTGGGTACAATTGGAGCATTTTTAAATGCATTGACGTCATTGAACTACCTTTTTTTCTCATTGACGTATGAGGCATGATGGCATATACTTGATGAGTTTATTTTAATTCAGTATAATTTAATAAGCGACCTAAACTTACCACCGTTTTCGTTATTTCATTGAGTCGTGAAAAATTTGTTTTCATTGGACCAGTACGGCTATTTAACACCCATACCTAGCAAATAAAATTGTAGTACAATAGTTTTTTTCCTACATTGATAATTGGAAAATTATCTAGTAATTAAAGCGGTATATTTGCAATTATCATTCTTCCAAATTAAGCGCTAGCCGGTGTGTATCAGTATAGAAGGGGTTAAACAGTAGAAAGTAAACGCTTGAGCAAATTTTGCGAAAAAAGAGGCAAAACATACTTGGCTGAAAAATCGCGGCTCTAACTCAAAAAGTGGTCAGATAGCGTGCAGCCACAATTTGGTATTACTGCTTTAGAGTAGAAACAACATAAGGGGCTCAGGGTATTTTAAACGCAGCAATAGCGCAGCAATAGTGGACATTTAAGCTTATGTAAAGAAAAGTTTCTAATTTTCCATTATCTCCCCCCTTTTCTTCAAAACTAACCCAGAATTTAAGAGGTTGCCTTTAACTTACAATCAGTTAAAGTATCTAGTTCTGAGACAGTATGTGAGCAAATTTAAGTAATCACAGAATTCGCTTCAGTGAAAATATGTATCAAATTATGTAGCTTTTACACATACTATACCCTTAAATTGAAAAATGGGATCCTTGAAGCGAACTGAACACTAGCATCCAAAATATTATCTTTAAAAGAGAAATATTGCACCTACAATCTAGAGTTTTAAATCTTTTGCTTGAAACATTACAAAAACTTAATAATTGATTCTGATAACCAAATGTCTTTGTGTGAAGCAGTTGGTTGATTGTACGTGGCCCACTGCGCAGCGCGCGCTGCTTTTCACTAACTTGCAAGTTTTGGCAAATAAATTTAGCAAACGGGCCGGACGAAAATTGGTTCTAATTCAAAATCGGGCACAAAACGGGCAGCCAAATTTGGTATCTCTGTAAAAGCTTTGAAACTGCTAACAAAGCCGATCATAGCATTTTCGCGCGGCAAATCGACGGGGCCGTAATAAATAACTTATCTCCACATGAAAAAAAAAATTGATATAATTTTTCTGCCATAATTTTAATCGGTTTCTTCATAAAATTACTTTCGAACGGAGCAGGATTTGCTTTTAAATTTATGCGTGAGCATAGAATATGTATTTTTAAACATGAAACAATAATTTTGAAGTGGATTAACATTTTTTTGTAGCTACAAACCCTCAAAAAACTAAAAGTGTCATGTTACACTAGATTTCTCCAAGAGATAGACTAATTACCTGGTACTTCGAAGAAAAATTAACCAACTAAAAAACGAGCTTCAAGAGAAATATTATATGGAGATGTTCAAGAAGGTTGTTTTATTTACTGTGAACATAAAAAAACCCGATTTTGTTTTGATCACAAATCTAGTTTTGCGCACTTTGACTAACGCCTGGCCCCACTGTGCGACGTCTCCAGCGACCAAGAGACTTCATAATGCAAACTCTCTCAATTTCCACTGAGATAGTTCCTTTGACAAAACGGAAATTGCATTTTCATTTGAAACTTATGTGACCAAAACATCCAAAAAAAATTAAACACAAAAATTATAAAAAGTTGGTTTCATTACCCTAAAAACGAAAATATCTTAGTGGAAAATGGGTTTGTACCTATTACCTTCAAAGGACCCTAACTTCTGTGACCCATTGTTAAGGTTTAGGACGTAAGCAATGTCTCAAATTGAAGCTGATGAGACTTATATTTAGTAAACAAATCACAAAACTAAACCACATTATTTTTTAAATAACTGACCTTTGAACTTCGATTACCCTTTTTAGAACACATGTGTATTTATATTTTATTATGATCGGTGTTAGTAACCCAAGTATTATGGTTTTTGTATCATTTGGTTCACCAAACTAACAGTTTATATCTATCACTGTATTCGGCTACAAACTAAGTACAATGTTGAGCGTACAATATGATAGTCATAAGTCATATTATATCCTTGTTAGTTGGGTTTATGTGTGTTGGTGTTATTGTGTTGATGGTTATTTGGTTCTTTGTTTGTTTGTTAGTTTTAATTGTCATTTTTTTTTTCTTGTAATAGCATTGTAGCACAATAACCTAGTTGACTTCCCTGAAGCTTGCGGAATGAGGTCCATCAAGCGTTATGAACTAGAAAAAACAGGCTGTCGCCAATTTGCCAGGGAAAATGCTAAGCATAATTTTTAAACATTGGTTTTGTATTTACCTGGTTGAAATGAAGGGCTGTAGAAAGCGGGGTTTCAATCAAATTATTGTCATGTATACAAATTTAAAGTGCGGAAAGAGCGGACCACGTAGGGGTGTATTGGCTTCTTATATTGATACTGTACCTTCCGAATATATTTGTGCCGTCCTGAACTTTTGACTTAGTAGCAAGATTAATGCTTTGAAGTTTTTTAATCCCCAAGCAAATACAAAAAAATGAAGCTTCCGTCAAAAGGCAAATACAGGCAAAGCAAAGGCGTCTGTGAATTGCGGGTCTGAAGCAAATGTTGTTTGACTGCGCTTTGGACATTTTAAATTTGTTTGTTATTTCGTTTCTTTTCAAGTAGTGAATGATAGAAATCTTTATTTCATATAGTATAGAGTTGTCCTGTTATTCAATGCTCGAAAGTCCCTAAAGTGACGTCTCCGAGCTGAGTCGGAAAAAAGCATCTAAAAATATGTACATGGTGTCGATTTTCCCGCGACTCATGAGGCTCGCAGAGACTTATGAGACGTCTCCAACGCCTCAAACCCGGCAGGAAAAATAACCCAAAATGCACTTTTCGGACTGCACGTTGACATGTCGTCACATGCGTACTCAGTTATATAAATGACGTAATTTATATGGACCACGGTCGTGAGGGGAAACATGAACGTCATCTTGAACGCATGATGTAAAAATAATTAAACTATTAACCAATCACCATGACAAAATCTATGCATTCGACACGCCGTTGGCAAACGCAATGTTCTTTGTGCTATGGGTATTCCACGGTAACTGACGTAACAATAAGAGCACGAATTCTCATAGATTCTTTGTATTGAAACTAGGGACACAACACCACTTTCTTTTTTCTTTTTTTATGTCAAGTCCGAAATTAAGGGGATTTGCCCAGAGGCCTACGCGGTTCTGACAGATGACATCAATGTCGAGATGACTTTTTATTGATTTGATGATGATTTATATTATTATCGAGTTACATGCATTTCGAAAAAGTCCTATAACTGCACATTACTTGAACAAATTTCCTAATGATAATGGACTTGTCACTCTCAATAAACTATGTCAAAATAGAGATTTGCAGTAAGCAAGCCTAATACTTGTTGTAAGATAGAATATGAGGCGTGAACAGTGACAGGCAGCTATTTGAAAAGGAATTATACTTCATATCTTAGTGGGGAGAGTACATTCCCTCGGGCAGCTACAAGGGTTTACTCAGCAGCCTGGCTGTTAATATGGACCAATTTCAGGCAAACTTACAACTGCGAATGAAGTTGGCTCGCAAGACACATACCTTCACATCCGCGTAGGCCCAGATTTCATGGTATGTCTATTTAATTTCCACGCGAGAAATGTTTATCTGTTTCATGTTTCGGTGTTAATGTTCCGATGACAATCATGTTGGTGGCTAATGATGCTGACCGACAGATGGATGGATATGTCCGATTGCGTAATGATTTAAAGGACTGCATCCGGGCGGAGCTGCATTATTAGAAAAATAAAGTAAAATCGAAAAAAGCACAACACTGAAAAATTTCATCAAAATCGATGAGAAATAGCCCAAAGTATGAATTTTCTTTAGGTTTGAATTTTTAGGAAACAGTTCTTCAAGATTGGCAAAACTGATGATTGTCTCAGTCTCCCTACTTTCTTTTGTATTTTATTGTATAAATACAATATCAAGATTTCCGCCCCAGGACATAAAAAACAGCCCTTAATGTCCTGTGCTGTGGATTTGGAATGTTCAGGTCACAAGTGCTTTTTACTTATTTCATTTATGAGGACAGATTTTCTGCATACGCAATATATGAAAAAATAGGATAAATAGGATTCAAATAATTAAAACACACAGAAGTAAGGGGACTGTGCACATCATCAGGTTGCTATTTGAATATTCAAATATTCAAATGAGACAATGGAGACAATTGCCAAGAACTTTTTACAAAAAAAGTCTGAATCCTAAGAAATGCAAACTTTGTTATTTTGCATCCGATTTTTGATGAAATTTTCTCTGTTGTGCTTGATGAATTTTACTATTTTACAAAACTTTTCATTTCAGCCCGGAGTCCTCCTTTAAGAGAATTTACAATTGTATGTAACCTTCACCCTTCACTCTCAAATTTTAATGAAAGCGTATAAAGCTGAGCAATTTCTACATAACTTGTTTCACTTTCTTGGATTTAGGAGTACCAAGAGAGCATTTCTGTGCAATCTTGAATAATTTTGAGAGTAAACTGTCAGAAGGGGTTTCTCCAAGTGATAATTGTTTACGGCATGTTAATCACTTTTTGTTATTCAGTGGGTCGGGTTGAGCATTATTGAGTCCAATGTGGTAATAGTCGGGTGTCTTAGTTCTTACACTGTACTGAACGTTCTTTCCTGGGGACATAGTAATGAGGCATTCGAACAACATGTCATTTAATAGTATATTCGGATCACTAAAAATCTAATAATGATTAAAGAAACACCTATTAATATAATGACTAAAACGAAAAAAAACTCTCGTATTAATACGGGCGGGTTACTTTTCTGGGCGGATACTTACTGAGCGCGAGCTAATTATTCTTGGTTGTGCTGTTCTTGGGGTAATTCTTCAAAGGGTAAATGTGTGGAATATTTGTCCTTGGAAATATAATTGTCCAGGTTGTAAACTCCGGGGGTACTTGTCGGGGCTAAATTTCGGGAGCCCTTACAAAAATTTCCTGTGTAATCTTTTGGTTATTACCTCAGAACATTTACCACACGGAATCCTTGTGGTAAAATTCGGACATTTACACGCGCAATCCTTGGTACAGGTAAAATGTGCGACATACTACATGGGGATAAGTACCACACAAAATCCTGTGGGTAAAATTGGGACATTGCTACTTGAATTACCACACGAATCCTGTGGTAAAATTGGGGATATTTACCACATGAATTACCACAGGAATCCTGTGGTAAAATTGGGAACATTACCACATGAATTACCACACGAATCCTGTGAAAATTGGGACATTTACCACACAAATCGTTGTGGTTAAAAAAATTATTACCACACACCCGATTTACCACCATGACCACACAAAGTTACCACAGGGATTACACACAACCGTACCACATGATTGTACACACAATTACCACACGCCGTGTGAGCCACAGGATTAACCACACGGCCGTTACCACAGAGATACCTGCACACACTAAAGAATACCACACGCTGATATATACCAATATTTTGCAAAAATATGTTTGGGTCAAGTTATTCTATATTTCTCGATAATAATGCAAAATTTCATAATTATGGCTCTTCATGTACTCTGTGTTAAGGAAGATTACGATCAATATGCAGCGAAACTTTCACAAGAAATACTGCTGAATTTGTGCATACCAAATCATTTTATGCAAAGTTTAGCTAGATTACCATAATACTACATGAAAATACCAGAGGGAATACCACACGACTTTTTACACTCAGCAGGAAAACTAACACTTGGTGTAAACATCCACCTTTGCATTTATAATGCCCTTGTCTAATCCCTCGTTCTTAGTTGTCGCAGTCTACAATCAATTGGTCAAAAATTACCATGTTGGTCCTTAATTAATTCCCATTTTCTCTAATGCTCCCTCTGTAAGCTGGTAGGCCTAAAGAGAACTCCCTAGAACCACAAGGAACTAGACCCAAAATATGTTTAAGAACTACTGTCACACTCATGCACATACATCCATATACACACACACACACATCGCACACAACACCCACCACACACACCACATAGCACAAATTATATAACAGTGTAGTTGTATTTAGATCTGGGTAACAATTGTGCTGACATTCCTGTGGTATATTACCACACGACTCTAGGTGTTATATTACCACATATTTCCTTAATGGTATGACTACCTTCACACACACACACACACACACACCCAATACACACACCACCTACACATATGCCGGTAATATTCCCGTTATACAATCGTTTTGGTCATCAGTATGTGCCGTAGTACTGTGTGGTATGTGTGGTACTCACGTGTGCTACTGACGTGTGTAATCTGCTCTGGTATTGTATTTGTTAACACATGACTATATACATGTATGTACACATATCTCCTGTGGTATGAAATATATTCCTTGTATTTTGTGTTTCTAACTTAGGTACCAAGGAATTAACACAGACATCCATTCTCGTTACCACACGACTCTATGTATATTAACGCACATATTCCTGTGTGTATGAGGTATTCCTGTGAGTAAATTGTTGTGTAAACCAGTTACCACAGGAATTACCACAGGACTTTTTTTAAGGGTGATTGTCCTTCGGGTTAGTTGTCGAGGAAATAATCTCATGGGTGATTCCATAGCAGGGGCTAAGCTAATTAGTTTTCCTAGACCCTAAAATTCCAAAAACCATTGCATAGAAGCACAAAGAAATTTCATTTTATATTATTGACTTCCAGATATTAAATTGCTTTTCTAGAGCCCATCACACTGGTTTTCATAGATGATTGAGGTCTTCAAGAAAGCTTACTGGACCAGGTTTAATGACTTATGTAGCTGCCGTTCTATGTAGTCCCAGCTGCAATAATTTCTCGTGAGAGTGTTCTTCAGGAACATGCGTGGACTGCGTTTGACGCGGAATATGCCGTGTGAGAAGAAACGCATCGCTATGCAGAAGCGTATGTTAAAGAACGTATTATAATAGTCAGGACTTTTTTGTTGTGAATTTGCCATGAATATTGCGTTTCACACGCATTAGGACTGCGATGGTTTAACGGTTCGATCACATTTAACAGGTCAAGCAATCTGTTTCTAGGTATTTCCGTCATTAAAGAATCTCCATTGAACCATCACCTAATCCCGACCTGTGGATACCCAGCAACAATTGACGTTCTCTGAAGTTTTAAGAACGTTCCAAGTTCGTTCTATGGAACGTTTTGTCAAAACGTTTAGGAAACGTCCTTTGTGTGGAAGGTTATTGCGACGTTAATAAACGTTCCAAATGGACGTTAGAAAACGTTTTCTAACGTTTAAAAACCCAAAAAAATCCTTTCGAAAAGTTATAAGGACCTGTAGAAAACCTTGGAACCTTATAAAAGTCCAAAACCTTTTACGTTCTGTGACGTTCTACGCGACGTCAGAAAAACCTTTAAAAAACCTTTGAACGTTCCAGGACGTTTGCGACGATCAGAAAACCTTAAAAACGTTGCGAAAACGTTCTGTCGGACGTCCAGAAAAACCTTTGGAACGTTCAGAAAACGTCTTTTAAGAATTCTATAGGAACGTTTGTAGAACCTAATTAAATAACTATATTAAACAAGTAATAGATAAAAATATGTTATTTTGACGCAAGCTCTTGGCCCAAATGTGGAAGGCATTAGGAGTGAAGTCTCAAATCACAATCATGCTTAAAGGCAGACTTGAGTTGGATTATTTTGATTTAAACACTAAATAATTGCTCCAGTAAATTTATATCTCATTGAAGTATCGTTGTATATGTTAGTTTATTACTTTAATTTGTTATGTTAGTACATTCAAACCGAATTAGTGTTTTTAATCTTTATGTTGTGTTTCTGAACAATATTACAAATAAAACGAAAACACGCAAAAACATGAATTTATTACTTGCTAATCAGAAAAAAAAATCATAAAAACGTATTTCCATATGTATAACGCTATTATATGCAAAATTACACTCATTTTGCATAAAAGTCCCATATTGGACGTTTTAAAAACGTCAGAAAAACGTTCAATAAAATATTGTTCGTTAATAAGGTTCCAAATAAAACGTGATTTTCGTGAACGTTTTGATTAAAACGTTCCATTTGTGTAACGGTCCAAAGAACGTTTAAAACGTTCTTTTGGAAACTATTATTTTTTCACAAATGAAAGTCTCCAACTTCGACGTATATGAACGTTTTTCTAAACGTATCATTCAGACGACGGACCTACGAGACCTGATAAAACGTTTTTAAAACGTTCTGAAAACGTTTTGTGTTTGCTGGTACATGTTGTGTTTTTCATTCATGCCATTTGATGGCGTCAGGAGTTATTCTCGCACTCATCAATATAGAGTGTTCCCAGGACTCATCATGTCATCCATGTTTGGTGGGCAGAACAATAGAAACAGTCTATCAAACCGTGAAGCATCATTGTTTTTACGGTCTGGTGCCACCGGTAACTTATTTGTCCTGCGCCACACGTGACGTCACGTATGAAATCGCCTCTATAGTCGCTGCGGGTAACTATGTCAATTACCCTGTTAGTTTACCGATCGTGGCACGATATTATTATTATGTATTATTATATTATATCATTATTATTATTCATTAGCATTACATTTAGTGATTATTATTATTATCGATTTATTTTTGTTATAATCCATTTGCGTTTTACTTCACTGGAGTGACTCGTTTGGTTTTAACCGTCTCTGACATTTGCAGTCTGTATCTGCAAGAGGGTGTCACTCAATTTTTTCCCCTTCTAGTTGGAGTAGGCCATCCCCACAAGTCATTATATCATATAGATCCCTTTCAGCGCGGATCGAAGAAAATTCGAATTGAAATGCATTTCGGGGGCCCAATGTCTGGGACAAAAGCAGCTTTTTTGGTTGTCCCTAGACAATTGGGCCCCCGAAATGCATTCGAATTCGACTTTCTTGGATCCCGCGCCTGTCTTCACAGGCTCTAATGTAAAATCTATTCCTCTATTTCCGGTCTAGCCTAAATGCACCCAGCATCCCAGCTTAATGCGATTTCTATCACATGGCCAAAGGGCAAGACAACCCTCCCAAACCAACACCGGTCTGCCCCAATGCCACTTTAGTCTTCAAAAGAGGGCGTTACCGCTATCATGACACCGAGAACAACGCAGCCAAAAATCAATGGTCTTCGCCTTGTCATCGTCCGGCATACAAGAACGAAACAGACATGAACAGCTGTCTGTCCAAGGCAGGGAGGAAGAGGCGATATCACGACTGGTCCTTTCAGCCTGGGAAGTACGCCGTCATAAGAAAGGGAAGCTCGTGTCCTGCCTGGTAGTCAAAATCCAGTTCCCATGGCATGAAGCCATAATATGCCCAATCGCAATCGCTCGAATACTAATCGAAAACAATGTCACAATAATCAATGTCGC
>CALNVZ010003589.1:61088-76308 GCA_940671915.1 Paracentrotus lividus | reverse complement strand
AAAAAAAAAAAAAAAAAAAGATTAAGTGACATAAAATATTGGTGATATTGTAATCAAAATACAAAAACATATCTTCCTTAATAAGGAAACCAACATGGCTTTCAAAATCATAGAAACATTATGCTATATGTATCATAAAAGACGTGGGAAAGTTGTGCGTTTGAAGAAGGGGGGTGAGTGTAGTTCACTGGAAGTATATATATATAAGGCTTGGTGTTTGTGGCTATTTACCGTTACAAAAATGTGCTAGAATAATGAAAATGTTTCTGCAATACATGCTTCAAAATCACAAAATGTTATCTGAGCCACATATC
Source organism: Paracentrotus lividus (assembly GCA_940671915.1). Classification (NCBI taxonomy): domain Eukaryota; kingdom Metazoa; phylum Echinodermata; class Echinoidea; order Camarodonta; family Echinidae; genus Paracentrotus; species Paracentrotus lividus. The sequence goes on along the minus strand of CALNVZ010003589.1, from coordinate 75,994 downwards.
TTACCCTTTCTCCATTGTCCACTTTCACTTCCACTTCTGGTTCCCCTTGATATTCTACAAGGGAAATAACAAGATCGCCTGACTTCCATTTTACTAGCAATGGCTTAGATGGAGCAAGTTCTTCATGTTTTTCTTTCATTTTATTCCCTATTTCCTGTGGGAGGAAAAATTTAAGAGGTGATTATGAAGAATAGATAGTACTGTATTTCAAAGAATTCTGATGCGTTTTGCACACCACATGCAATGCTAAAGAGGTCACCAGTTACAACAAAGGATTGGGTTTTTTTTAAAGAATAATCTGTCGGTATAACTTATTGACTAATTAACCTCGGCCTATGGCCTTCATTGGTGAAACAAATGTTTAAGCAGGAAAACTTTAGTATTTGTCGTGCCCATAATCCATTATGTTGCATGCTAGACCATGTAATATCTATGTAATATCTAATTAAGTGGATTTGTGTTTTATTTACTTATTTACTTATGGTCCACTGTAGGTAACAAGGCCTGGGGTATAAAATCTGTGAATCTGGCAAGTTGTATTATTGCCCAGTAGGACAGTACTAGAAAATGTTTTGAAAGGTAGTATCCCCTCTGTATAGGTTGACCCCTGCTGGCCCGTGCATGGTTCCAAAAACGGCCAGATGAAAAACACAGCAGAAATGAAATCTATTGTTTATCCATATAGCTCTCACACTTAGGCGACTTACAAACAGATAAAAGAAAATGCTCAAAGCGGCTTTTGATACTACATGTACTAGTCCCCTCATATTCAAGTCAATGAAAGAATAATAGGGGATCGGTATATCTGGCATTTGATCCTGCTGTGCGGTATCCACACAGGCAGCCGCGGCATTATCTTATGGTAAGTCGCCTTACAGAATGGATGTTGATTTTTGACATCGGCTAATATCGCTCGATAATTTGTGCATGACGGACAAAACCTGACGAACGTCAATCCAATGTAAAAAAATGGATAATAATCGATGTGTTATGTATTTCTAAAATTTGAAAATGGATAAACAATTTTACTATTATTTTCTTGAACGTTTCCTTATCTGGTCATGAGTGAAAGCACCATAAGTAATGCCTAGATTGCCTCACCTTGTTAACGTCTTTCAGGTCATCAGATATGCAGAGTCTAACTGTGCTTCTAAGTCCTTTGCATACTGGCTGTAAACCTTCTAGGTATGGCGTGCAGTTGAACCTCTTTCCAAGTAGTTCTTTGAACCTCGTCACAATCCACCATTCACAGAAGTGATCTACAAAGAGATCTACATGTAGATCCTTAGTTCTTATGACACAGCGCGGATACCCATCGGCTGCTGCTGGTATTCTTACAAAACTTGTATCTGTATAAAGAAGGAAACAAATCCCAATTTAATTTAAAGCAAGGTAAAGCTTTGACAGAAAGATACATCACTATGTAATGGATTTATCACAGACCTACACTCTGGAACTTATTGGACTAGATCATTCATCTCGAATTTGAAAAACAAATTGATAAAAAAAAATAATGTAAGCTCATAGACATGCCATAGATCTTGCTGGGAGTGGACAATTTCTAACTCAAGGAAAATGATTCATCAATTACTGTTTTGCTGTTATTTTTGCGCGATTAATTTTTCGCGCTGACTGGCCTCAAAGCATGTTCGCAGGTTCTTAAATTAGCGTTGCATGTTTGTAAGCTTGCAAATGAATCCATTCAATACACACATAGGAAATCATGGCAATATATTCGCGCCTGCCGCTATTTGCGCGTTATCCGCGAAAATCAATGTACATGTACCGCGAATATTTCCACAAATAAATGCTACAGCGCCATTATGGCCATGCTAAAGCCGGAGTTAGAAATACATGGTGCATCAGGAGTGTCAAATCTGACAGACATGGTGCTATACAAATGACCATTATTATTATTATTATTATTATTATCAGATACATGTACAGTGTATCCCACAGAAAATGCTAATGGCACTCTAAATGAGTATAATTTGAAAATTACCAAAATCATATTGTCAAAATTTTATAGTCGTAAACTAGCATTTATTTTATACAAATGGCTTAAATTAATTATATCCCAGTCTATTACGAAAATGTGCGTCCTCTCGACCAGGAATGAGAGATCTCGAAGAAGCAGAGACTCCGGGCTGGCGACCAACAGCCAGTCGTCTACATAGGAGAACACTCGAAGACCCTGATCTCTGAGGAACGACATGAGGGTCGCAACCACCATCATAAACACTTAGGTTGCAGGTCAAAGACCGAATGGGAGCGCCTTGAAGCCGAAAGTCTCTCCCCCCAAGCCGTTTTTGTTATAAATTTAGACTAGATGCGATTTTAAGGCCAAATAGCATGGTAGGAAAATGTATTATTCTGTTGATGTAAATAACGATGTTATTGAGCCCAATTTCTTTTTAAAAGTTGCTTAGTATGATAGTCAACAACATTGTTATTATAAACATTGAAATTCCAATTGTCTTATTGTGTATTCTTTTGTTTAATTCATATCTTTTTTCTTCTATTGTTGTTATTTCAATGTAAAAAAAAAGAGAAGGGAACAAAAGTGTGATCATCAATAATTTTAGAAATATTATGGTGGTGATTATGAAGTTTATATCGGTGGAAAGTTCAACTCATTACCATTTTAATGATACCTTTTGCAGCTTACCAATGAAAAGCATCACTAAACCCCATTGTTCTTAAGTTTTTTCTGCTAAATTGTGGTTGGTGCACCTTCAAGATTCTGGCATTATCCATAGTGAACTGAAGGTTCTCTGGGCTTTCATGAGCTGTAAAATGATAAAATTAACTGTATGCTAGGCTTGATGGACTAAATAAGTAGGCCTTTCCAATGCATTTATCAAAGCAATTTTATTGAAAGTTATTGGAATTCTTTTCTTAGGATTGCTAATCCTGGCACATTCAAACAACCCATCTCAGGAGCCTGAAAGTGAACCAATCACAATTTTGCAAGACATATTCAGAAAATTGGGGTTTAGTGATGCACGACACTGGTGAGCAGAGGGAGGTTACACTAAAATGGTAATGAGATGGACTCTACAGTGATATAAATTTCATAATCACCATTGTAATATTCCTGAAATTGTTGATAATCAAACTTGGGCTTCCTTTCTTTCAATAAACCCAGTATTTCTCAAATTCATCTAGTCTATCTAGTAATCTATTTAGTATCTTAGGAGAAACTCTCTCTCTCTCTTTCTATATATATATATATATATATATATATATATATATATATATATATATATATATATATAAAGAATTGAACAAAATTGTCTGCTTGGCATCTGTATAATACATGAATAACACAGTTGATAAAGAAGAATGCCAAAAACATAAAATCATAGATTTTATAATAAGGAGCATAGCTCTCAAAATTGAAAGGCGAAGTCACACTCTTCGTCAGTGCTCATGGTGTGACAAAAAGATGTATTCAAAATCCGTTTATGAAACAGACGAAAAAACACGACTGTTCATGAGCAGACGGATTGTGAAACTCACCTTTCAAAAGAAATCATCGCGTTGAAGATGGAGATGGCGCGAAGAAAATAACGCATCCAAATACGCGTAGTCATGACTGCAAGATGACAATGGCGGATCTCCGACTCCAAACCAGGAATATCTGAAAAGGGCCTCACCGCCGACAGTCAAGAAGTAGCAGTAAAAATACCTAAAAAGAATTGAACAAAATTGTCTCATGAACAGTCGTGTTTTTTCGTCTGTTTCAGAAACGGATTTTGAATACATCTTTTTGTCACACCATGAGCACTAACGAAGAGTGTGACTTCACCTTTCAATTTTGAGAGCTATGCTCCTTATTATAAAATCTATGATTTTATGTTTTTGGCATTCTTCTTTATCAACTGTGTTGTTCATGTATTATACAGATGCCAAGCAGACAATTTTGTTCAATTCTTTTTAGGTATTTTTACTGCTACTTCTTGACTGTCGGCAGTGAGGCCCTTTTCAGATATTCCTGGTTTGGAGTCGGAGATCCGCCATTGTCATCTTGCAGTCATGACTACGCGTCTTTGGATGCGTTATTTTCTTCGCGCCATCATTATCTTCAGCGCGATGATTTCTTTTGAAAGGTGAGTTTCACAATCCGTCTGCTCATGAACAGTCGTGTTTTTTAGTCTGTTTCAGAAACGGATTTTGAATACATATTTTTGTCACACCATGAGCACTGACGAAGAGTGTGACTTCGCCTTTCAATTTTGAGAGCTATGCTCCTTATTATGAAATCTATGATTTTATGTTTTTGGCATTCTTCTTTATCAACTGTGTTATTCATATATATATATATATATATATATATATATATATATATATATATATATGTATATTATATTTAAATATATATGTATATATGTATATACATATATGTATATACACAGTGGTTCCCCGGAAAAACAAAACCGAGATTGATCAATGTTTTATCATAACTTTATCTTATTTGAAATGCATAAATGACCCATCAAGTTCAAGCTTAGAGTCTCTTCATTCATTTGACAAATCTATATGACACATATATCACGCATGAGTAAGAAGAGAGGAACCTAAAAGTCGTTCCGCGGGCAGTATCTAAAATTTTCTTTAAAATCTACATATCAAGTTCAGTTGGAAAGTGCTCGATGTTTCAATTGAAGCAGAGCGTTAGGTATTTTATATACCGAGTGAGTCAGAAAAAAAAGACATCTTTATGAATATTTATAAAAGGAAACCAATTAATAAACCCCAAATTATCATACATTTTCTGAAAGAGTAACTTCTCCCGCATCTTCTATAACCATTTTGGTTTGGCATGTTTTTACGCTTCGATGAACACGACGCATTGTTTGCAAAAATATCAATTCCGAATTGTGCTAGAGTGGGGATGTGATTGAAACAACAAAAAAGCAACTCCATCCAGAAAAAAATAGCATAACTTTTTAAGGAAAGTTTTTTTTAGCCAAATAATTTGGCAAGGGTGTTGTTACTGTTATCCACTAGATTCTGTGTAAAAATTACATTGATTTGTCAAGTAATCCATGAATGAGTATACATCAAAGAGTAAATTGTCACTGACACACCCAAACAGGCCTCTCAATACTTTTGGAAAGTTATTATTTTCTCTTTGACGTGTGCTCACTCATGCCCTACTCTACAGAACTATCTCATATTCACAAAAAATGTAGTCGATATGTATAACAACACCCCTGCCAAGTTATTTAGCACAAGATATTTTCTTTAAAGCGTTATGCTATTTTAATCAGGATGGAGTTGCTTTTTTTATAGCTTTTTGTTGTTTTAATTATACTCCCACTTTTGCACAATTCGTAATTTACATGTTCGTAAACAATGTTTACCCAAGCGTAAAGGTACAGCACACAAAATTGGTACCAAAAAATGCGAGAAGAGCTAATCTTTCGGGAAATAATAATTTTGGGTTTATGAATTGATTTTCTTTTTATCAACATTTTTCTAGGTGTTTAGTTTTTTCTGACTCACTCGCTATAGATATATATATATGTATATATATATATATATATATATATATATATATATATATATATATATATATATATATTATAAAAAAACCCACATGACAGACAACCCGGGGTTGGGCACCCCCGGGTTGACCAACCCTGGGACTAAAGGGAACTTAGTCATTTTTCTCATGTAATATACAGGTAGCATTACACATGCAGTAGCATTACAATAGGGCATGCTAGTTTCCATCGTAATCTCCAAAAGCATTTGGTAGTCATCACTTCATGATATCAATTTCATCAACTGCATAGATCTATTATTTGATGTGGCTGTACAAGATGACAAGAACTTTTGTTGAAATGAATTTTCAGTTGCTTTGAATGTCTAATTCAATGTTCGATTGCTCTTCGCTTCATGGTCGATATAATACGAAAATAGAATTAGGGGGCAATTTCGGTTATTAGAACAGCCGAAAAAGGTATTCGTAAACTATATAGCCTTATTCAAAGGCGCTTAGTATCGATGGAAATTGCGCGCTTATTTATACGTACATTGTAGACTAATTCCAGCAAGGAGCTAGATGGGTTGCATGCTCGCGCTAACAGCGATAGTGCTACGCAGGTTTTTTGCTAGTTGTACGGTACCGTAGTTCTAGCTAGCTAGCTAGCTGAGCTTGCGAGCTCGCTGACTGAGTGTGTTGTGCAGAATGTGGCCGTGGTGTACTGCGCTGTGTAGCTGCATCTAACTTAAGTTTTCCAGAACTGGATATTTTTTTTTGAAGCAAGCCATCGACTGATCTACCGTTACAGCTTGAACAGGGACATATGAAAGTTAGTCTTTAACTTACGTGAAACTAAAAATGGCACCTGCTCGAAGGATGACGATTTTTAGTTTGTTGTCAAATCAGAGTGGTCTATGATGCCATTTGGTCAACCCAGGGTAGACACCAATGCCAACTGTCAATATCACAAGCATCTTCTAGATTTTCGTTTGTTGTCAACCAGGGTTGTCTATGATGCCATTGATCAACCCAGGGTTGTCTATGATGCCATTTGGTTAACCCAGGGTTGTCTATGATGCCATTTGGTCAACCAAGGGGTAGACAACAATGCCAACTGTCAATATCACATCTAACGTTAGATTTTAGTTTGTTGTCAACCCAGGGTTGTCTATGATGCCATTTGGTCAACCCAGGGTAGACAACAATGCAACTGTCATATCACATCTAACGTTAGATTTTAGTTTGTTGTCAACCCAGGGTTGTCTATGATGCCATTTGGTCAACCCAGGGTAGACACCAATGCAACTGTCAATATCACAAGCATCTTCTAGTTTTCGTTTGTTGTCAACCCAGGGTTTCTATGATGCCATTTGGTCAACCCAGGGTAGACGTATATTACTTTAAGTTATCGCCTTTGATAAAGGCTATAACCAACTTTTTCGGCTGTTCCAATAACCAAAATTCCTCCCTTATGTTATTCATTATTGTATTGACCAACAAGAGAAGAGCAATCAAACGAAGGAGTTTTGTCAAACTTGAATTCGACATTCAAAGCAACTGAATATCATTTAAAACTACATTTGCTTGACAGCTTGTACAGCTTTTGTAGTTGACGAAATTGATATATGAAGGCAATGACTACCAAATGCTTATGGAGATTACGATGGAAAAATAGCAAGCCCTATTGTAAATAATCATGCTACTGTGTAATGATACTGTAATATACATGCGAAAAATGACTAAGTTTCCTTGTCTACCCCGGTTGGTCACCCCGGGGGTGCCCAACCCGGGTTGTTTGTCATGTGGGTATTTCCATTGCTGGCTATATATTATATATATATATATATATATATATATATATAATGTATGTATTATATATATATACACACACACACTTGGTGAATTTATCCTATAACTTCTACAGTGATCAATGTAAAAAAAATGAAATAAAATAAAATATATTATATATGGTCGATTCCAGCGAAAAGTGTACACGACCAAAAAGTTAAGTCTAAATTTTAGAACCTCTTTGATGATTTAGTCCTTTGACCCACTAATAGTCAACATATCAACCTATTCGTGTAATAAATTGCCACGCTTAATCTCCCAAATTGGCTATGTGGCAGAGGGTAAAGTAAACATATTTTTTGCATGTTACCTACGATACACGTACCCTAATTTGATACAGTCAGAATTTACCTCCTAATATACTTTTCCTTCCAATATGTCATTCCAATCCATCAATAAGATTCTAACAATAGTTAAAATCGGTAAGAGCAGGGCTTGTGCTCTAATTCCTTGTATTTGCCATATCTCATTAAAGTTATAGTTTTAAGCAATCTGTTTGAAAAACATGGGGTTGTGTAAGTTTGCATTGTTTAATCTTCACGACGCTAATTAAGATATGTCATAATCTTACTGAAAGAGGAGGAATGACTCCTCATTAAAACCTTAAAAAATTGGAATCCGCCCATTTCTTTTGATAATAGAAGAGGTAGAAAACATATGTATTCGTGGTAACAGCTAATGTATTCGTAGGTAACATTGGTTATATCTGGCTTTCATGTATATTTTAAACTATTTGTTTGAATCAATTGATATAATTATCGTGTAGGGGTATCAAAACTAACGTTCTTGTGAAAAATATCTTTCTCAGTCAATATATGGGAACATACTGCCAAGTATTAGAGAAACACTAACTTTTAAGCAAAACGTCAATATTTGAGTCCTGTTTATCGTATGTTTATATATTTTAATCAAGATTATTTGGTACTAGTAAGTGTAAGGTATTTTTCAGAACATTGTGCTTGATAACAAGCATAAAAACCGATTAAAATGATAAACATCTAAACTAAAAGATTCACGCATGAGAATAATATACTGCGAATATTTATTTTAATAAATATTAAAATAGCATCAGCCCCTAGGCAACAATAAAAAATGAATTAGATATATTCTGTCTAACATAAATACTTTAACACAATTCGAAAAAAATGTTAATCAAATGTCTTTCAACGAACATTACATAATAGATGTAGATCGCCTTTTTAATGATTCACAATCTGGTATAGGCATTCTTTCATCACGTTTATTCAGATATCATATTTATATAAGCATGAAACCATAAACGAACAGAATATTAGCTATATTTCATTTTTAAATCTAAATATTCATTATACCCTTCCTTTAATTTTTTTTTTAAATGTTGTATTGTATCGTCGTATATATCTAGGCACTTACATGCATATATGATTATCCCATTCTGTTTAATATCTTATTCCAATGATACTATTTGTGGGTAACAGTGAGTGTCTTGGACTGTTTGTGAGTTTAAATATTCATATGTTAAAAATATAATTGACTGTTTCTTTATATTATATGATTATTGGAAAGAATTAAAGACCTCTTGCTCAAACGTAACCAAAATCAAAGTATTTTAAGAGAATATAATACGTCAATGAAACATATCCAGGCTGAATATCCCAACCAAATTGAATTTCTGCTGCACTATATGATTAAAGAGAGCGATATACGTATGCATCTGTCACTTTTACGTCATTTTCATTTTCATGAAGAGAGAAAAAAAAAATAAAGTCAACTTTACTTTAATCAACATGGTTTCGATAACTTATGAAATTATGAGTCAGAGTATCGCATAAAACCCCAAGTTGGAAATTAAAAATAACTTAAAGAAAGAGGCAAGTTTGCTTTGTATTGAACTCCAGATTGCAATTCGTTAATAAGAAACATAAACACCTTAATCTAAAAAAAAAAAAAAGGATAAGTCGTAAAAAATTAACGTTTAGTTTTGTTTTTATTTTTTTTTTATAAGTAATGAAAATCCATCTCAGTAAATATTATTCATTTCGTATTTTGAAATAAAATTAAAGAAGGTTAATTCACATCTGTTATGTACAGATTGTGTCAATCGGCAAACGTGCCTTGAATGAAATAGGAAAAAAAGATTGGTTAATCCCGAATAATACAATTAGTTATAATTTGGGAAACTTTACTACAAATCTGATAATCACCAATACAATAAAATAACTTACATTATTGGGTCCAAATGATGTCCCCATTATCTATAGGGACTATTCCTTCCTTTCCAATAAATAAAAAGCAATGTGAGGTTAATTGTAAAGCCGAAAATGACAGTTTACGTGACATTGTTACCTACGAATACACGTGACGCCACTGCAGGAAATGTTATCCCATGTTTTTATTTATTCATAAAAGGCTATAATTTTTTTTTGGAATTAAATCTGAAAGAGTTTCCCCACTTGATAAGCGCTACAAAATAAATTAAACTTGATAATAACATTTTTTCAGAGCAAAATTACTTCTCAATAATGAAATTAAAAATAAATATTATTTTACATTAATAAGGAAAATGTCAAAACATAATGAAAACATAAGATTCTAAACAAGAAAATTATCACACATATCCTATTTATATGACAAATGAAACTACAAAAGTTGTAATGTTAGTCTCAAGACAAATTACTAAAATATATGCCAGAAACACGCTATGCATACTTGTATTCGTAGGTAACATTCGGAATGTCAAATGTTACCTACGAATACAGCACTTATAAGGCAATATCTCAAATACTTATTGTTCAAGGATGATAAAACTTTACACACAGTCTGCAAAACATCGTTTGTCAACTTCCCTACAATATTTTGTCACTAATCTTTTAAGTATAGAAATGGCATGGTATATAGGTGTATACGTAGGTAACTGAATTTTTTGACCACATGAAAAGTTTGGACCTTTGACCTCTTCTGCCAGATTAACAAAGAAAGCAATGTCATTGGGAACAATACATGTCGATAGGGAATGGTGAGGCGCCTCTGTACGACAATTGCCAGCCGTACTTTGTTTATATCTAGTATGGTTTTATAAGCTTTTAAAAAAAGCTGTATTCGTAGGTAACATTCAAATTTACCACTCGAAAAAAAAATTCCAAGATTGTTTGGATTGCCCTATATTATTCAAATTTGGTACAAATTCTCTCTGAGATGTGTGCCATCGTAAAATACAACTTGAATTTAAGTTATTTGATGATTTTCTTTAAAAAGTTTGGTCGCGAAAAAAAAATTAAGTTTTTTTTCCCCGAAAATGGCCAAAAATGGCATGTTTTTAAATTGTAAAAAAAAAAGTTCACTCCAAATGAAGTTGGAACAAATGCGGCACGAATAAGTTCACCGGTGCGGATACATAAACGCAAAATTGAGGTCCTACATTTTTTTGGATTTTTTTTATTGGCCTGAACAAGATCAAAAACACCGTGTACACTTTTCGCTGGAATCGACCATATGCATTTACCTTTAGTACTTTCTGCTACCGGCGGTTTCACGCCCTCTCCTTGGGTGATTGTCAGGAGAAGTGACTACTATGTTGGTCGCACCGAAACCATACAAAATCAATTAAACAGGAGAAATACAAAAACGAGACACAACTCTCCAAATACATTGGAAATTAAAGGAAAAGAACATTAAATACATACTAAAATCGGACATCGAAAAAAGTCCAATCTAATCAAAGGAAAACGGCCAGTGTAAAGCTTTGCCTTGAGGAAAGAGTTTCTATCATCACCAACAAAAACTCACTTAACAAAAAGAACCGAACTAGTATCAAAATGCAGACACCACCCAATCAGACCAGAGATAAAACCACCCAACCGTGAAACAGAACCACCGCACCGCACAACTAACATAGTCACTCCGCCTGACGATCGGCCAAGGAGAGGGTGTGAAACCGCCGGTAGCGGAAGGCACTAGAGGTAAATGTATAATCGCTCTGCATCTGCATCGAGCACTCTTCAGCAAACCTCTTCACATACACAATAGTGGATATCTATACAGGGTGACCAGAAAAAAAGGAAACCCAACTTTGATCAACAATAATTTTCAAAATATTCCAATGGGGATTATGAAATTTATATCACTGTAAAGTGCAACTCATTACCATTCTAATGATATCTCTCTCACCTCACCAATATCATGCTTCGCTGAACCCCATTGTTCTGAAAAAGTCTTGTAAAATGTGTGTGGGTTCACTTTCATGCACCTCGAAATGGTTTGTGTGAATGTGCCTGGAAAGGAAACCCAACTTTGATTATCAATAATTTCAAAATATTTCAGTGGTGATTAAGAAGTTTATATCACTGGAAAGTACAACTCATTACCATTCTAATGATACCTCTCTCAGCTCACCAATATCATGCATCACTGAACCCATTGTTTTGAAAATTGTCTCGCAAAATTGGGAAATGCTCTCTTTCATGCTCCTTGAGATGAGTTGCTTTTAAGGTTCCTAAAAATCTAAGTAGAGCATTCCGGTGACTTTAATAAATGGGTTTGATAAATGGTTGGAAATGTCTACTTATTAGTCCGTTAATCTTACCATCCAGGTAATTTCATCATGTTACTGCTACACAACAACCCAGAGAACCTTTAGTTCTCCGTGAGAGAATGTAAGAAGCATGACAGTGCATCAATCACAATTTTTCAAGATATTTTCAGAACAATCGGGTTCAGTGATGCGTGACATTGGCGAGCTGAAAGAGATATCAATAAAATGATAATGAGTGGCACTTTCCAGTGATATAAACGTCATAATTACCACTGTCATGCTTTTTAAATGATGATGATGAAAGTTGGGTTCCCTTTTTAGGCACATTGCAACAACCCATCTCAATGAGCTGAAAGTGAACCACTCACAACTTTGCAAGACATTTTCAAAACAATGGGGTTCAGTGATGCGTGACATTGGTGAGCTGAGCAAGGTATCATTAAAATGGTTAATGAGTTGCACTTTCCAGTGATATAAATTTTATAATCACCATGGAAATATTTTTGAAATTATTGATGATCAAAGTTGGGTTTCCTTTTTTCTGGGTCACCCTGTACATGTATAAATAGTGAAAACGGGCCTCTTGAGTAACATGTTATGCAGTGAACCATCTTTTATTCAGAATAATATATATTTATATATATAAAAATATATATATACATACATATATATATATATATATATAAGAGAAATATTTCCTGGACAAGAATGGTTATAGCTACTTTTCACAGCAGCAGTGTATATGTAAACTTGAGTCCCAGAACTTTCAACTTTCTTCCTTCCCAACCAAGAATATATCATTCTAATATCATGTTAGCATATTATGTTGTAGTAAATAGGCTATACTTAGAGCATTCGTATGCAGCTTGGAAAATGATCATTACCGGTAGACCAAATCATATCAAGCTCCGATATAATTTGGTCTAACAATTATCTCCTAAGCTGTTCATTTATCATAAATGAAAAAAAAAAGTAACCAAGAAGAAACTTTCCAGGAGGTAACTTCTTATTTTAAACCCATGGCTTCAGCAAATATGCCAAAGGTGTAGTTGAGTGTAAACTAGCAAAACACTTCCATAGAGGATGTGTTTAATAGGTATATGTTTATAAACATTATGATGTACGTGTATTCAATTACCTTTGTGACGGGTGTAGAAAACAATTTCTGCACGTCTTGGATTGGTGAAATGTGCATTATGATCCAAGGTAACTTTGATAGGGCTGGCAATCTTGGCGCCGGTAAGAAAGAATCTAATCCCGCATGATATCACTGTCTCATCATCTTGCAGCATCACTTCTGGAGGAGAGTCTGTTATAAAATCCCAGTGGATTTCATAGTCATCTAAATGGTGAAACAATGAGTAAATTTATTTTTATAGTATACATGTATATGTATTTGTATGCCAAACATTTCAAGCATCCTGTTGCGAGCCACTTTAAATTAATCACTCTGAATAATAATTACAATTTTTGAGGCATACTCTACAGGCAAGAATCCGAAATTACATTACAGGGTGGTGGTTGGAGGCAAATTGGAATTTAAGATAAACTGCCTGTGGTCATTCATTATGTTCCAGTTTAAAGTTCATATCACACATGGTTGATTCTTGAAATATGATTATGAACTCAATGCATAGAATTTTATAACTTAACCTGTGTGACCCTTGAACTGTGACCTAAGTACCACATAATTTTATCAGATCGCCTTCCTACGACAATACATACTACCAGTAAGTTTGAAGATGATATCTCAAGTGGTTCTTGAGATATCGCGATAACGACCAAACTGGACGTACACTGCAAAAATGCTGGTGTTAAATATGCAACACCATGCGGGTGTTAAATTTGTGGTGATAGATTTCGGAATTAGAATGCTATCTCTCTAACACCACTTGGTGTTAAGACAAATTCTGAAAAAGCACTTTGTTGAAATTTTTGCAGGTAAAAGTCATATCATTTGATATATATCAATTATAAATATCATAAACACAAATATAGCAGCAAATTTAGCTTTAGTTTATGAAGTTAACTGAATATTTTTTAACACCAAAAGCTGGTGTTATTTAACACCAGCCCTAGTATCTATATCCGACCACACCGATTGGTGTTAAATTAACACCAACAAGAATAAAATCAACAACTCACTAGCGTAAATTCGCTCGCCCTATCTATTCATCAGGGGGATGACGCTTTGTATTTTTACGTAATTTCCCCAGATGAATAGCATTCCATACGGATTACGCCAGTGAAATCAACACCCACTGGTATCAAATTCGAAATTAACACTATGAAAAGTGTCAAATTAACACCAGAATGTGGTGTTAAAATAACACCAAATAGTTTTATTAATGTATTTCTAACACCCAAACTGGTGTTAATATAACACCAGTTGGTGTGGTCGGATATAGATTCCGGGCCGGTGTTAGATTTAACACCCGTGGTGTTAAATTTAACACCCCAGTTTTTGCAGTGTATGGACGAACAGAGAAATGGACAATTGAAAACATGATGCCTCTGGCAATACCTTCTGTTGCGGAGTCATAAAAAGTGAAAAACACCCAAAAGGGAGTTACATTCTAATCTAATGCGAAACAAGACTAATGCAACTGCATCTCCTATATGCATGTAGACCAGCAGCTAAATGACTTTTGACCAAATGGACAATGTTCCAGTCATAAAGTATTTTAACAGAGAAACCCAAATTTAACAAACTATACATCAGGGCGAGCACTTCTGCTGCATGTGGTTACTTCCTTCATTTTCTAAATTTGGTGCTATAATAGAACTTATTATATTACTTTTACATTTGTTCTATTTTGAAGAAAAAAAAATAAAATTGATAAAATTGAAAATTTTAGTGAACAAGTGCACATTTCTCTTTTTTTACCATAACCTTTTTTTTTCTACTTTTTATTTGCTTTAAATCATAAAATTTATATGAAAAATTAGGTGTTTGCCACTTTCTGAAAAAAAAGAGTAGTATGTGTTTCCAATAAAGAGTTAGAATACCCTAAATCCATGAACACAATATACAAACAAAAATCAACAATGTGA
>CALNVZ010003589.1:0-60988 GCA_940671915.1 Paracentrotus lividus | reverse complement strand
GATCTACAAAGAGATCTAGATCTTTCGTTCTGATGACACAGCGCGGGTACCCGTTGGCAGATGCTGGTATTCTCACAAAACTTGTATCTGAATAAAGAATGAAATCAAAGCAAGGTTAAAATTTGATACAGAAATTACTCTGTTCCAGTGATTCATCACTATGTGGTGGATTTATCACAGACCTACCACATGGAGCTTATTAATTGGACTAAATCATTCAGCTCAAATTTTGAAAAAGAAATTGAAAAAAAAAAAAAAAAAGCCCATAGACATGACGTAGACTGAAGTCAGAAATTGCTCAGCATGGAAGCTTTAAGCCAATAGTGCAGGCAATGCTCAGAGAACACAAGATTTTAGCTATGAATTTAGTAAAATAAGAGCCATACCCAAAGATTGTACAACTGCAATGTGGATGACATCTCAAGGCGATTGGACAAAAATCAATATTCTGTTTCTTTAGCCATGCCCAGCCAATGATGCCCCACAAGACCAAAAGAAAGGTATCTATTGTTATAGGTTAAATTAGAATCTGAATTTTATGATAAAAAATTTATTCAATAGAAACTTTGGTTATAGGTTAAATTAGAATCTGAATTTTATGATGAAAAATTGATTCAATAGAAACTTTGGTAAATTGACCTTGTGTTTTGTTTCAAATCTCTTTGAGATCGAACTTTTTCACTGAATGCTTCCTTTGTACATCTGGCAGTTTCTTGCCGCAAGTGGGCTATTTTTTTTGCTACCGAAAAATGATTAACAAATTAGATATATTTATATAATAATAATAATAATAATAATAATAATAATAATAATAATAATAATAATAATAATAATAATAATAATAATAATAATAATAATAATAATAATAATAATAATAATAATAATAATAATAATAATAATAATAATAATAATAATAATAATAATAATAATAATAATAATAATAATAATAATAATAATAATAATAATAATAATAATAATAATAATAATAATAATAATAATAATAACAATAACAATAACAATAATAATATTAATATTAATATTAATATTAATATTAATAATAATAATAATAATAATAATAATGTGATTTGTATTTTAATTATAGTTATGTATAATGATGCAAATAAAAATAATATTACATAAGTTTGCAGTTTCTTCGGATTTTTAGTATGTCAGGTATTGGAAAAAATAAGTTGTAGAAGGAGAAGAGGAATATAAATATCATTATATAATTACACATTTAATACAGCTTTAAGTTCAAGTGAATCCCTATCCGAGTTACGTCTTGTCAAAATCTTCTATTACCAACTCTTGTTTATGTATATTATTTTCCATATTGTATTGTAATGTTGATTTATGTACGCCGGTGAAGGCAAATTTCCACGTTTTGGACTAAATAAATCATCTTGTATGTTGTATCTCTTGTATCTTGTATAAGATTTAAAGATTTCTTCCAGGTTTCCATCAAGCTCTCGAGCATTTCCCCTTCATCAGAAACTGAACCAAAAACATATATTTATATATATTTTAGATGCACTTTGTTTTGTTTAATTTGCTTTTGTACAACAAAAGTTATGCTTAAATTACACACATCTATTCTTCCGTAGCATTAAATTCATGGACATTATGTGCGAAACTTATACAAAGCCATTATAGAAAAGCGTGTGTAAATTAAATCTGTCTTGATTGTAGAAAACTGGTCATATCTCAAGATCTACAGCTTAAATGAGATTAAAAAATTGCAGAAGAAAGCCTGATTTCCCCTCTTTATGCATATATCAAACAGTTTAATTTTCATTGATACAGGCTGTACATTTTAGGCGGTTTAGTGAGTAAACTATTAAATGGATGGTCTCGGGCAGAGTAGGGGCTTAATGATTTAAGCTACTATGTCCCAAGATTTTCAGCTGTATTCTTTTTCCCAAACCAAGAATGCAACATTCTTGTACATAATTGTAATACATGGGCTATACTTCCGGCATTCATACAGCATATAGCTTGGGAAATAACTATAAGAATTGCTATAGCTCTGATAATTTGGTCTAATAATTATTTCCCACAAAATGTTACAACGTAGCTAGATGGGGGAAATCTTTCCATGAGGCAACTTTTTTTATTTTACACCATGGCTTAGACAATTTCGCCAAAGGTTTAGGTGTGTATAGACTACATGTACCCAAACCCTTCCATACAGGATATTTTCAAATTTGTGTTTATAAACATTTTGATGTATATGTAATTCAATCACCTTTGTGACGGGTGTAGAAAACAATTTCTGCACGTCTTGGATTGGTGAAATGTGCATTGTGATCCAAGGTAACTTTGACAGGGTTAGTGAACTTGGCCCCGGAAGGAAAGAATCTGATCCCGCATGATATCACTGTCTCATCATCTTGGAGCATCAGTTCTGGAGGAGTGTCCGTTACAAAATCCCACCGGATTTCACTGTCATCTAAATGGTGAAACAATGGGCAAATTTAGGTATTTGTATGCCAAACATTTCAAGCATTCTGTCGCGAACCATGTTTAATTAATCACTCCGTATCATAATTACAATTTTTGAGGCATACTCTACAGGCAAGAATCCGAAATTACATTACAGGGTCATAAAGTATTTTTACAGAGGAACCCAAAATTTAACAAACTATACATCAGGGCGAGCATTTCTGCTGCATGTGGTTACTTCCTTCATTTTCTAAATTTGGTGCTATAACAGAACTTATTATATTAATTTTACATTTGTTCTATTTTGAAAAAAAAATTTAGTGAAAAAGTGCACATTTCTCTTTTTTTACCAAAACCCTTTTTTCTACTTTTTATTTGCTTTTAATTATAAAATTTATATGAAAAATTATGTTTTGCCACTATGGAACATGTTTGGAACAAATTTGTGGAACAAATGTTTGCCGCTTTCTGAAAAAGAGAGAGTAGTATGTGTTTCCAATAAAGAGTTATACTACCCTAAATCCATGAACACAATATACAAACAAAAATCAACAATGTGAGGAAGAAGAACTCCACAAAACTCCATCAGAGCATCTCTAAACAGAATGATCTCCATGTGATTTTTTTTAAATCTTAAATAAATGGCAGTACTTTTTGTAAATTGCTTAACTTTACCTCTTTTCTTGAGTTGTTCATGCATGTCTTCAGCTTGTGTGTCCTGCTCCTCTGATGTACCATCCACATCGTCTTGTGAATCTATTAAATAGTACAGAAACATGGTTAATTATGATGATCATTCCTTGAGACATGTTAAAGAGAACCAAAACCGAAGGTGATTCAATTCAATTCAATACAACTAATCTTAAAAGAAAAGAGTAAAATCAAAGGAGCAATTAAAAAAAAAAGTTCCTTTAAACTTGGTTACAAAATTGTTTTAAAATGCCTGATTTTGTGGAAATTTGCAGATTTCAATATTTCCCCATTATCTATACCTCTGTTCGTCTACCTCTGACCTTGAAAAATGTAATATACAATACATTTTCCATGACATATGTTGAGCTCAAATGGAGGTAAGATGCTCTTTGAAAGATAATCCTTTTACAACACACAAAGAAGAGTTTTCAACATCAGGCATTTGAAGCAATTTTTTCTAATGAGGAGCCTGTGCAAAGACAAGAGGCCTTTTAAAAATCCGCTAACTCTATAACTGATTCGTATGATATCTATAGAGGATTCCCCCACTGAATGTAAGTTTCCTCTGTTAGGAACTAATTTTTGTTAGCTGCCTTATCTAAAATAAGATACAACACATTGTAAAGCATTAAGAAACTTACATCTTCCCATAGAGTATTCCGGCTCATCGTTTATTCCTGCTATACTAAAGATACATCATGAAATCATTATCAGAGGATATAATCATTTTATGGATAATATCAAATCAGTGATGTTATCAAGTAAAAATTAAATGGAGGACTCTAACAAATGCAAAATATAATAATTTTTATTTACTTACCAGTATATCTTCAACCTTGCCCGTAACATGTTGTCTATTTAAAAACAAGTGCCCCCCCCAAAAAAAAAAAAAAAACCAAAAACCAAAAAACAACAAAAGTTGTGTACATACACATGTAAATTTCTAATCGTGCATTAAAAAAAAATCATGTCCATGAATTCTTAAAATCACAAGCTAACATACTTTCAAAGGTTTCACCAAATGTAGAATGTAAGGTAATGCATCAAATGATTAGTAAATTACTTATCAAGAAATGACTCTCACATTGGGTAACTCCTTCTTCCTGGAGTGTCAGTGTGACCCAGTAACTGTGACCAAATGTGTCTCACAAGTTGATTGGCTGATTGGCTCCTCGGGATATATCCGCTTTCCTCTGAAGGGCATTCTTCTTTTAATAGCCCTTATAACAAAATAAAAAAAATGAATGCATTTGAAGTTTTAAAATAATAATAATGGTTTTTATTCATTCAAAAATCAAAGTAGTAGCCACATGGCTAAATTGCAAATGATTTTTTACAAAGATTGAATGCGTAATATATAATAGTAATTAATGAGCATAACATAAATATTCTAGTAAATAAATAGTCAATTCAGTAGCTAAGCGTAAATATACAATGTACAGACTGATAACATATTAATTATAAAAAACAAAATCTAACTGAGAAAAGATGAAAAGAGTAGCAAATGGACTACTGGAAGTGGGACAAAAGGAAGAGAAACAAAAGAGAGGTCGAGGAGAATAAGGAAGAATCTGAAAGAAAGAACAATGCAGGGTAACAAAGAGAGATTGATAGTAGAAACAATGAGAAATTACATGAAAAAACATGAAGTGTAACAATTCGTAATCGACATAATGAAATAGATATATATGAAAAATATACATTACTTATTATCAAGATAATAATTACACTAGCAAACTCGCAAACTGATTAAAAGTATAGTTGGGTGGTAATGAAAGTAGGAGGGGAAAATATCATAGGCGTGAACACAAAAATACGAAAAATTCAAAATTATTATTATCCGTTCCCTTAAATTAATCACTAGCATTGAAAAAATATAAGAGTAGCGTCTTAAAGTTATTTACATTTTCGCATTAATAATGTGAACAAATCATACAGAAGAACGGGTCCGATCCTTTTGCAAAGTGTAGCACAATAATTAATATTGAATATTGATGAATTAATATTGAGGTTAATAATAATAATGATAATAGAAGCAATTTAAATTCAATTGAAGAGACGATAATGGACTTGTGATAATTTCAGCTGACATGTCCAGACAATGAGATAGGGTTACGTTTCCATAATTATGTATGTGTACGTATATTGTAGACATATATATATATATATATATATATATATATATATATATATATATATATATATATATGGCCGTGTGTTATAAGTTCGCCGCCTTTTGCGTTACATGCCAATTTGACTACAAACGTAACTTTTTTCACTTCAAAGACCTGTATCTCGAAAAGTATACACCCTACTATATCAAAACTATACATTTTCTGAAAGGAAATTCATCAAGGAATCTAAATCTGCATTGAAAATTTATACCAGAAGCAAGATATAAAAGTTATTTTGAAAAATTTTAGGATTTTTTTTTTTTTTTTAATTTTAATTTTTTTTTATCATCAAGTCATCTATTATCAGCCAAACAGTAATGATATTATTATATTATGATAGAGAATATTCAGACCTTTCAAATGAGGTATAATTCATTATGGTTTACAATTTTAGAATGAAAAATATAAAGATCTGAAATTTAGCCCCGAAAATATAGATTTTTTCAAATTCATGAGGGGGTTGAGTCCTGCCAAGTACTGTTGCACCATCAAACATATTGTTTAGGTGATGTGATGGTATAAAGCAGTTTATAAGCTTCAATTTGGTGCAAAATTTAGAAAAATAGGCTAAAATTTGGCAGAGATATTGCAGTTTCCCCAACAGTACTGCAATATCTCTCATTCCTATTGACTTTGTACAGGAGGCATTGCTTTTTTAGGTCAAATAATGATTGTTGGGTGTTCCTGGGTACTATTGTGACATCAAACCTATTGTTCAGTGATTTTAAGGTATAAAGCAGTTTATAAGCTTCGGTTTGGTACCAAATTTACAGTCATAAGCCAAAATTTGGCAGAGAAATTCAAGTTTTCCCCAAATCAACCACAAAATGTAAAATTTCCCATTGACTTTGTACAGGCGGCGCCGCTTCCGGCGGCGCCGCTTCCGGCACCACCCCTACTGTCCTAAACTTAAACCATTGTAACTCCACCAGAATGTGACCTAGAACAATGAAACTTCACAGGAAGCTAGCATAGTAACATAGCTTCAAAATGAGATCAAATTTTTTACATGAACTTTCTTACTTTGGAAAATATTAACCAATTAATGCTGAAAAATTGCAAAAAGCGTAACAGCACCACCCTATTTGGGTGGCGAGTTCATAACACACGACCATATTTACATTTCATTTAGTATTCGTACAAAGTATAATACAGCCCAATGTATTGTGGGATGATAACTGGAAGTGTGACTTTCCTTACGAAAAATATAGGTGGGTGAGGGAGTGGTTTTGAAAGACGTGCATCGATCAGATATAATAATTTATATTCCATATACTAAGAATCTTGTAAAAGGATTGGTCAAAAGTCAATCATGTGAAAAATTGTAGTTTTCCCATCATCAATCACCACTCGCAATGATAGTACTTTTTCGCTGATGACTTCAGCACCCCATAGAGCATGTCGAGCCATAATGCGTTATCAATTATTTTTAGGACGTGGGAAAAAATGTGCATTGCTACTCGCTTTTTGTGTACTATCATTTTCAATCACATGCAGTGACAGATAAATTCCTCTGTGATGCAACAATTCCTTTGTTAATTCCTTTGTTGCGTAACAATCACTTTAGCCTATTTGAGTAGGCCTATGCTTAAATAAATTGCGCACACTTTATTTATATGTGTTTACGTTACAAGCGCAGGCATCAATTACTTTTAAAAAAGGAAGTTGCACAGTTTTGTTTTTGCGGATATTATTACGTCAGAAGGGAAAAAATATCCAGCACTCATGGGCGATCTAGCACTCAGAGAGTTAAAAGAAATGAACTTTATAAGGATTCTTTTGTTCAGTATTTACCTACTTGCAGAGATATATAAAGCATTTATGTTGGTGCGTGTTTGTGTTATTCTAGAGATTAGGATGGATATGACATAAATTGTGAATGTTTGGGAGCAGGATTTTGAATGATTCGTAATTAAGACAGAGTTTTCACATTTGTGCTTTTTTCAAGCCGACTCGCCACTATTACGATGCCAATATTTTTTAAATGAGCACATGGACCCCCATTTTTTTTAATATTCCTACTCTTTAAGTATACATTCCTCTATAACTTGGCAAATTTTGATGAAATTGACATCGCTTTTAAATAAAGAGCAGCTTAAAATGTACATGTACTTTTTAAATTTTGTGTAGATTTCAAGCCTCTAAGACTTGTATTTTGTCATTTTGCACATCATTTAAGCAACATGAGGGCGCTGCTTGCTTCAAAATATGTACAGGTTACCAAATTTGAACAATATACCCATATTTGGTATACACTTCACAACAAATCTGGAAGGTTTGATACTGTTTTGACAAAGTAAAGGTGATTTTAACTCGTTTGTTAAAATTGCGAGGTCTAATTGAGGCAAAATTCTTATGTTATACATACTTTACATGCCATCCACAAATGACAACTTCAAAGTCCCGTAGAAAGAAAATAGGTGGATAAACCTATATTATTTTTTGGCATTTTTGGCATACATAGATACCAAAGTAACTCTGTGCAAAATTTGGTGACAATGACATGGACTTCATTTTAACTGTGCAATGTCCTTAAGCGAATTTTTTCTCTTTACGGATCTAGGAAACCTTGCACTTTTAACCCCCTTTTCCCCCTGGATATTAAAATGTTTCAGATGTTGAATATAAAGCAAAAAATCTTATTTTTTTATGTGCAATGCAGGTAGGGAAACTAATGAAAGATATTGACTCATAAGAAGAAATGGGGATGCAAAGCAATATTGAAGTGTATTTTAGATTGTAGCCCGCTGGAGTCGCCTCACATTTAAAGCAAAAGTGCCACAGAGAAGGGAGTTTGCATAGTTGCTCCTAGACGACACAAGAGATCTAACAGCATGCTTACACGCAGACTGGTCTAGGAAGAGTCTGGTGCGTGCTATGTTCCACAAATGAAAGTGGAGCTAACTGGCTAGAGATGACACGTGGTGGCCATCTTGAGATTAGCACCAATCTCAACGCCTTAACTTTGGACCGATGATGACGGCTCAATAACTGTATCGCCAATTGTCAGAGCAATTCCCGTTATAAGATGACAATAGTGTGGGCTAGCAACAATAAGGAACTCAGTTTTCTCAGTCTTCAGTTTCAACATGTTGCTCTTCATCCATTGCTGCAGACTGTTAATACACATAGAAAAAGACTCAAGAGAAGCTGTCATTGCTCCCCTGTCCTTCGGATATACAGTCGGATATACAGCTGTACATCATATGCATAGATATGATGCTGTATGCATTCATGAAGGTTGATGATGTCAGCTACAGGATGCATGTACAAACTGAAAAGTTGTGGACCAACAACAGAGCCCTATGGTACTCTGAATCTTTGAAGCATCTGTTGGAGAGGTAAGAGTTGAACCACAATCGTGTGGTCAACACAATCAAATGCAGTGGACAGGTCCAGAAATATGATAAAGGTGACCAACCTGTTGTCCATTGCTCAAAGAATGTCATTCTGTACTTTTAGAAGAGCGTCTCTGTACTGTGCCAACGACGGTATGACTGGTTCTCTACGTTTAAATCATGTTCATCAGTTATTTTTTACAGGAGAGCTTCCATATTAAAGGTAGTGTCAGCCTTTTGCAGGCAAAAATAGAAATGAAACTCTACCGCAAATAGCTTTGCAAGAAGAGTTATCTGCTATTCAATAAGTTTAAAACCCTAAAAAGAGTAAGGGGCTGATTCAGCCCACCCAGCATTTTTGTCGATAACTTCGCAAAGCGGAAAAAAATTGCCGAGAGTTATGACTTTCTTATTTCAAGTCTCGCACAACTTTTGAGACTGAATTTGCGATGCCCGGTATGCGGTTCTGAAAATACACAACATTTTGTAAGTGCAAGTCAGACTCGAATTTGCTCAAAAACATGATTCCATGAACAAATCCATCAATTAAATGCAAATTGTGTTTCTAGCCAAAATTCATGAATATTTCTTTTTTTTTACTTATTAAAATCAATTAATTTCTTGTTCATGATTGACCCTGTGATTTTCATTGAAAAAAAAACCAAAAAACAAAATGTCAAAAAAATATACAAAAGAAATTTTAAAAACAATAGAACACATAAAAACAATCTTGATACGGCCATGTGTCACAAGTTGGGGTATTGTAAAAGGGTGGAGGCGTTACATTTTGGAGGGAAAATTATCACATTTTTTCACATAGCATGAAAATGATGTACAGTCATAAGCTGTGCAATAATTCATATTGTAGATAATTTATCAGGCTACATGTCTGTGAAGTTTCAGTTTCGTTATGCTCATAGTTTTAATACAAAGATAATTTTAGTGGAGTAGGGTAAGGGGTGGAGGACCTACGGTGGAGGCACATGTTAACCCTACCTTACCTGGGCTTTTTTGTGAGCTTAAAGTCCTGGGGGGCCTTTAGGCCCCCCCCCCCCCCTTGAGATCTCGGCCACAAGCGGCGCGATCAAAAAATTTCGCACTGCGGATTTATTGCGAAAAATTTTGAGGGGGGGGGGCCTTAAAGGCCCCCCACAGGTAAGTTAGGGTTAAAGCATAGGGAATTCCCATTTGTGTTATTTTCTATTATTTCCTGTGTTACATCTTTGTAGCCAATCGGTCTTATGGGTTGAGTGATATATCATTCTCTTGGGAATTTTTGTGGTTCTAGATAAATGTGAAGAAGATTTTTCAAAAGTAATTTAATCAATTAATTAATCAATTAAAACAAACTTAATGCACACATCCTCATGGACAATGCATTGCAGGCATAAAAAATTGACACATGCAATTTTATAACAATAATTCAATTGTCATTTTTTCGCCATTTTCTTTGCATGCATGTAAAAACACAATAAAGTGGAAATGTATTACTTGCAATAAACTTTGTTTGAGTTGTAATCCAAGTGTAAAAGACAGGATTTCTGCCCTTTTTGCACTATTTTTTCTTCCTTATTGACACCCTGTAGCGCGGTTAGAAAAAATAATTTTGAAATTACAAGTTTATATTTTTTAGAAGCATAGCGTCTTATTTACACAATCCACGATGATTCATTTCATTTGGTGAAAAGATAAAGAAATTATTCGCCAGTAAAATTGTGAAGTTTTTCAAACCATTTTTTCCTGTAACACTCTGTATAGCTTTGATGACACACCTTATACAGGCACAAAAATTTGTTAATTATCCTCCTTTCAATCTCTGCTTTCAATATATATATATATACTTTTATACATGTCTGACTTACTACTGAGAAACTAGAGATGTCTGATTGTGACAAAGTACATTTCTACAATTTTTTGGACATGTAACGCATTTTCCACCCAACTCATGACATGTGGCCATACAGATTTTTTTTTTAACAATACATTTCATCAGCATCCTAAAAAGAGTCTGTAAACAATTTTTTCTTGCAGTTTTGTGGCTTTTTCCAATTTATTAGTGCAAATCTAAGATTTTTTGCATTAATTAGCATAATTAATTAATGATGAGATTTTCCGGACAATACGACTTTTCAGTTTTATAGATGATGCCGTGGGTAACGTGCATGCCAAATTTTGGAGCTTTGAATGGCGCTCTCCAATCCAAGTTGGAGCCGGATATTGATCCCAAAGATTATTTACGCCACTTGACAGCTGGTGGTATTTGGCATGCTGGTCAGTTGTTGTCCGTTTTCGTTTTTGTTGATAATCGGTGAAGTGAGGGAGGGAGTCGAGGGAAATTGAAGTTTTAAAAAGCCCCCTCCATTGGGATTAGGATTAAAAATTTATGCTTAGCATCCACATAAAAACATTTATAATTATTCTGTGCAAATGATTTTTATTCTTATAATTCATTACACATGAACAATTCAGTGGATTGACAATACGGGGCGCCGCCTATCGGTTGCAGCTGACAGGCCAATTTCTTACTTCGGGGTTGACATCGAAGGCGCAATGTGTAATGTGACTGTGTGTGTGTGTGTGTTTACCTCTGCCTTTCAAAAGGAGCAGACCCAGCTGTTTCTCGCGAATGCGGTTGCACAAACTTAAAAAATATTTGACTGATCTTGGCATACTGGTCAGCGAAGATAATAATCGCATTTTATCATTATTATTTTATTATGCAAATAGGCAATGCAGCGCGAACCACACAGAGATTAATTTCGATGTCGACTTTTTCCCATGAGGCATTGCGAATTTCGACCTATCCGCTGCAATCGATAGATGGCGCATCGTATTGTAAATCCACGGAATTCACAAAGTCTTAAAATGTGAAATGCAAGATGAATCAATTTAATTATATTCAATTCAATTGAGTTTTAGAGAACATACCAAATGTTGACATGATTAAGTCTGTGTGAATCGTATGTACATGTAGACCTCGTCGACACTGTATTGACTCTTTCTTGAAACATTCTTCAAAGAGTTTCTTCTGACCGCACGTAGGGCATGGAAAGCGGAAATCATATTCAATCCTCTTCATCCAGTGAAGTCTCAGGCTTTCCAGAGTTTGAGTAAGAAAATCCATCACCTGCACAAAACAAAGAAACAAACTTCACCATGCAGCACTAAGATATGGAGAATTTCCAGTATAGAAAAGATACCATGTATATATATTTCAATTTACTATCGTTTACATTTACATGTTACATGATTCTAAAATATACTTCTCTTGCCATTTTGAGGCATTATATATTGTATCTTTGCTTTCTATCCCATTGAAATTGTACATGTACTTCAAAACTTGTAGTTAGTATTGTCATAAGATTTTTTAGGTGGTATGTACAATTTTACTTTCTGTCTATACCACCTCTTGTAATTGTCAGAATCCTCTTTCTTTTTCCTCCTCATTATTTGCTATTAAAGTAATCTTTATTATTTTCACAACTTGACATCATAATCACTATTTGTAGACCTTTCATAACGGAATGGGCATCCGTTCAAGTTTTGTTAAATTTTTCAAAATTACCATTTTAGGCCAAAAATATGCCTACACACAATCCTTTATAACTCTTCAGGATAGATGGCAACCCCAAATTCTCTTTTCATAGTTGGATAGAGTAACAGTTGTAGATGCGATTTCATACCTCATTGTTGACTTTTAAAAGTACATTGCAACATTATCATAATGGCGTCTGATTTAAAAATTCTGATTTGAGTTTCCAAATTACCGATTTGAGATTCATAACGACATAATTTTTGCATAAAATGGAGTGTCCCTCTGTTATTAGGTGTCATTTCATCATACAATTCTCAATATGTTGTAGCTTAGGCAATTCCCTACAACACCGGCAAATTCACTTTTTTTTCACAGAATGTGATGGTGAAAGAGTGTTTGAGGGGGTAACCTCAATTGTTTGTATATTTAGTAAGCTTATAGTTTCATTTTGATCATACTAGCGTGTACAGGTCAATTTGTTGGAGTGAAGGGGTACTAGGTGGCATTGGTATTGGGATGAGGCATCAATCTCTTTGCTACGATTTTGTGGGGTATGTTCACAGTATATAATCAATATAAATAACTTATTATAGGCCTATATTAATTTGTACAGCACGTCCCAGAAAAAATGTCCCTCTGATTGGGCCCTAAATAACTTCTTTCATAAAGAATTATTGCCAATTTTATATGCATATTTTGAAAGCCCATATAATTCTGCGAGTCTTGTGAAAATTTCAAACGTTTTGCTTCATTGGTTTTGAATACACAAGGTCTTTTGTAAGAGTATGCATTTTTGGCCCATTCCAAGTTTGATGAAAAGGAATACATTACAAAAATGCCATACATTATTCTGTTCTTCACTTTTATTTCAGTTTAGCAACTGTGATGTTCATGCTTTTGTTTTCAAGGAACAATGCCATCTCTTATTGACCAAAAGTCTAGACTAGATTTGAGTCTCTCGAGTTGTGGAGATGTCTCTTGAGTCTCCGGAGAAGTGTGTGGAAATTGAAATAAAACTCCTTGAAAAATTTTTTTTTCCAGGCGCTAGCTGCAGTCACCAGACATTGCCGATACTCTTTTGTCTACTAGAAGTACACAAAATCGGTCGCGACTAGTTTGCGACTCCAGTTTCTGTAGTCTTGAATATGTCACCATGACGTCGTCTGGGTCTCCAAGGAGTCGCCCCATAAAATAAATTTAAAGACTGTGAAAAAATGCAACACACGTTTGATTTCCACTTGTTTATTACAAGCAAGCAAGGCTTTTTGTCAAAGTCTTTTAAATTATTTTTTTTTTGGTGACACCCTGGAGATCCAGACGACGTCACAGTGACATCTTCAAGACTACAGAGACTGGAGTCGTAAACTAGTCGCGACTGATTTTGTGTATCACTAGTAGACAAAAGAGTATCACCAATGTCAGGTTGACTGCAGCCGCGACTGGAAAAACTGTTTTTAGACTTTAATGTCAATTTCCACACACTTCTCTGAAGACTCTGGAGACATCTCCTTGACTCGAGAGACTCAAATCGCGAACTAGTTTGGACTCATGGTCAATAAGAGATGGTATTGTTCCTTGAAAACAAAAGCACGGAAATCACAGTTGTAAAACTGAAATAAAAGTGAAGAACAGAATAATGTATGGCATTTTTGTAATGTTTTCCTTTTCATCAAACTTGGAATGGGCTAAAAATGCCTAGTCTTATAAAAGAGCCTGTGTATTCAAAACCAACGAAGCAAAACGTTTGAAATTTTCACAAGACTCGCAGAATTATGTGGGCTTTCAAAACATGCAATTGAAATTGGCAATAATTTTTTATTATATAAGTCATTTAGGGCCAAATCAGAGGGACATTTTTTTGGGACGTGCTGTATAATGAAAATAATATTCAAATAATATTTAAATAATATTAAAAAAGAAATGATATACAAAATACAAAACAATCTTCATGGAACACTTCGAGACTCAAGCACTCAAGACCACCGACACCCGACCCTCTCTCTGGCTTCGATACGTCGACGACACCTTCGTGATCTGGCCCCACAACAAACCTGAACTCAACCAATTCCTCAACCACCTCAACGAGCAACATCCAGACATCAAATTCACCATGGAACTCCAACATGATGGCTCCATCTCCTTCCTCGACGTCCTAGTCAAGACTACTCCCAGTGGATTTCCATCTCACCAAGTCTACAGGAAGCCTACCTACACCGACCGCTATCTTCACTACCGCTACTATCGGTACCCAACACCCTTATCAGACGAGCCTACCAACTCAGCGACAAGCAACATCTTCCACAAGAACTCTGACACGTCACTCAAGCCCTCACCACATCAACCAGTACCCACGCCGGACTATCAACACCAAGCCTCCTCCAACCAGAACCACCGACAGCGCCACCAACGACCAAGCTCCGACTACCAACCCTCCTTCAACAGTTGTACTCCCCTACATCGGCAAGATCTCCCACCAACTACAACGCATCCTCCGATCGGCCAACATTCAAGTTAGACACCGCTCCTCCACCAAGCTACACTCAATCCTTTACTCACACAAGGACAGGAACCCAATCAACAAGCAACCAGGTGTTTACCGTATTCCCTGTGAATGCGGTAAAGTGTACATCAGGGAAACCGGCCGCAACTTCGACACCAGACTCAAGGAACACAAAAACTGCCAACGACTCAGCGACTGGGACAAATCCGCCATTGTCAAGCACGCCCAACAAGAGAACCACCGCATCAACTGGGACAACAGCCACCTCATCACGACCATCCGCCACTGGAACTCAAGAAGGATTAGGGAAGCCATCGAAATCCATCGCCACAACACCGTACCCCAAGACACAGGACTCTACATCAATAGCATCTGGAACCCAATTCTCCACAACGAACCAACCCCACCTCGACCGTCTTCGTCTACCAGCGCCACCTCTGCTTCAACTTCGCCGACCGACACCCAACATCCAGTCACCTCACCCGAGAACCAGCCCACCGCCACGCCGACAGCTACGCCGACTCAATCCAACAACTTCCGCCACAACCTCCAACCCCGCCGGAAACGCAACGCCCACGCCACGAAGCTTCGACCACAATAGGACACCGGCTCTACGCCACCCACACCGGCCTCGATTTCACCAACGTCCGCATTCGACACCCGACTTTCCCACCAACCAGCCACCCACGCAGCTACAACAATAGAGCGCCACCCACGCCGACCGTCCGGCGTCGATGCTACTCCCACTTCCGCACATCAGCTATACATCCAGCGCATCTTCTTCCACTCTTCACTCCTGAAGACGGACAGTCAACCTGTCCGAAACGTCAAGCACTCTCTACTACTACTCAAGCCTTCCTCGCATCTCGTCTTCTCAACTGGTTTACAGTCCTTTTCAGGACTAAATCACGAAAGATTACCTCTAATTCGACTCTCTACTATCTATCTCGCCTATCAATTCTCTACTTTCTGTAACCCTTCATTTCCTCTTCCACTTTCTCAACAGTCCTTTTAGGACTAACCACATGGTGAACCATAAACCTCATCACTGTATACAAAACAATGAAGTATATAGTATTTGCTGAAGGGCCTTATAATTTCAAATGATATCTGAAAGTTAATGATTTTCAACATTTTTAATGATGAAATGATCAATGATAGAATTTTACAAAAATGGCGCCTGGATGACGCCATGTCTTGATGATGTTAAAAAGCTTTGTATGGCATGTCTATTCAATGAAATTGACATGGCCGATTCTGACAAAATTAAGACCACCTAATAAGAAAATTTCAATTTCCATCTATGCCATTAATGGAATACCGTACATACCACCGATATATATGTTGTACAGATACAATTATAATGAGCTCTATAGTTACATGTTGTATTTATATTCTCATAATTAAAAACAATACATGCAGTACTTCTTAATCTGTCATTAATCATTGGCTCTTCTATAATTATGTTTTAGAAGAACAACTTTTACATACCACCGATATATAAATTATACAGATACAATTATAATGAGCTTTAGTTACATGTTGCATTTACATGTATATTATCATTATTAAAAACAATACATGCAGAACTTATTAATCTGTCATTAATTGGCTCTTTTATAATTATGTTTTAGAAGAACAACTTTTACCTCTCTGACAGCATGTGCAGCTGGGGGTCTCTGCCCGATGCTAACATCAGCTTCATTGGATTCTGCATCAACTGGTCGGAATACAGTCACCTAAAGGTTCAGCACCAAAATGATGTGCAAATTTTTTTTAATAATTAATAATTATATTGAATAGCTTTATACTCCTGATATCAAGGGCGACGATTTCATGTTACGACAGGGGGGGAGGGGAGGAGGGGTGGGGCGGCCGGGAACCCCGGAAGGGGGAAATAACAACACTCAAGAAGAATAAAGCATGCCACAGATACAGCATTGTATATCCAAACTTCGAAATGGAAAGACCTACTTCGCACATTATGCAGAAATCAATGACAATGTTTGCGAGCGCGAAGCGCAATCCGAAAATTTTTCCTTATAATAACATTTAGCATTGAATTTGACATACATTTTGCTTCTTCATTAGCTTCACCAGCTGATCACTAAATTAGAAATGTTAAACTTTAAAAATCGAGGGGGGAGTGGGGGTGTTGAGCCCTCAAATATCGCCCACTAATGTAAAAATGCCCTCAAATGTCTCAACACGTCAACCACAAATGTAAAAATTGCCCTCAAATGTCACAACACGTCAACCACGAATGTAAAAATGCCCTCAAATGTAACAACACATCAACCACAAATGTAAAAATGCCCTCAAATGTCACAACATGTCAACCATAAATGTGAAAATGACCACTAATGTCATAACATGTTGACCACAAATGTAAAAAGTTTTCATTTTAACACTAATGTCTTAACATGTCACCCACAAATGTAAAAACTCATCACATGTATTATAACAATGAGGAATGTTGCTAAATGGAACATAATACATAGTATAGAAAGATTTTAAAATCTTTTCTATATTATGTATTATGTTTCATTCATTCATTATGTTTTTCATTCATTCATTATGTTTATAAAACAAGAGATTAGATAAAAAGACGGGGTATGGAATTATCTAAAAATTATTGCACCATTTTCGGGCATTCTTTTATTCCTTTTTGGGTGCAAAATTGTAACTTTCGTTAGTCTCAAGCGAATACTGCGTTATTATGGAGTCTTTGTTTGATGCCGTATAGCCTTACCAACCTGTGTGGCATAAGCGTCCATTTCATGCGAAACGACCCTCCCCCATAGGCTCTTGAAGAAAGGTGTAGAATCGAGCGGGGATATGCACCCTGCCCCCCCCCCCTTCATAGGGATTTCATGCACGAATTTCAGACTCCTACTCACATAGTCATGACAGTTATGTGCATAGATGGGCATAGTTTTCAAGAAAAATTGCTTTGTTTAACGCCATAATTTTGGCTCAGCTTGATTTTGTGAAAATATGGGGATGTCATTTTCCATAAAATTTTCCGTAAAACATGTCCAGATTAATGGAATAGAGGCTGCTCATATAATAACATAACACAAAAAAGACACTTATAACATGCCTCCAAATAAGAATTTACCCATTTTTGCTCAGTTTATATCCTAAAAAAGGGACTCATGTGACTTTCAAAATGTGCCTTTTTTATGTGTTGTTCAATCACGCATACCATATTTGGATCATGCCGATTTTTACACACAAGCTGGCCAGATAGTTGATAAACATTACCAGTAAATCTTGTTACTGGACACTCCCCCGTTTAAACGTTATGCGTGTGGGTGTGTATGTGTGTGGTATATGTGATGTGTATGTATGTGCCTGTTGTGTGAGTGTGTGCATGTGTGTGCATAATCTATGGAAGTATGCATGTGTGTAATATTAAATTGAAAATGTTTTGTTCCCTTTAATAACATTCCGCATTATTATGATACATGGAATGAATTTTTACATTTGCGGTTGACATGTTCAGACATTAGTGGTTAAAATGAAAACTTTTTACATTTGTGGTCGACATGTTATGACATTAGTGGTCATTTTTACATTTCTTGTGGTGTGAGCGCTCGTGTGTGACATTTGAGGGCATTTTTTACATTTGTGGTTGACGTGTTGTGACATTTGAGGTGCATTTTACATTTGTGGTTGACGTGTTGTGACATTTGAGGGCATTTTTACATTAGTGGGCGATTTTTACATTTGAGGGCTCAACAGGGGGGGAAACGCCAGTGCCTCATATGACATCACATTATATTTCCTGCTATAACTTCATGCCAATTCGAGTGACCTGATATAGTGCCAGAACCTTAGATTACCCAACATGCATCTCAATATCGTTGACAACTCCGCTTCCGGCTCCAAATCAGTAAGAGATAATTATGATCAATGGGCTAGCTTATAAGCTGCGCACGTTGTATCTTTACAATTTTCGGGCTCCAAGTGAGCGGTGTGTGTGTTGTAATGAATACGATGAGTTCAGTCATCGCGTGAGAATAACTGATAAAAAATAGCGCAGCTAGCTGTGCGCGCGCATGAATGTTAAATAGGCGTTAACTAAATACGTGCGCTAATCGAGAAATAACCATTTATTTGTCTTTATTAGGGGATGTCAAACAAAAGAGACATCTCTCATTAAGAACAAAAAATAAAGTCGATTTAATTTTTTTCCTACAGCCTAACAAAAACATAAGTGCGACGCACACGAGAAATCCAGTGCATCTCAGCACTCCCCTAAGGGTGAAATTTGAATTCAAAAAACGCCAATGACTTTCATCTAAATCAATCTGTCGTATACATAATGGCGCTTACACACGTATGCTGCTACCTAGCGGAAGTGGAGCTGCCAACGATTTGACCTTTGACCCTAAAAAATTTGGCGATAATATCAATACTATCCAACAATATCTACAAATTTTTGTATTTCGGATCGCTCGAATTGAAAATGTATGTATGAAAAGCGGTACAGGAAAACTTGATGTCACAATCAAAACGCGTGGATCAGCTGGTGCGCTTTGCGGGCTTGTACAAAAGTTACGCAGTTGGCTTTTAAACTTACGCCGATGCATAGTGACATATTAGTGAAGTTGATTTCTAAACTTAAATTTCAATCTCGGTCAAGATAATGAACATTCCCTTCTTAATATATCATATGATGACTGATATATTGTTTTAATAATATTTTATTTGCCCTTCGGCGAAAATATAATCCCTTGGGGAAAATATAACTTTGTCGGACAAATGAAAATGTAATATTAAACCTCTAGACAGTCAATATCTGTATAATATTGTATAATCACATACGAGGGAACTACTCGGAATGTGGTAAATTTGCGTTTCGTATAGTATAGTGGGAATCGCACGAGTTCGATTTTCGTGCAGCATATACCCACTTTCCTTTTGTTTGTACATTGCGCGCATGCGTGGATCTACTTCAAAAGGCCAAGTATAGCTTGGGTGTATCCGCAATGTGAACCGCCGTGTCATTATAGCGTATAGAGAATACCGGATAGCGATTGAACGAATACCGTATAGCGTATACTTCTTTGTGAACCCAGCCTTATGCAAGCCTCCACAATGTTACACATTCCCTTTACTTCTGAAGAGAGTGGACAGCGGAAAGAGTATGCCTGAAAGCATAACAAGCTGTAACAAGTTTCCTCTGTGCTAAAATACTTATTAGGGGCCCATAAACAGCTTGAATTACTTTCTAGACATATCGGACATATACAGTTGAGGCCAGAAATACACCAATGATATTCAGTGAAAATTGTAAACTTGCCAAGTTTACTTTATCTCAAAAATATCTGTGATGTAATGCAAAATCAACCAAATGAGTATATCATGCTTTTTCATCTTACTGGCATGTCATCAGGAACTGAAGATTATTTAGATTTCATTTCTTTCTCAAAAATCCTACTTTTTAAACAAACTTTTAAAATATCTCAACCAAAAAATTTCATGTTTGTATTCGTTATTTCTCAACACAAACATTTCAGATTACACTTTTTATTTTGTGGGAACATATGATAAAAAACATTTCTATATCGCTATAAAACAATGTTTAGAAATATAAAGACTTAACAGTAGAATAGATTTGGCACAAGTATTACTTTTCCAACAAAGAAAATCCAACTGAAAATAAAGTTTAGTCCCATCAGCATCCCATTCATGTGAAATAGCTTGATAAGCTCTTTTATTTGATACCAAATTTGCTATGGTAGTATTAATATTTCTGATGATACAGTAAATTTCATTATGCTTGGCAGGTAAACAATTTTCATTGAATTTCCTTGTTTTATGTTAACTTCTGGCCTCAACTGTATATGTGGAATTCATATTCTGGTGGTGAAGCTCTTCCTGGAATTCTGTTTTTGAGTGTTTTTGAGCAATCTGTGATAACATTGATCTATTGGTAGGGATGGCCACTACAATTTTAAGTTCTTTTTAATATGTTTTAACTAGGATTACCGGATAGAGAATGTTCAAAGAAACATTTTGATACCTGAATCATCACAATTGGATGTTCCGTTGCAAAGATATGATCTGAAGAGTGTCTCAGATTACCAACGAGCTGCTAGAACACTTTTGCGAGTTTAAGTCATAGCCAGAAAATGCAATAAAAGCTCAAGTTTATTGTCCTTTTTTTTTTTCGTTGATTTGTTATACCAAATCATATACCAAACATTTTCTATCTGTGTATTAACATGAAATAAGATTATAGTAACACAATTGAGCTGTATGAGTAGATTATACACTATGTTATAGTAGTACAAAACTGATGGTTTGACATGTAGGTTACCGTATGTGATCCAATATGACCACCGTGGAAAAATACTCCATAGGGAATGTTTCAATAGGAACACCCTAGATAATGGGCTATTTCATGGTAGTGTGGCTTAGAATTGAGTGTTGAAGAGGGTAGAGTAATTTTAAAACCTAATTGGCCAGTGGTAAACATTTTTTATGTTTTACATGCAATTTTTTGTTTAAAAATAGTTGAATTTTACAAACACAACACAAAAAGAAAGTTCCCCCTATTTCAGATATCAATAATTTTTCAACCAGGAAGAATTAAAAAAAATCTAATTATATGTCCATGTAGGGAATTTAATTAGCTACAATTGTAGTAAATTTTAGGAGAAAGCATCAAAGAAGTAATAATCGCAGTTTAGGCAATTTTACTGCATGCTCACTCAACCGTGAAATTTGACACAAATTTCCTTCCCTTATAGTCCAGGCTAGAGACCATGTAACCTTGTTTTCTGATAATATACAATGTTTTCTGATGGTTCTTTGTCAATTCGAGGGTGCTGATTCCAAATCCGATGAGTGCCAGACGCGAAACCTTGAGCATTTTTCGCAAATGCATTCCAAGGGTATATCTGAGGTTGTTTTGGTGGTTTCTTGTCAATTTGAGGGTACTGATTCCAAATCCAATGAGTGCAAGCCGCGAAACCTCCCGGGTTCTACGCAAATAGCTAAAATTCAAAATGGCTGCCAAAATGGCCGCCAAAACTGGAAATCAGTATTGCAAGCTAGGCATTTCTGCGGAAATTTTGGTGGTTTCTTGTCAATTCGAGGGTGCTGATTTCAAATCCGATGAGTGCCAGCGACGAAATCTTGCAGATTTTATGCAAATCCCTTAAACTCAAAATGGCTGCCAAAATGGCCGCCAAACTGGAAATCAGTATTCCAAGGGTATTTCTGGGGTTGTTTTGGTGGTTTCTTCTCAAATCGAGGGTGCTGATGCCAAATACGATGAGTGCCAGCCGCGAAACCCAAAATATTTTTACACAAATCGCTAAAATTCAAAATGGCTCCCAAAATGGCCGCCCAATTGAAAATGCGTATTCTATGGGTATATCTTAAGGAGTTTTGGTGGTTTCTTGACAATTCGAAGGCGCTGATTCCAAATCTGATAAGTACCAGCCACAAAAACATACAGAATTTTATGTAAACCGCTAAAAATAAAAATGGTCGCCAAAAATGTGAGACTAGTTGAAATATATCATATAAAATGCTTATTGCCCTCAGTCATTAAAGATAAGGGTATTTCTTACGTGGTTTGAAACTGTCTGGGAGTTTGAGGCTGATAATTCAAAATACAGTTAGGTACATACATGTATGTAATGCATACAGTGTAATGCTACACTCACACAGACACTTATACGTTTAATTACGTTTTGGTTGTATAATCCTTATTTAATCTTCTATTCTATCATTTCTTAGGTAATTCTTTGTTTTATCGGATGAACGAAATTATCACTATTTCCACAGCTGACTATAGCGGGAAGGCATTCGTGGGGATCCACAGAAAAAGGGGGAATTTTTGCATACGTACGAAACTCAACGTAAGTGTCCAAAAAAAAAAAAAAAAAAAAAGAGAAAGAAAGAAAAAAAAAAAGAAAAAAGAGAGAAAGTAAAGTGAAAAGAAATTACAACCAAGTCATGTAAAAATCTACTTCAAGGCTACATTGTCAATATAATAATAAGTTATAAGACTCTTTTGGCCGTTTACTGTCATAGGGTCCCAAAGCTAACCGTGCTACCAGCTTTAAACCATTGAGGCTCCCCCACCACGAAAATGCTCTCCAATATTTTCCTTTCAAAATCACTGTATATTCTCTCAGGTGTTAATTTTTGGGGGCCATCGTCCTTCAAGAAGGTCATCATATATTACCTACAGTGGTAGAATGAGGTCGGTCGATCGGCCCAAAGGAAATTGACAAGAAAAGACAAAAAAGTTCGTCAAATCTTATGGGGGCACTTACAGAATAAAAAATAAAAAAAATATGCATTTTTATATCATTCTTCCAATCTTATGGAGGGGCGCCTGCGCCCTCCGCCACCTGGATCCGCGCCTGACATGTACATGATGTAGGCCTATATCGTGCATTTATTCTGAACAATTATTTTTTATTAAGTCGTGTTCGATCATTTAGTTGTATGTAAGTGCCTCCTATTGTTCAATAAACCACGAAAGGGTCAAAAAGGGAAACCCAGTATTCCATTTACAGCCTCTATGATTCTGTTGGGGGAAAAAAAATCCATGAATATTTTCATATGATGTCACGATCACTCACAAGCCAGTCTTTTATTTATAAAAAGTTGTATTATGTCTCTAAAAGTGCAGTGACACATGATTATAATTGTGCATGTCTTACATGCGATATACAATATGAAAAAGAAAAAAAAAAATCCAAGAATGAATCATGTGACTCATTTTGCTTTCAGTAAAATGGTAAACGTTCTATTTCAGGGTCTCGCATAATGTTGAATGAGCACCCTTAAATTGACAGGAACCACTAAATAACCTCAGAAATACTTCACGAATTTGCTTTCATTTAGAATTAATAAAATTTTTCATTAATGGTGGCCCTCTTCAGTCATTTGCGTTAAAAAAAATTCAAGGTTTCCCTGAAACGTACCCATCAAATTTGAAATCAATTAACTCACCAGATTTTGAATCTGCATCCTCAATTGGAAACAATTATATATATAATATAAAATAACATTAGAATAAGCGTTTTTATTTCACTTGGAAACCGTTTTTAATATTAGCGGGGTTTCGCGGTTGGTACTCATCGGGTTTGGAATAGCACCCTCAAATTGACA
This sequence comes from Paracentrotus lividus, assembly GCA_940671915.1. Lineage (NCBI taxonomy): Eukaryota > Metazoa > Echinodermata > Echinoidea > Camarodonta > Echinidae > Paracentrotus > Paracentrotus lividus. The sequence goes on along the minus strand of CALNVZ010003589.1, from coordinate 37,159 downwards.
AGAAACCACCAAAACAACTTACCTCCGAAATAAAACGCATTTTCATTTTTTGGTAAACTTTTTGAATTTAGCGGTTTACATAAAATTCTGTATGTTTTTGTGGCTGGTATCAGCGCCTTCGAATTGTCAAGAAACCACCTAAACTCCCTAAGATATGCCCATAGAATATGCATTTTCAATTGGGCGGCCATTTTGAATTTAAGCGATTTGCGTAAAATATTTTGGTTTTCGCGATTTGGAATCAGCACCCTCGAATTGACAAGAAACCATCAAAACAACCCCAGAAACACCCTTGGAATACTGATTTCCAGTTTGGCGGCCATTTTGGCAGCCATTTTGAATTTTAGCGATTTGCATAAAATCCGCAAGGTTTCGCGGCTGGCACTCATCGGATTTGGAATCAGCACCCTCAAATTGACAAGAAACCACCAAAACTTCCCTAGAAATGCCCTTGCAATACTGATTTCCAGTTTTGGCGGCCATTTTTGATTTGATTTTTGATTTGATTTGATTTATTTATTTACCAATGATAACATTTCATGACATACATATAATTAAAATATTACAAATGGTAAATGGGACCAGAAAATAGCACATGTGCTAGTCGAGCCTAGCACTTCTTCATTATTTACATACAAAGTATAATGTTGTTAATAAACATAAGACTATACAGTTACAGATACCAACTATTGATACATAGTTTATGAAGTGTAAATTACAGTAAATTACACATAGAGAAGCAAATTGTTATTAATTTATTATATGCATTTTTACAGAGTTCCTGAAGGAAATTCTGGATGGTTTTAGCTTGATATCAGCTGGTACATTATTCCAGAATGTACTGCCTAAGAAGGATAGAGAAAATTGGCCTTGAGAAGTCCTAAATTTTGGTAGATGTACCTGTCCACCTGCTTTTTGTCTCGTAGAATATCTGTGCTGTATAACATTACAATAATCAATTAAAGAGTGTGGTAAGTTACCATTACGCAGATCAAACATAAACGTACAAACAGATAAATGGTGCATATCAAATATATTGAGGATTTTTAAGTTTTTAAATAGTAGCCCAGTATGTGCTTGCCAGTGGCTGAATGTGATGGCTCTAACTGCCATTTTTTTGGTGTAAAATATACAATTCAAGTTACTCTTGTATGTGCTTCCCCACACCTCAATTCCATACGTTAAATGGGGCTCTATGAATGCCTTATACAGTAATACCAATGTATATTTGGGTACATAATGTCTCAGCCTAAATAGAATACCCACTCTCCTACGAATACATGAGTTAACTGCTCGAATGTGATTACGCCAAGTTAGATGTTTATCAATTGTTATACCAACAAAAGTTGCTTCATCAACCTCTTCAATTCCCTCTCCTGCTATTTCCAATTTACTAGACAATGTAAATATTTTCCTTCTGCTACCAATCATCATGAATTTTGTTTTCATAGAGTTAATTGTCAGTCTATTTGCCACACACCATTCATTAACCTTTTTAATATTCATATTCACCTCATCGGCATTAACTGTTAACGTGCCATATTAATTTATAGCCCAAAAAGTAGACTTCCTTTTAAAATATTTTAAAATGGTACGAAATATTCATGCTTGGTATATATTACTGGAAATTAATCCACAGACACAATAAAATCAACTGTGCTATTTGCAAAGCCTATACTGCGAGCAATCAAGAGAAAATGAATTATTACGATTGTATAGATAATAAGTACAATTGCACGAAAACGTGTCCGTGGCACGTTAAGGGTTAATATCGGTTTGACCAGGAGGAAAAGTATGAAATAAATTAGAATCATCTGCAAATAATCTGAAATTAAAATAATCAGTTGCCGATGGTAGGTCATTTATATACAGTAAAAACAACGTTGGCCCTAACACTGAACCTTGCGGGACACCATATCTTATTTTCACTTTGCTCGACACAATTTCCTCACATTGAACAAATTGATACCTTTCTTCGAAATAATTTTTAAACTACTTCAGTGGCAGACCCCTTACACCATAGTGAGAGAGTTTATGTATAAGTACCTCATGATTAATCGTATCAAATGCTTTTTTGAAGTCAATGAATATTCCTAGTGTAGCTCTGCCCTTATCTATTGATTTTAATATTGTATTGGATAAGTTAATCAATGATAATTTCGTCCTGTGTTTCTTCCTGAAACCATATTGGTGTTGATAAAATGCATTGTTTTTTTCTAGAAACTGTATTAACCGGATATTTGTGATTTTTTCAAAAATTTTACCAAGTACTGGTAAAACAGATATTGGTCTGTAGTTTCCCCGTTTGTCTGCGGGTCCTTTCTTGTGGATAGATGTAACTTCTGCTATCTTCATTTCATCTGGATCCCTACCACTTTCTAAAGATAGATTAAAAATATATGCAAGAGCATCTGATATGTAGACTGCTCCGTCCTTTAGTAGTCGTATAGGTATATTGTCATGCCCGCATGCCTTTTTTATATCTAGGCCTATAAGGTGATTAAACACCTCAGCTGTTGTTACAGGTTTCCAAAATAAAGAATCATCAATTTGCGGGCATAGGTAGTGTCTATGTGACACATTTCTATTTGGTAATGTATTTGCCAAGTTGGGTCCAATATTCACAAAGAAATTATTGAATTCATTTACAATATCATTTCTAGATGTAAGAATTTCGCTCTTTCCATCAATTCTTTTGATAAGCCTATAGACATCTCCCAAACCTTGCATTTTTTTCTTTCCACTTAAAAGTTTATTAATTACATTCCATGTTTTACGAGTATCACTCCGGCTTTCACATAACAAGTTGCTGTAATATGTACGCTTTGCATTCTTTAAAACTGTTGTAAGCACGTTTCTATACCTATATTCTTTCACAATATTTTCTCTGTGATTTGTCCTCAGGACTTTTGCATATAACTTTTGTTTAACACACACAGATTTCATTATCCCTGTCGTTATCTATGGTTTCTTTTTGGTATTTTTCTTCTTTCCTAAATGCTTTGTGACCAAGGGTGCGTGTTTGTTACATAGTGCATAGAAAGAACTACAAAAAGTAGAGTATGCAACATTCACATTTTTACAATTGTACACTGTTTGCCAATTACATAGAGAAAGATCTTCTTTAAACTCGGCAATACTATATTTCTTATAACATCGATATGTAATCTTCCCTTTACTTTTACATACTTTAGCTATGTTCATGAAAATTGCAAACACAGCAAAATGATCAGAGATGTCAGATTTTATGACTCCTGAATGGGTTTCAACTGTACTGAGATTAGAATAGATATGGTCTAATAATGTAGATGATCCCCTTGCTACACTGGTCGGTGATTTTATCAATTGGTTTAACCCAACACACTGTAGAGATGTCAAAAAGTCATCTGCCATATCTTCTACACTTAAAGTATTTACGTTAAAATCACCCATTAGTACACACTTTTGTTTGTCTACCTTTACCTGCTGCAGTATATGTAACAAACTATTTTGGAATTCTCTTAGATTTGTGTTTGGCTTTCTGTATATTACACCTACGATTATTTTAATTTCATCAGAAATGCTAAATTGTAACCACAAAGATTCTGCATGTGAAACGTTATGTTTTAGGCGAGTGTACTTTAAACATGATTTTATATAACCTCCAACCCCTCCTCCTCTTAGGCCTTCCTTGCAGCAATCTACTTCAAGATTATAATCTTGTATATTTAGAACAGAAGTATTTGTTACATTCCAAAGCTCTGATAGACCAATAATATCAAATTTAGTATCAATACAATCTTCATACAGCAATTTAAGGTCTTCAATATTTTTCATCAGAGAGCGAACATTGACATGTGTCAATTTAAAAGACGTAGATGCGTCAACACGAAGAACATTATTTACATCAGTAGGTGACAATTCGTATGAAAAGCTTAAGTCGTTCATTTGAATGTTATTAAAAAAAACTTGTTCACCTAAACATAAGAACTAAGGCGCACTATTGGCACTCCATATAGTGGAGTTTAAACATCTTGTAGTCAATGCTATCTAACCCTACGTCAAAGAGATCGTTGGGGGAAGATATAGTTTTGAATTCACCGTTGGTTAGTTTACACACAATATTGCCATATGAAGAGTTGGCCCTTTGTACTAACGGACTGCTCTTGGCAGCCTTCTGGACCGCAATCCTCATTGGAGTCAAGTCTTCATTGACATAAACTCCATCTCATCCTTCAGCTTGAATCGACCAGCGTAAATGTTATCACGTTTTCTTCTGAGGGAAAATCGGACAAGTATCTGACGCACCTTTCCCTGAACTTTCCTCCCTACACGGTGACATGTAGAGATATTTCCTTGCGCGTTTGTTACCCCTGTTTTTGCAGCCACTTCGATCACTTTTGCATGGAGCATCTCTTCAGTCTCCTCCTTTTCCACCCCTTGCATGCCTTCCTCCGTTGCCTCTTCTTCCTCCTCTTTCACTCCAGCGATGCGGAGATTATCCCGCCTCAACTGTTGAGCGAGCTCATCATTTTTGTACTGCAGTCTGAGGAGATGGGGGTTGACCTCCTCTCTCATCGCAGACAGACATACCTCTTTCATTGCTTTTGTCATGGCAGGAATTGCTGCCTCGACGGCCATTTTGGCAGCCATTTTGAATTTTAGCTATTTGCGTAAAATCCGCGAGGTTTCGCGGCTGGCACTCATCGGATTTGGAATCAGCACCCTCAAATTGACAAGAAACCACCAAAACAACCTCAGAAATACCCTTGAAATGCTCATTTTCACATTTTGGTGGCCATTTTGGCAGCCATTTTGAATTTTCGCGATTTGCGAAAAATGCTCAAGGTTTCGCGTCTGGCACTCATCGGATTTGGAATCAGTAGGCCTATCCTCGAATTGACAAAGAACCATAAAAAACATTGTATATATAAAAAAAAACACTTCGTCACTTTTCCTATGGGGCCTAGCCTGGACTAGTATGTTTCGTGCTCCGTCATGGTTCAGTGTACTGCAATTATGCAAGTTAAAGCATGTTACATGTAGTTGGTGACTATCTGGAGCTGTGTGTCAAGTTTCATGAAATAACCTGAGGTAGAATGAACGATAATCATCAATGAAAATTGGCAAAATTTCAAATTTATCAGGTAGTGATTTCCTCCTCCATTAACTATATGTACAGAGGTTTAACAAATGGTGAATTTTTGCATATTTTCCTTTTTAATTTTTGTCCATTTGACTGCGAGTTTTTGCATGAAACTTGGCACATAGCTTCAACTGATTTCTAACTAATATGAGCGAATGCCAAATGCGATAATTCACTGAACTGTGACGGAGCCTTAATCTTTTTTCTTATCTATAAAATTTTCTTGCATCTTGTGCCCACTGAGGCGTGAAACATCTGGATTTTTGTTATGTGAAAATAAAATCAAATGTACTCCCCAAAAAACAATCGTGCTGTTTAATCAAAGTAAAAATTTGAATTTAATTCCATACATGAAATAATGGCATTTCCAGTCTAACGTGCTCACTTAAGCATGAATTTTTTTAATAAGCGCCATAGGATCATTGACACATGTTTAAAGGTTACAAACATAACCAAAATTTTTTTTATTGAGATGATTTTTAGTGAATAAGATTACTGCAATAGTTTAAAAATGGCCTATTTTTGGTTGTTTGATGTGTTCATTCAACCATGAATTTTTGGCAAAAGTCAAAATACACTTCCAAAACAGGAATTCCATCATATTTAATTGAACATACCACATAAAATTAACAAAAACTGCAGTTTTGCAATTTTAACCCAGTGCTCACTCGACCGTGAAATTTGACCATGAAATTTTATTGTGTGTTAGGGCACACATGTGGCTTATCTTTTTTTTAACATGTGTGATGTTGAAAAATGTAAACATTGTTCTGGAATCATTTATTCAAAGTTGTGATAATCGCCTTGTGAACCATAAAAAATGACATTTTTGCAATCAACTATTATTAACTGAAGCATGACATGATGATTCTTCCTGAAAGTCGGTCACATGGTAGCTAATAAAATTACTTACACGGACATATAATTAGATTTTTTTCAATTAAAAAATTATTGATATGTGAAATAGGGGGAACTTACTTTTTGTGTTGTGTTTATATTACAATCCAAAAAGGAAACAAAAACAGCATCAACCACCATTACCTTTATCATTGCCACATTAGGAGGAAGCATCTTTAGCAAGGTACAGTGTTCTTCATCTGCCATTAGACGGATGTGATGATGAAATAAATTGACCTCTTGTCCATCTCGTTCCTTTATCCACCTTACTGCTCTAGTCATTAACCGATGAAACAGTCCATCTGTGAAGAACACATTGTTATTATTATAAAAAAGAAAAATTCATGTGTAACAATACAAATCATCTGCATGCTCACTGTAGATTTCCATTGTAACTGAATATTCCAAATTGAAAGCTTTCCATATTTAAATTGGTGAAAGGCTGATAGTATTGCCTTTCTTCAAAGAGCCCACTTATGGTCATTTATAATAATAATGCTAGGTTTCCACTGCTCATCTGATCAACTTGATCAATCCCGACCAAGCCAAAACACTGATTTTACCCGACCATTGTAGACCAAGTGCTTGATCGCGTATCAGCATGAGCCCTTCCAAACCACATCTTCGATCGTTTACGACCCATACACGACGCTTTACAATTTCCCTTAACAACCACTTCGATCAATACATGATCAATTTGATTTAAAACAATGTATACACGTTCATTGTACAATCTACTAGACCTTTCTTCGACAAACTAGATGGCAATATGATTTTGATCCAAGTACATTTTCAAACGATTGTCACAGCTACTGTATATGGTTGTAGCTAGGGACAGTTTTGTATTTGCCTTCGCTTTTCTGTTGATGTAGGGGAGTTAAAGTTATAGAGAGTTAGGGTTAGAAAGTCTTTTGAAAAGGTACACAAGTAGAAGTCTCAACATAAATTGAAACCTGTATAAATAATGAATGACAAAACAATTTCATAAAGAATTTGGCTGAAGTTTATAATTTACATTACTGAGTGTCGGATGAACAAGAATCTTTCTAAATGCAAAACAGGGGCTGCCCTATCTTGTGAAACCAGGGAGATGGCTTTTTTCGTAAGATCGGCCAAATATACTGTTGTCGACTAGACAACCGGCCTGTGGGCCAGATATTTTCAAATCATGGTTTCGTTTAAACAAAATAGGGAATAGGGAATAGTTGTTGATCGTGACAGATGATTGTATTGCTTTATTCTCATGCAAATGTGTACATTTTGGTTTTCATGGACGAGTCACATGCGCATATAACATATTCTGGGGGGGGGGCTTTACAGGCCCGGGCCTCCCGGGTGGGCACCAAATCGAGAAAATGTTTTTAAAAAAAAATATATATATATATACATGATTTGAGCTGATGAACATCTGAAACCTACCCCTACAACTGATATATGACCTTACGGTTGGCCGAAGGCCGAAAAAATTTCAACACCTACCTACTTCAAAACTCAACGCGTTTATTTTTATGCAGGTATACTTAACTCTTAACATGCCCGCGGCGAACCCATGGCGCAAACGATATTGATATCAAAATGTATCTCTTATCTAATATATATATATATATATATATATATATATATATATATATATATATACATAGATATTTCCGCACTGACTAATTGTAAAAAAAGAGCAAATGAGTAAGGTGGAGGAAGTTTTCTCCTGCTTCATATTCATAAATCATTGTTTTGTGAAATCTATCAAAAAATAGTATTTATTTTTTTTTACTGCAGTCAAAATATATGCCTGTGCCATTGCCAGATCAGAACTATACGGCATGTTCATCTATATATTTTCCTTTATTCAAAAACACTTTTGACCTTGCGACCACAAACCTAATCAAATCATTGTCTAATCAGATCAACTTCATATGGCAATAAATACTGCCCCTTTTTTAAGCTGAAGGTGTTAATTTCTTTATTGCCATCAAGGTCATCATTTATCTGCCATAGGGGTTAGGTTCAGTGGGTCAACCTTCAATTTTCCTCCTGTTTTGTTTCCCCCTTTTATTTATTTTTTGGTGGAGGGGGGGGGAGGGGCCGCTTGGCTACCCTGGATCCGTGCCTGATTGTTATTTTTCTTGTTGTTCCTATTCAGAAACATTTTTGCATGAGTCAGCAGCAATGTATAAATTATTTTTATACTCTACATAGTACAGCATATTGCATTGCACTAACTATATACTTGAACGTTTTCGAGATAACAAGTCTCATAACCGAATTTGAATATTAGATTCAGTTTTATTTACTCCTTAGTCCTGTTTTAATAACATTTTCTTCTTCTTCTTCTTCCATTACTGTGCAGACCTCCTATTGGAGTATCATCGCACAACGGTCTTTATTAGACCTACCGGGGAGTGGCTAGGTGCAATACACCGGGTGAAACACCCTTCACTTTTTCGAATAGTGCATCGGTTTTTACGTGCATAGGTTATGACTCTCCTATACACGGGACCAACATTAGCGTCCTCATCTGATGGACGGTGTGTTTTTCCAACTGCATTCACACCTGCACTGAACACAGCGGCAAAGGAACGCCTATACACACAACATAAGCGTCAGTTTCTTTTGCAAGAGGTCTTTGGGCATGCCTTCTCTGTCTCTCTGTCTGCCTCACAATTTAACAATGGGCTTATAAATAATTATCATATATCAGCTCTTTCGCATTAAAAATCCATCATTATCTCAACTCGTGTCATGCAATTAAAAAAATAAACATTCATGTGACAAATATAATATCGATTGTTTATATCAATGAATACATAATCATTTACTGCTTTCTCTCACTCTAACAAGAGATAAGTGAGCACATGACTCAGAATATAATATACTCAGAATTCATTTTGTTTACCCAACAAAACATTTAATGACATGAATATCATCATAACACAATCTGATTTTGTTCAAAAAAGAACCACCTGAGTTCAACATCACGGCTGATTGCAATCAACTGTGACATTGATCTCAGGCAGTACTGTATTCAATCTCATCTCTATCTCTCTTCCATCTCTCCCTCTCACTCAAACAATGAAATACAGTGTGTCCCACAAAAAATGCTAATGACACTTTAGATGGGTATAATATTAAAACTACTGAATTATATTGTTTATAACTCTACACCCGTAAATTAACCTTCGTTTTCTACAACTGGATGAAATTTTATGCGATATGGTCCAAGAATCTTAAAGATATGAGCATTTTGTCATTACACATCGGGAAACCTCTCCATCCAAGTTTGTATTGAGTAGTACCGGAAGTGTCGAATAAAAGAAACCCAAGTTTGATCATTAATACTTTGGAAAAAAAAAATCAGTAGTATTTATGAAATTTACATCACTGTAAAGTGTAACTCATTACCATTCTAATGATATGTCCCTCAGCTCACCAATATTAGGCATCGCTGAACCTCATTGTTCTGAAAAAGTCTTGCAAAATTGTGAGTGCTTCACTTTCAAGCTCATTGATGATCAAAGATGCATTTCCTCTTCGTATTTTGAATAACGCATCTCAAGGAGCACGAAAGTGAACACTCACAATTTTACAAAACTTTTTCAGAACAATGGGGTTCAGCGATGCGTGGTATTGGTGGGCTGAGAGACATATCATTAAAATAGTAATGAGTTGCACTTTACAGTGACAGAAACTTCATAATCAATACTGAAATATTTTGCAAATTATTAATGATTAAACTTGGGTTTCTTTTATTCGATATACCCGATACTACTGAATATAAAACTTGGAGGGAGCGGTTTCCTGATGTGTGATGAAAACATGCTCATATCTTTGTGATTATTAGACCATATCACATATAGTCAGGGCTGTTAGGGCTAAATAGTGGTTGGTTGGTGCAGATTCTTCTAAAAGCGCCAAATTTCGTACATAGGTGGCCTATACCATACTCTTTCCATTTTTGATGGGCGCCAAGAAGGGCGCCCCCTGTGTCGGCCATAGTGGTCCAATCCAAAATGGCCGCCCTCTGATTGAAGTTTCTCAAGGAAAAGGGCTAAAATGACATAGATTGATAGTATTTTCTGGTTTTATGGCTTACTGAATATGACTACGATACTGTTCCATCGATCTAATGTAATTATTTTGCTATGGGGGCTTCAAAATAGTCATTTTTTGACAAAAACCTGAATTTAAGGTGAAAAAAGGGCCCCTCTATGTTAGGAGCCACCTATTATGTAATTATAAAGAGAAAGAATCCGTATTTTTGGTATATAGGTGGCCTATACCATACTCTTTCCATTTTTGAGGGGCGCCAAGAAGGGCGCCCCCTGTGTCGGCCATAGCGGTCAAATCCAAAATAGCCGCTCTCAGAGTGAATTTTCTCAAGGAAGAGGGCTCAAGTGACATAGATTGATATTTTTTGGTTTTATGGCTTACTAAATATGACTATGATATTGTTCCATCGATCTAATGTAATTATTTTGCTATGGGGGCTTCAAAATAGTCAATTTTTAAAATAAAAACCTGAATTTATGTGAAAAAAGGTCCCTCTATGTAAGGAACCCCCTATTATGTAATTATAAAGAGAAAGGATCTGTATTTTGGCACATAGGTTGCCCATGATGGGCGCCATGAAGAGCGCCCCCAAGGATAGTCATCATTGGCAAACCTAAAATGGCTGCTAACTGAATGAAATTTCTAAGAAAATACACTTTGGTTGTTTTTTATTGAATAAAACACTTCATTTTAAAAAAGTTTCAAGGATAAAAGGCTATTAAAATTATAAAGGTTCTTATTATTATGGGTTTTATGGCTTACTGAATGTGAATATGATGCTATTTCATCAATGTGGTGTCATAAACTTTCAATGTGGGGGTTTCAAATGGTTATAAACAAGGTCTTTTGGGGCAAAATGTCCATTCTATATAAGGAGTCCCTATAATGTCATCATCAAAGATTAAACTAAAGGCTATGATGTTCAATTATCACCTAGTTTGAACAATACCATACCTGTTTCACATTTCAAGAATGGCGCCCACGAGGCAGCCATGATGGTCAATTCCAAAATGGATACGCAAAATGCAATGAAATCTTATACAAAAAGGCTTGATAAAACCCCAAAATACATGTTTAAGGGGTTGTGGGGGTCAGAGAATTTTAATCTGATGTTTTTCTCTTGATTTTAAGTAATTTTGTATTTCTAAACTGCATTTATGCCTGGCGGTGGCCCATTGGGGTGCTGGAATGGTTAGAATGACTATCATTTCAGGAGTTAAAATGAGACAAAATGGTCCTTCTTTATGAGGGACCTCTATAATGTTCTGTTCCATTCATAGGATTTTATTTTTTTAAGATTAGAGTCCTCTTACAGTACAGTTTGTTTTTGTTCAATAGACTGGGGCACACCGTAAATAACTACTGTCATCGTCGCTCTTTTCGAAAGTGCGATCCAGTGCATAATAATAATATTATATTCTACAAGTGTTGTTGATCTTGAACACTGTCCTGGAGTTAATGATGGTCTCCTATAGTATTGCTTTGAGGTACAATGGAGGACACAACTTGGCTATTCATATTTAACCCTATTCTAGGTTGTATTTTATATTATGGGTGGATTTTTGTTCGGCTATTGTTTGCAATTTGTTTCCATATATGGAAAAAAAAATACATCCCATTCTCAGCCTCTTCCTCAAAACAAGAAAGGACATGGAACAAGTACATGTATTGTGGTTTAAGTGTTCTCATGATAAGTAATGCCCCTACCAAAGATAGGAAGAAGGGTCATATGTGCCATAAATATCTTTCAGTGACCCTGTGCAAACATGATGACATAAAATTGATAAAATAACACATATTCAAATTCTGCATTGCATCAAACCCTAAATATTCTAGGCTTTCAGTTTGAAATTACATATTGACAAGGGCCTTCTTGCAATATGGAAAAATATAAGTATACCTTCATGTACAGGCTGCATACTAATATGATGCTATAAGAATATTTTAACCACATATTCTGAAATGATATTATTGGTACCCCTGAGAGAGTGTGGCCGTCCCCCATAAATGCCTTTTTAAATTTGAGAAATGATATATGATCTTGAGGCAAATTAATCAATGGAATAGCTTCAGATTTGAATGACCAAATCCCCTAGACTCCTTAAATATGTATTTTAGGAGTTTATTGGAGCCTTATACATAGTATATTTACCTTTATTCTGTTTTCAGACTGCATTCTTTTTTGCTTTGGCCATTTAAGACCAGCCCGAAGGCGCCCCTCTGAGCTAATGAAACAAGACATGGTGTATATGTATATTCCAAACATGTGTAAAATGACAATACTATTAACATAGAAGGGCCATTTTGCCCCTCAGATGCCCCTTTTAAGAATACCATTTTAATTCAAAATTATCTAGTGAGCTAAAGAACCCCCAATTGAATGTGAAAAGTCTATTCCAACCCTTTTCCTTTAGAAACTTCACTAAAATGTTAAAGGTTTTTGATTTTCCTAATATGGACGCCTCTGGGGGCGCAATACTTATTGCCCATCAGAAATTAAAAGAGCACAGTATTGGCAACCTGTATGCCAAAATAAGGACTTTCGATGATATTAATAGGGGCTCCTAACGTAAAGGGGCTATTTTTTCCATAAGTTCAACTTTTTATTTAAAAAATGACCATTTTGAAGCCCCCATAGCAAAACTATTACATTTTTTCTTTGGAATACTACCATAGCCATATTCGGTAAGCCATAAAACCAGAAAATGATATTTATCTACATTATTTCAGCCCTTTTCTTTGAGAAACTTCACTCAGATGGCAGCCATTTTGAATTTGGCAACCATGGCCGCCCCAGGGGGCGCCGTTCTTGGCGCCCATCAGAAATTAAAAGAGCACAGTATTGGCAACCTATATGCCAAAATAAGGACTTCCGATGATATTAATAGGGGCTCCTAACGTAAAGGGGCTATTTTTCCCATAAATTCGACTTTTTATTTAAAAAATGACCATTTTGAAGCCCCCATAGGAAAACTATTACATTTTTTGTTTGGAATACTACCATAGCCATATTCGGTAAGCCATAAAACCAGAAAATGATATTAATCTACATTATTTGAGCCCTTTTCTTTGAGAATCTTCACTCAGATGGCAGCCTCTTTGAATTTGGCAACCATGGCCGCCCCAGGGGGCGCCGTTCTTGGCGCCCATCAGAAATTGAAAGAGTATGGTATAAGCAACCCATGTGCCAAATTTGGCGCTTTTAGAAACAATATGCACCAAAAATCCCTAACAGCTCCGACTAATATAATTTCATCCGTTTACAGGAAATGAATGGTAGTTCACGGGTGTAGATTTATAACTAATATAATATTGTTATTTTAATATTACACCCATCTAAAGTACCATTAGCATTTTTTGTGGGACACACTGTATATGTGACTTACTTGACATATCATTCAATTTATATCTCTCATGAATTAATATCATACAACATATGTGAAATAGGGTACTAAGGAAGCATTATTAAATTCATTCTTACTAATGATCTTTCGCTTTCTCATTCCATCACCCAACCTCTCTCTTTCAATAACCATGATAACAAAATATTTTAACAATTATTGAGCAAACAAAATACTAATGTGTTATACGGTTATGAGCAAAGATTCCATAATTCCAAATTCCATAATGGGTATATCATTCAATCTATAACTCAAAGCACATAAATCGCACAATGAAATGAACTGTTATAGAAACAATAATTTGTTACTAAGCAAACATTTCATTCAAATAATAATTATTTGTTAATATAATATTCTTTGTCTCTCTCTCTCTCTCTCTCTTTCTCAATACAAAATATATGAAATTAGGAAATATAATCATGCAATTTATACTTAATCATGAAAACATTGCTCTTTCTCTCTCTCTCTCTCTCAATATAAAATGTATGAAATTCATTACTGAGCAAACATCATTCAACTCATAATCATTCATGAACATAATAGTCATTCTCTCCATCTCTCTCTGTGTGGACTTGATATCCCACTCAAACTATATGTCATGACTTATTATATACTTATATGAAACAAAATAATACAAAATCTATTACTGAGGAAACAAATTATTCAATCCATATTTAATCATAAAAACAATCATTTCTATCTCATCTGTTTCTCTCCCCCTCTCTCTCTCTCTCTTACTCTATGCGACATGCTCGACACAAAAGTTTGCAAAGTTTAGTTTTGTAAGAGATAACAAAAGTTGATGTGCCGAGTCATGGCACTTTTGGTTTCTTCTTCTTCAAATAACATGCATAACAGGACGCTCACTTCACTTTAGGTAAGCGGCCGGCAGGGCAGCAAATAGAGTTGCCTAGGTTGTCAAATGACAGTTGAGGGTGCTACAAATTTTCTGAATCTGGTAGCCCATACCACTGAAAAAAAATGAAAGAGCTTTTTGAGTTATGAGGTCAATTGTACCCTATGGCCACCAATTTTCATCCAACTTGGCACAAGTAATCACTGGGTGGGGGAACTTGTGATGTCCTATGAAAATAATTGTTATGTAGGACCATGAACACTTGGGGCAAGTTTTAGATGATGATGACCTTGACAAAGGACAAAGGTCAACAGAGGTCAAATAGGGTAAACAGTGCCTTATGACCACAAAAACTTGGTCAGAACAACCCCTGAGGCACGCTGTAGACAATGATGACCTTGACAAGGGTCAAAGGTCATCTGAGGTCAAATAAACGCAACAATGTCCAATGGCCACCAATCTTGGTCAGAACAACCACTGAGGCAAGCTTCAGATGATGACGAAGACTTTGAAAAAAAGATCAAAAGTCAACAGAAATCAAATAAGGTCAACGATGCCATATGGTCACCAAACTTGGTCATAACAACACTGAGGCAAGCTTTAAACAACAATGACCTAGACAAAGGTTATCAGAGGTCAAACAAGGTAAACAATGCCATATGGTCACCAAACTTTGTGGGAAGAATCCCTGTAGTCAGGCAGCTAGCTCATGATTGGTTAGCTGAACGAGGTACCACTAGTAAAGTATTGGAATATATGGGGAAGAATCCCACATTTACTAAAACCAACGTCTGACAGTGCATTCTCTGCTGCATTAGTCCCTACAGCCGGGGGCGTCCAAAATGAGTGCCCATTTTACAAAAAATTTATCTATTTTGAATAAAAATAGCAGAATTCATTTTCTAAACACACTAACTTTGATGTCAAAATAAAGAGTATTACATTGTCTTAACGCTTGTGTCATTTTAAAATCAGACTGAATCGAAAACAGTGAAAGTTTGATGAAGAAATGTTTTTTTCTCACTTTTTTACGCAAAATTTTTTGTTCCTTTTTTCAATAATTTTTAATAAATAGTTGTATAAAACATTGATATTTGTAACTTTTCTAAAAACTACCTACGGGCATGTGAAATGATGCTGTAAAAAGAAGGAGTTTATATCTTATTCAGATAAAGAATTATGATGAGCTAAAGTCAGGAACGCAATATAGACAAAAAATCAACAATTGCCCCGTATCGAAGAAGAATCCCATACCCGTACGTAGTATTATGAAAAGCTGATTGTATGCGATGGCTGTGAGTAGGCAAACAAAAGTGCCAAAATGCGGAACATTTCGATACTTGTTTTTTGTCTGCTAAAAGCTTATCGCATGTTATCGGCCCTTTCCTAATACACGTACGGGTATGGATTCTTCTTCGATACGGGGCAAATTGTTGATTTTTGTCTATATTGCGTTCCTGACTTATAGCTCATCATAATTCTTTATCGGAATAAGATATTAACTCCCCTTCTTTTTAAGCATCATTCACATTGCACTAGGTAGTTTTAGAAAAGATTACACAACATCAATGTTTTTATACAACTATTTTAATAAAATTATTGAAAAAAAGGAACAGAAAATATTGCGTAAAAAAAGTCGAGAAAAAAACATTTCTGTCATCAAAACTTTCACTGTTTTCGATTCAGGTCTGATATTGACAAAATGACACAAGCGTTAAGACAATAGAATACTCTTATATTTGACATCAAAGTTAGTTGTTATATATAAGAATTCTGTATTTCATTCAAAATAGAATTTTTTGTTAAAAATGGCACTCATTTGGACCGACCCCCGAGTGTAGGACCTAAGCAGCAGAGATGCCACTGCCAGACGTTGGGTTTAGGTAAATGTGGGATTCTTCCCCATATATTCCAATACTTTACTAGTGGTACCTCGTTCAGCTAACCAATCATGAGCTAGCTGCCTGACTACTGAGGCAAGATAGTGACCGTTTCAATAGCCGACTGTAATCGGTTTAGTAGCAGACCAATCACAGTGGTTGGTGTTCAAGATGTACGTTCCTCATAGTGTAGAGGGAGTTCAAAACACGTACGCGGTAACGAACTACATGAACTATGCAAGCTGCCCATTCATATAAACGATGTGCGACTCTTACGCAGTGGTCCAAAGACCAAAAGCTAGAACACCCGAACGATTGCAGAAGTCATGAGCCAATTTCTTATCGGCAATGATTCGCATGTAATGCAGGTGTCACATTAGCCGTGTTGGCGCACCGTTCGCCACCGTTCTGGCCAAATTTGTGCACACGGCGACAAACGGTGAGGCACACGTTGAAGCCCGTCCAACACGTTCATATGAGCTCGCTGGGCACCCTGTCCGAAATGTATTTAAAGAACGGCCGAACTCATTGCGGGTTTTTTCTGGTGTATGACCGGGTATTTCAGAACGGTCTTAAACCGGAACCAGTCGTTAAAAGGCGTAAAAGACTGAATTGAGGACTGCCGCTGCCCGTTTCATGCCGCTTTACAGGACGGAGTATGGACCGTGGTGAGGTCGGCAACATGAATTCGATTAACCCCCCCCCCTTTTTCCGCAATCAAGTAACGCCCCTTTTGGCTGAACTTGCCAACTCCTAGTACATGAAACTACACGTGAAAACTATGCTTTTAAATCATTCCCTTTGATTGTTTACAACACAGATCAATTCAATATCTAAATGAATATGAGTTTAAAAACTAATACCCAGAGTAATATTTTTTACAAAACAAAAGTATATTATACCATAAGGAATAAATCATATGAATAAAACAGGGAGAATAGTGATTATCAACTTTTTTGGGGGCTGCTTTACTCGGAAATTATAGTTATAGGGGCCCATATTTTGTCGCATTTGTTACATATCTTTAAGCCTCTGTTTCAGTTTTTCTAGTGTTGGTAATTATTTTACACTTATAATAGATTTTATACTATCAACGATTTGTCGTATGCTTATTATATTGTATCTATCTTAGGATTCTGTAAAGACCGGGAAAAACTCAATAGGATTTTCCCCACAAAGCTTTCATTTGAAATAATGATATTTTGTATGTTTTGATTATTATTATTGATATATAGGGGGTCTGCTGCGTTTTGGTCTTTTGTCGTCCAAACTATCCCATCATTATTCAAACAACCATGCAGGTTAGGTAGTCTTTCCACCACGGGTCACCTTACGTCCATTCAATATACATGTATATCTATTTTTATTATTCTAGGAGGGGCGTTCGATATAAGGGGTGGGGGGGTGGCAAAGGCAACTAATTCCCATTTTAGGCTACCTTTTCCCAAATTTTCTGGTCGGGAAATGTCCTGGGTAGTTCTTTTGTGATTTTCCGATCTGTGTAGGCTCCTTGAAAAATGGGTCATATTGCCAACTCACAAACAAACCGATATACCCTACTGATATTAATTCTATACATGAATTATATACAATCTATAATGTGTAACAAAATTCGTATTTTTGGCATTCTTAAAGACGGTTTCTCAGATATAGAAATACAATTGGCATTATGCATGTATTTTTGATTTACTACAAATATCATATTAAGTATTGTCGTTGTTATAGTTTCTGATTAATCTATTTAATCACAGTAAATCACTCAAAGTGGTCGTGGTAAAACAATGAATAATAAAAATGAACAAAAATCTTAATCCATGATCATACAAAAACATCCTAACTGCAGAATTTTAGAATGATGTAAACATTTTTCTTGATGGTGATTCTTATGGGTTATAATATTGGCCTAAAAGAAATTGCAATGAAATGATTATGAAAAAAGTAAGTATTAGACAATTCATAATTATAATATGATTAAAAAAAAGATGATAAAGTACCTATTATCAATTGATACAAATATGTCACTTAGTATATAACAGTGATTTAATCATTTGCAAAAGACGGGGACATTTTGGAGGAAGAAATTAAAATAATATTCGATATAAAAACAACACATTTTCTGTTAATAAACGCGGGTATAAAAGTTAACATGTATTTGGGCAAAACGTATGAGACCAAACTTATACTGAAGCTTTGGGAAAGTAGGGGAGACGGTTATGAAGTTACACGGGTCAGTTTTACAGTTCTCAGTGTGCTAAGATGGAACAAGAGAGGATTGCTAACTGGATTCTATATACAGCCTACCATAGCTGTGATGAATGCCGGTCGTGAGGTTCTCTGTTATTTATTAAAAGTAAATCACAAAAAACTATTTTTTACAGTTCAAAGTAAATTTTTGACAAAAATTGAAATTTGATAGCCTTACAACTGAAGGCACATGAGTATAGTCTGGTATTGTAAATTATAGTATCATGTTATGTCACTAAATACCCCCTGACCATGCCCTGTATCTGTTCCTAATGACTGTGCTACAGTTGATTTCTGTGTGTAAAATCACCATGGGTAGGTTTTACACTACTACCCCATTATGTAAAAACTTACCCCAATACATTTCATATGTATAAATTACATTTCGTTCAATTTCAGGTGTTAAATTATTTTTTATTATTACTTTTGATTTCTAGAGCTCTACTTGATGATCTACTGTTAAACTGATTCAAGAAATGGAAAGTTGATGAAATTAAAGTATGGTATTAATAAGATTCACATTGTCAACTTACCCCGTATGTTACATATTGTAACAATTGACCCGTATGTGTGTAACAACTACCCCGTATTATTGGGTAGGTGTCTACAAGAAAAATGTCTTCACTAATTAAGCTGTAATTAATTAGTGTTTACATTTTTTCAAGTTTTATATGCGTCAGGTTTTAGCCAACATGATAGGCTAACTACAGACCCAATATGGACGAGTGCCTTGAGTTCTTTCTTAGAATTATCTGGCCAAAATGTGAATTTTGTAACGTCCATACCCGTCTCCCCTAGTTATAATGTTATTTCCAAGGTTGTATAATTAATAACTTTAGAAACTAATGTTCAAAAAAAACAAAGCAAACATTAAAAAAAGAATTGACATTACTTTAGATTATAATGTCCATAAAAGGACCCAATTTTTATTAAATCTTCTCTCGACAACGACAATAAAAATAATTCAGATTATAAGTGTATGTTTGAAAAGCTAAATATCATTCCTCTCTAGACCTGTAAAGAGAGCGCGAGATCGGACGTTCGAAACGAAGGCGGCTTGAAGACACCATATAAGTGATTTTAAGACACCATAAGAAAATCTGCCAGTTCAGAACCACCACCGTGCACGACCGCTTGTGGACGGGTGAGGAGCGCTTTTTCCGTCCTTACACCATTCATAAACCGTCTTTACAATGCCATTATTACCCCCGTTACACGCGGTCTCCATCGACCGAGGCCTGCGGTTCATGCCCGGCGAAAATTTTGAGCATGCTCAGTCATGCTCAAAATATTCGCCAAGCATGAACCGAAGGCAAAATCAGAAGATGGGTCATCACCGACCCACCGTGTATTATCTCCGGGTATCCTCCGTGTCCCGTCGTTCGTATCAACTTGTTTCGCACGGTCGCGAACGGTGGGAAACGGTGAGTCACCCGGCGAAGAAAACAATGTTGTTTTTCTTGTCAGAGAGCGTTGAGGCCGGCGGGCAAGCGGTAAACACACGGACAAAAGGAAAGCGTGGACTATATATGAGGACGGTCAGCCCGGTACCAGGCTGGCTAGGACCTGGTATAGAACGATACAGACCCGGTATAGAACGACACCGACCCGGTGAAAATTAAGAAAAATGTAATGTGGCCGGTGCCGTTCTATTGCCGTGTTGGAATTTGTTGTTTTTCGGTGAACGGCGAAAACCCGTTCAATTTACCCGGTAAATGTGACACCTCCATAAGCGAGAAGGTGACACCGAACACTGAAATGTATTCGGCCTGGGTATGCACTGATACAATGCATTATACACAAACAGCTTATCCACACACGTGTTGTGTATCGCGAATCACTCTCACAGCGCGATCGCGATTGGCTGGCATGTAACCGTATGCAAATTAAGTCATGCTCTAAGCTTCGTGAACAATATGGCTGCGACCACACATAGCGCATCTTGATTTCTCGTTTTAGTTCAGCGATGCTCGTGACTGACCACCTTTCAGTCAGTTTTGTGGGTTCAATTTGCAAATCTATTCAGATGAGAAAAACAAAAGAACTTAAAAGGGTTGTCTGTAGTAAGGGTGAATATACAGTGCGTCCCAGATAAAAGTAAACCCAACTTTGACAGCCTCGTATTAAAATTGTATTACTTAAGTATTATTATTGTTTATATTATATCAAAGAGTAACTCGTATTCTATTTAGTGATACCAAAATCATACCTGCACTGTCAAGGATGATTGACCACTCGAGTTCTAAAAAAAGTTGGTCAAAAACAAATTGTTCCAAGTTTTATCAGAAGCAATCCTGGCTTTCTATCATTCATTCCTTGTGTGAGTTCAGCCGTCCTAAGTCCATTCAGAAGGGACAATGGATTACTTGGTCTTTTCAAATGCAAGGTCTGCTTCTCCTCAATCTTGGAACATTTGAATTTTGACGCTTCTTTTTTAAAGCCCAAGAGCTCAGCCAGCCATCACAACACAGGTATAAGTTTGGTATCATTAAATAGAAAATGAGTTCCTCTTTATCATGAAATAAATATCAAGTTTACATTTGCTATAAAATTTTTAACATGAGGCTCTCAAAATGGGTTTACTTTTTTTTTTGTGGGACGCACTGTACATTGGGTCTAAAAAAAAAACTTAGAGTAAATAAAAGTGGTTTGAATATCCCACCTGATAGGAAGCCTTTGAAGTTCACATAAAAGTCTGTAGAATACTTGATGTGACCCATCTCGTCATCTTGGAACAGTAAAGATAATCTTGACGGAACATAGTAGCGCTTCTTAACCTCTTCCATTTCTTCTGGTAACTATCATATTTGATAATATTAAAAATTATATAACATTATGTAATATGTCCTTAGATATAAATGAATATTCATCGAAACTGCATAAAAAAATATATTTTGGTAATCAAAAGATGATTGAGATCTCTGGTAATAATATTCTGCCTATAAACATTTGAAGTTGTACATAACATTCTAATTTTGAAATCGATGTATGTTCATGCAAAAGTTGGTCTGACCTCTTGGACTGTGATTTGAAAGGCCATGGGATTGATCCAAAGCACCGGCACTTATGTCCCTTGGACTTGGCATTTTATCTGCATGCCTCACCCAACCCAAGATGTTAACAATGGGTACCTGGTAGGATTGCGAATGCTATGTGGTTTGCTCTAACATGTGTGCGCCTAACAAGCGACCAGCTGGAATGCTCCTCAAGGAGTGGAGATTGTTCAATGGAATTGCGGGTTCATAATGGGATCTATTGCCCAGGGAAGTACTACTCTGAGCGCTTTGGTCATAAGTGGTAATGCACTTTATAAGAAAATGGTACTGTTGCTTCTACTAATATACTTTCAATCAATAGTCCTGAAAAGTTAAACAACATTTTTTACAGCAGTTATTCAGATTAAATTCAATAGTGTCAAATTCATCCTACAAGTATAGTCCCAATATTTGGATTTCAATAGATGTGAGGAAATAATCTCAATGATAATGTCCAATGTCAATGTATACCTCAACGTCACTTCTATCGAGATACTGCTGCTTCTGTCGTTGAACAGGAACCTCACATATGAGATCAAATTTGGCCATGAGCTCCACCAAAGCCTCCTTCTGCTCCAGGAATCCTTGCCACATATGCTGGATCAGGCGGTCCTCCAGGATTCCATCTTCTTCAAGGACGGCCCAAGCATCACTCACAATACCATCCTGCATATATTAATAATTATATATAGTATTCAAAGTACGCCATCTATCTAGTTACAGTGGGAAATACAATGACGGGAAGGGAGTCATCTAAAATGAAACAAGAACAAATGTGTTTTAAGACCGCATTTGAATGATTCCAATAACAAGATATCAATAAAATGTTATCTTGGAAAGATTGAATGAATGAATGAATTTATTCAAAACCAAACATATATACATTGATTACAGTTAAAATACATTTACAGGAGTTTTGAATAACAACATGAGTGGTTTTAGGACCCCAAGAGAAGCTAGGCTTGTGAGAGGGGCCCCACTTAAAATATACATGAGATATATCGTTATAATGTACAAGAATACATAATACAGGAATAATATGGAACGTATAATGTCTGGTACACACGCACACACACCCAAACACATCCAAAAACACAAGCAACGCACAGCAGGCATACACAGGTTGGCTGTATAGTCAAATAAAATTTAGTTTGAATTTAACATTTATATTCTTTGAAATAATAATGATTTACAAAGGATTTTAAACCTTGAGAATGTTGTACTGTTTTTAATATCAAGCGGTAGCCTATTCCATTCTTTTATACAAAAAATCCGAAAGGAGTTTAAGGAGACATGAGTTCTAACATGAGGGCGGTGTATGAGATTTCTTTGTCGAGTATTATAATTATGTATCTGCGAATTTGAGGCAAACAGATCTTTCAATAAAGAGGTTTGAGGACCCAACTGAAGTTTAAACATAAAAATCAAAGTATTGAATGATATGAGTTCATCAAAAGGAAGCAACTTCAGTCTAAGAAATAAAGGTTTGCTTGGAGACCTGAAGTTTGATTTCGTTATAAGCCTCAGTACTTTCTTTTGCAGAATTTTTAATTTATCAGTATGTGTTCTGAATGTTACCCCATGCAACATTACAATAACTCAAGTATGGGAGTACCATGCTATATCAATATTAGAACCTTTTGAGGTAAAATATAACGTAATCTACATATAATCGATACTCGAGAAACTTTAGTGCAAACACTTTGTACATCGGCAGATTTCCGTCAAATGACGTCCAAAATAACACATAGGAATTTAACTTGCTCACTACAATTATTAGCAGTCCTCCCAACATTCAGGAGGACCAACACCATTTGAAAATTTTACCCCTGGAGCGAAAGATGACACATTTTGGTTTTCGCACATTTAATAACAACTTATTACAGCAGAACCATGTGTATAACTTTTGAATTTCGTTGTTTGCAGCTGCCAATCAATGAAACACAATTGCTATCGGAAGCAATAAACTATGTCATCTGCAAAAGTGAATATAAAAATATCTTTGATGCATTAATAATATATTAATATAAATCAAGAATAAGGAGTGGCCTAGAACTGACCCTTGAGGGACACCATAGTGAATTAAAGAATGCTTCAGACTTAATACCATCAACAACAACATATTGGGATCGATTACATAGATAATTTCTGAAACCATGACAAGCTATTCCCCGAACACCATAGTGTTCAAGTTTCTAAAAAGAAATGGAATGATAGCATGGTGTCAAAAGCCCGTTTGAAAGAGGTCTAAGAAATTCCAAGGCAAAATTCATTTTTATCAAAAGACTTATATGGAATTTAGCGAAATTAAAAAACACCCATGCTTTGCAGAAAAATGTTTCGAAAACCAAACTGCTGGGGGATTAAATATATTATTTTTTTAACAAAAAATCATTACAACGTTTATTAAACTATTTTTCAAAAATTTTGGAAAATATTGGTAAAGAGCTATTGGTCTGTAATTAATAATATTTTATTGTCAATTTTTTTATATTACAGTACTTACATTTAGCCACCTTAAGTCGATCATTGAACAGAACTCCCTGTGACACATGATATATTAAATATTACAAAAGGGGCTCTACAAAATTTGGATACAACCTTTAATGACCCGAGGGCAATCTCGTACTGAACCACTAGACTAAAATGGGCTTAAGCAATGATAAAATATTTTTAATTTCTGATGTAGAAGTTGGAGTAAAAAATAAAGATGCAGTATCTCTGTTGGGACTTAAAAACTCATGGTAAGATTTCTGAACAATTGGGATATCCCTGCTGATCTTATCAGGTAATTCAACGAAATATCGATTGAAGTTATCAGCCTTCTGCTTACTTTGACACTAATAAAGTTCGCCAAGAAACATTTCAGAAGGTAAGGAATGTTTCTTACCCCCTACCAATAAATCATTAATATGGGACACAGGTTTTCCTTAATCTCTTCTTACTTTCTGGAATAAATATGTAATATGATTGGTTGGCTAAGCGAAGATACTGACTAAAACATTTTTAATAATCAGTATAATTCTTTTTGTTTATAAACAGTTGGTCTTTTCATATATATGCTATAAAGTTTATTTTTATGTTTATAGATTTTAACAAACAGAAGGTAACCCATGGTTTCTTACATTTTTTCCTAGGAGCGACTTGTACAAAAGAAAACATTGATCATATATAGATCAATAAATACTGGAAGAATGATTCATATGAGTCATTGGCATTTTCCATTGCGTACAGGACTTGCCAGTTTACACACGTTAATTTCTTATAAAGTCAGAAACCCTTTCATCTGTTATTTGTCTTTTAATTGGGCATGGACGGGATTTCTTACTTCCATTAGGATTAATGCGATCACCTCTATTTATACAAAAATATAGGCATATGGGTCTGAAAATATCAGAGCATAAAATACCAGCATCAAAGTCATTATGAATAGAATTGACAAAAATATTATCAATTAATGTGGCTGAAGTTTGTGAAATACGAGTAGGCTTGGTGATAAGCGAGAATAAGCCACATGAATTTAACAAGTCTAACAAAGTTCTTAACTCTTATATCAGTGTCATAACTCAATAAGTTGAGATTGAAATCACCCATCACATAAACACATCTTTATTTTCATTATTCAATGATTTGCAACTTATTCAAAGTTTTCCAAAAACCGATCACAATGTTCACATTTGGGGCTCTATACACACAACCAACGATACTTTTCTTCTTACGATTGTTAGAAATTTCAACAAGAATTGATTCATAACCACCTTCTGGACCAGAACAAATCGGACTAAAACTTTGCTGTCATTAACCCATGTTTTATAACAGGGCCACCCCACCACCATGCTTGTCAGGACGACATACAATGAACAACTGAATACCCGATATTTGAAACAAATTTACAAATCAGTATTTGGCTTAAAACCAGGTTTCAGAGATGCCAATCACAGAAAAGTCATGACTTAAGGCATGATAACAGAAGTACAATGTCATCAAAAGATTTTATTGAGGCTTCGGGCATTAATATGCAAGACAATCAAAAAAAATTATATCCACATTTCTCTGAAAATCAATACAATCGAGATAATCACAGTTATTTGATTACCAACATTGAACTCATCTAGCAAATATATCCCATTTAACCTGGTAAGACCAATCAAGTTTTTGTGGGCAACTTACTATATTGTCTAGATAGAGCCAACCTGCACATAGGAAACACACAACACATACTCACACAACACAACACCATAACACCAGCACAACACAATAACATATTACCGAAATACATGGTAAAAAGACAATGTCCATAAATATAAACATTTTATAGACCATGGTCAGAACGTGAAAGCAAAGCAAAACTTTTAAAACAAAAACAAAAAGTAGAAAAAAGGAAGACAGGCAATTATTGAAGTGCTAATGATCTGAATCAACAGATCAAAAAGTTAAGATAGAAAAGGAAGAAAAAACTCATCATCACAA
The DNA here is from genome assembly GCA_940671915.1 of Paracentrotus lividus. Lineage (NCBI taxonomy): Eukaryota > Metazoa > Echinodermata > Echinoidea > Camarodonta > Echinidae > Paracentrotus > Paracentrotus lividus. The sequence goes on along the minus strand of CALNVZ010003589.1, from coordinate 11,204 downwards.
TGAATGAGTCAAAGCAAGATTGGACTGGAAGTATTGATATCACAGTTTACCATTGTGTAATTGTCACTGGTTGTAATTAGATTGTTATCTTTCTGACGAACTTGATTTGCCATCTGGGTCCAGACCTTATGTCCTGGGCCAGGGTACTTTACCCTGATCTACGAAGGCAGTCCTGCCGCTCAGCTGTGAGGTTTCTCATGAAATTATATTTGAGAACCTTTCAGGTTCTTCCTCGCTTCATAGATTTGTGATCGTGGCCCATATCGAGAGAATTTGATGACAACTGTTTAGTTGCACCCTACACAGGATGTTGATTTCTTAGTATTAATTACACACAAAAGGCAATTCACTAGGTTGTGACCAAGGTGGTTGGTCAGTAAAATGGTAATATATACCCAAAAAAAAAAAAACAAACAAACAGAAAACACAACTTGACGAAATATCATTGTACATGTACATGTATCTTAATCACAATGAAATGTATAAGGCCATGTGTCACAAGTTGGGGTATTGTAAAAGGGTGGAAGCGTTACATTTTGGAGGGAAAATTATCACATTTTTTCACATAGCATGAAAATGATGTACAGTCATAAGCTGTGCAAAAATTCATATTGTAGATAATTTATCAGGCTACATGTCTGTGAAGTTTCAGCTTCGTTATGCTCATAGTTTTAATTCAAAGATACTTTTAGTGGAGTAGGGTAAGGGGTGGAGGATCCTACCGTGGAGGCACGTGTTAAAGCATAGGGAATTCTCATTTTTGTTACTTTCGTATTGTTTTCTGCGTTATATCTTTGCAGCCAATTGGTCTTATGGGTTGAGTGATACATCATTCTCTTGGGAATTTATGTGGTTTCAGATTTTTCAAAAGTAATTTAATCAATTAATAAATCAATTAAAACAAACTTAATGCACACATCCTCATAGACAATGCATTGCAGGCATCAAAAATTGTCACATGCAATTTTATAACAATAATTGTCATTTTTTTCGCCATTTTCTTTGCAAACACAATTAAGTGGAAACATATTACTTGCAAGAAACTTTGAGTTGTAATCCAAGTGTAAAAGACAGGATTTCTGCCCTTTTTGCACTATTTTTTCTTCTTTTTTGACATCCTGTAGCGCGGTTAGAAAAAATGATTTTGTATTACAAGTTTATATTTTTTAGAAGCATAGCATCTTGTTTACACAATCCATGATGATTCATTTCATTTGGGGAAAAGATTAAGAAATTATTCGCCGGTAACATTGTGAAGTTTTGCAAACAATTTTTTCCTGTAACACTCTGTATAGCTTTGATGACACACCTTATACAGGCACAAAAATATGTTAATCATCCTCCTTTCAATCTCTGCTTTCAATATATATATACTTTTATACATGTCTGACTTACTACTAAGAAACTAGAGATGTTTGATTGTGACAATGTATATTTCTACAATTTTTTGGACATGTAACGCATTTTCCACCCAACTCATGACATGTGGCCATAATCAATAATATGTCAGTAAAAAAATATCTATAAAGCTATGATCCTCTTCTTTGACGTAACTAATAACATGCATATTCCATGCATGAGTGAGTACAAGGAATTTGAATGAGTGGGTACCAGAAAGTCATTTAGCAAGTGGGTTCTTAATTTCAAAGAAAACGTCAAATTAATGTCAAGATTTTTTTTGCTTCATTTTCTACCCTGTCACATTACAGTCACCACAAGGAAAAGTGAAAAGGTATAAAAACGTACTTAGTTTTTTAAAAGTAAGTTTGCATATTAAAATTTGTTTTTACGTGTTCCCTGTGGTACCAACAAAGAGGATCACGAACAAAACTTTTTTGCAATATTGCAGGAAGCCACTGAAACAAACTTGTTTGAGGAAAGTACAGATATAATAGGATAAAATTAACCCTACTCTTACTAATACTGATTTCATCAATAATATTCTTTATAAAGGAAGAATGTATCTCACTCTCTCTGCAGGATCTAGGATAGTGATGACCTGCTTGAAGACATCAATCAGCCACTGAGGATTCAGGATCACAATGTCTCTTAGAGGAGACAGGTGGTCAACCATATCTCCATAGTACACGATGTAGCCAAGGTCATGGTAGAAAGTTAACATTGTGAGCAGTTGATCGTCTGATTCTATTCCAATTGGCCTTGTTAGTTCCTTGGTCTAGGGGAAAACATACTAGTAATTTATTTGCTTAATTCATCATCTAATGAAATAACAAATTTAATATATTTACAGTAATACCTTATGTATTCTAGCCCTTGGTTTATACATGTTTTACAGCCAGTTCAAACAGAGACCCTTTTTACAACTGAAGAGATCATCTACATAGTTATATTTTGGTTTAAAATGTAAAAATCTGAAAATAGTGTCTGCATATATTTGAAATAGAAGTCGACCCTGGAATTGAATTAATTTTGTTCTTATTGACATGTTATACCTTTCCTGAAACTTCTGAATATTATGAACATGAATAATCTACTCTTGAAAAAACATGAAAAATTTTTTACAATTACACAACGTCCACCAAACTCTATAATCTGATGCAACGTCATAGAATAAAACTGTGCCATGAGCAGCCTCAAACGCTCATAAAATTGTTAATCCCAACACATGACGGCACTTAGCCAGTGAGCTTCCCAGGCGCAGTGTCAAATCAAAACAGTTGTTCAACTTTGCAAAGAGATTTATTTACTTGATATTACCGACAAGGGGTTCGCTTCTAACAATCATTTTGAACCAATACTGAATGGTGAATGCGATATAGTGGCTTTCTGCCATCTATTCCACTTTAATCATGCTAATGCAATCTACACAATCCTTACGTAACACACTACAGTCTGTGTAAAAAAAAATGGTACAGTCGGAAAACATTTTTTTATAGTATGAATATTAATTAGAACCTGGTATTGTTTGGCATTTTCATAAAGCAGCATAATCGGACTTTCTTCTGCAATTTTTTTCATCACATTTGGTGCTGTAATTTTTGGGATATGACCAGTTTTCTACAGTCAAGAAAAATCCATTTTCGCACGACGTCCATGCTTTTGTGTAGGTTTCGCATTATGGAACAATAGACGTGGGTAATTTCGATTTGTTCCTGGTCGCACAATATTTAGCATAACTTTTGTTTGACGAAAGCAAATTATAAAGAACAAAGTGAATCAGCAAGGAAAATCTTCTGGCTTTAGTTTGGTACCACATACACACATTATTTGAAAAGATTTCACACCTAAATTATTTTTTCCCAGACTGTACCATTTTTTTCATAGCTGTCTGGTTTCAAATTTATCACACAGCAGTTGCGTGTGTTTCTACCGTTGGAGACAAATGAATAAATTAATTGTCTATTTAACATCCCAACGGCGTAAAAATTCCTTTACGTTTGATGTTCATGTATATGGGATAGTATGAACCTTGATCGCCACGGGCACTCCGGTGGTCTAGCGGTTATGACAGTGGTCTAGCAATCCACAGGTCGTGGGTTCGAATCCCGCCCGGGCAGCCTATGATTTTTTTCATAGCTGTCTGGTTTAAAATTTATCACACAGCAGTTGCGTGTGTTTCTACCAATTTGCATGGTTTCTACCGTTGGAGATAAATGAATAAATTAATTGTCTGTACCATTTTATTTGCAACAGACTGTATAGAGGTAAGCATTTACCTCACATGACGTTAGAAATATTGGCACCATAGCTGTGAGTGAATTTCGGTCTTCTAGCTGAGATATGTCACTTTTCTTATTAAATTCTATTTTCTCTTTCCATATCAAATTTGTAAATAAATAATAGAGGACATATGAAAAATGTATAAACATATGCTGCCTTCACCAAAAATCTGAAATTAGTGTATCTTATATAGAGAAACATGAAAGAAACATATTGGTAAAGGTTTGACGAAAAGCCATGATAACAAATTTATAATTTGTGTCAGATTTAAAACTAAGGTGTCACTTGCGAGCTGCTTTCCCATATTTTGTGTACTGTAAATTACATTATATTGCCCTTTCCAGAATCCTTGATGAATAAATATATATCTGTATTGACTAATGTCCAGCAGATGTCATATCAAATGAACAGGTAAAATAATTGGCATTCTAGGAAAAAGGCAATTTATGGATTTTACAGTATGGACCATTATGGTTGAGCACCGCGAGACTTAACAAAACTAATTTCAAGGTGGACTTACATTTGATGGGATTCTATAAAACCTAATATAATTTATTGAACTTAACAACAAACAAGTTTCGAAAATTATTTTTTTTTATCACAAGGAATAAAAAAAATATCTTTTGCTTTGTCAGAAAGGTTTAAAGCCATTGGCTTGCATCTTTAGGAATGAAATAGCTAAGAGCTAAGAGACATTAAAATATGAGTTATATGAGGTGAAAAAAAAAATAGGGAAACCAAAGTTTGATCATCAATAATTTTCCAAAATATTATGCTTGTGATTTGGAAGTTTGTATCACTGGAAAATGCAACTCAAACCATTATTATACTACCTCTCTCGGCTCACAAATGCCAGGCATCACTAAACCCCATTGTTCTGAAAATGTCTTGCAAATTGTTAAGGTCATGTGTCACATATTGGGGTGTAGTAAAATTTTGGAGGCGTTACATTTTGGAGGAAAAATCAGTCACGGATCGAAGAAAATCGAATTGAATGCATTTCGAGGGCCCAATTGTCCGGGAACAAAAGCGGCTCTTTGTCCCCAGACAATTTGCCCCCGAAATGCGTTCAATTTGACTTTCTTGGATCCGCGCCTGAAAATTATCACATTTCTCACATAGCATGAAAAAAATGTATATTCATAAGCTGTGCAATGTCTTCTATTGTAGATATTTTATCATCAGGCTACATTTCCGCTTTGTTGAGATCATAGTTTTAATATAAAGATAATTTGAGTGGAGTATGGTAGGGGGTGGAGGCCCAGGGGTGGAGGCATGTGTTTAAGTATAGGGAATTTCTATTTTTGTTGCCATCTTATTTTTTTTTGCATTATATCTTTGTATCCAATCGGTCTTATAGGTTGAGAGATATGTGATGCATCACATCAAAATGAGAGACAAGTCGACAGAAAGAGTCAAAGATATTGGCAAACTTATCTTTTTTTTTATTACTTTCACTTTACCTTTTTTGCTCATTTTTTTTTTATACAGTGCGTCCCAAAAAGAACTATACACTTTTGACATGGCTACCAAATTAAAAATATGATTCTTGGGGAAAAGGTTTAGATGTATATAAAGCTCATATCCTCAACTATCATTATGACACAAAAAATAGCTTGCGCAGGAATTCGCTATACATTTATCCCTTGGGTATGGCATGCCAAGAAGGATTTAAGTAATAATGGAATAAATCTGCTAACAAAGCAAAAAATAAACTGAAGTCAGAGCAAAAATCAATGATATGAAAACAAAACGGTGAAAAACTACATATTGCATATTATTACACGTTTAGGTCTCTTTTTCCATACATTAAAACCATGTATTGATACTCTTCCAGACGTTTGCTTGTCGGCGTTCAATATTGTTAGCATAATGTATGTCCTATGTATTCTACATTACCCGTATCAATGGAGAAAAGGAGTGCATTATTGTTACAATATTGCACTCCGCGATGCCAGTAAAATGCTGCGCGCAACAGCTTATAACAATGGATACGCGGAGCAACAATATACGTCATAATAGCACAACAGCTTTTAACAATGGATACGCGGAGCAACAATTTACGTCATAATAGATTGATCATTTGAATTTTGTGAGATTCTCGGATCAGGCAGATTTGATACAGGTGAGTAAACCTCTTTTTTGTTTAAACTGGTAGCGTTGCTGTTGCCATGGAAAATGGTTGTATGTATAATAATAATAATATTGGATTTCTTTCGTGCAATATGAGATATATTCCATTCATCAGTATGAATATTGCACTCGTCTTCGACTCTTGCAATATTCATACTGATGAATGGAATATATCTCATATTTCACTCAAGTGCATCCAATATTATATAAATATTGATTGTTTATTTCTGACTTTTGATATCTATTTTACTCTGTTAGCGGATTTATTCCATTATTTCTTTGAATCCTTCTTGGCGTGCCATACCCAGGTGGTAAATGAATAGTGAATTCCTGCACATGCTTTTTTTTGTGTCCTTCATAAAAGTGGGCATTGCTCACTGAGGAATGCGTTATTTTCGAAATTTTTTGTGTCATAATGATAGTTGAGGATATGAGCTTTATATACATCTAAATTTTTTCCCCAAGAATCATATATTTTTAATTTGGTAGGCTTGTCAAAAGTGTATAGTTCTTTTTGGGACGCACTGTAGAGCACAGTGAAATATTGAAGATTCATAAAATCAAAACAATACTTTCCCTAAAATTAGAAATTAATTGCTATTTTACGTACTTCCTGGACCCCTTGCTGAATTTGTTCTGTAAATGTTTCTCATTATGATGTGATGCATCTCATGTCACGTGTATCATTCTCTTTGGCATTTATCTGGTTTTAAACTAACATTAAGCGAGAATTCAAATCATAATTTATTGAAATAGCTCATTTTGCCAACATGATTGAAAACAAATAGGTCAGTATGGAATCCCTTGAAATTTACAAACCAATTGCTTGCTTAAATAGCCTGATATCTATGATTTCATACCCTGATTTTCAAACCTATTTCCAAAGCGGGTTTCAAAACAGTCCTTCTGCCGCAGCTTATTCTGGGTTATGATGTCCCACTGGACAAGACGCCACTGATACTCACCACAGAGCAGTGTACCGCGGTGGTGATTTGATCGCACAAGGCTGCGTAGTCCTAGTCTCGTTGTTTCACTGTTTTAAGGTACTAAATGACTTTAATTTTCTCATAATTTTTCAGTAGTTTGTTTTCACCGTCAGAGCAATAGTATTTTACTAATTGTGTTTCCTTTCACACTTTTTTGGAGAAGTTACTGAATCCCTTTACATAAATGTGAAAAAGTCAGTTAATCAATTGATCAATCCATAGTCCATGCACACACCCTCAAAGACAATGCATTGTAGGCATCAAAATAATAACAATTGTGCTTTTTTCGCCATTTTCTTTGCATGTATGTATATTCCAATTAAGTAGAAACATATTTCTTGCAATATACTTTGTTTTAGTTGAATCCAAATATAAAGACAGGATTTCTGCCATTTTTCTCCTTTATTTGCAAACACCCTGTAGCACGGTTGGAAAAAATAATATTGTATTACAAGTTTATATTTTTTAGAAGCAGTCTTATCAACACTATCAAGTTGATTCATTTCATTTAGTGCAGAGAATAAGAAATCATTAGCCAGTGAAATTGTGGAATTTTTGAAACCATTTTTCCTGGAACACCCTATGTAGCTTTCATGACACACCCTGTACAGGCAAAACAATAAGTTAATCATCTTCCTCACAATCTCAGCTTTCAATATTTATACTTTTATACATGTCTGACTTACTATTAAGAAACTAGAGATGTTTGATTGTGACATTGTACATTTCTTCAAATTTTTGAACATGTAACGCATTTTGCACCCAATTCATGACACACGACCTTAGCCCGCGTCACATTGTCCCAAAGTTGAGCAAGGATGGACACACGAACATGGAAAAATTCAAATTTTGCTCTGATCACGAAAGCATCACAAAAGCATCAGGCCATTTTGGAGTACTACATACTGTATCAAAAAGAATGGTACAGTCGGGAATAAATAATTTAGGTATTATATGAAATCTTCTGAAATAATATGTGTTACCACATTACAGGAAAAAAAAATCTGGTTGATGCACTTCATTTTGCATAATTTTCTCTTCTAAAAACAAAACTTAAGCTACATTATGAGCAACGAGGAGCTAATCGATATTACACACATCTATTGTTCCGGAGTGATGAATTCGCAGCCATCATGTGCAAAACCTAAAGGCCATGGAAAAGCATGCGCAAAATAGATTTTTTTTTTATTAAACTGATCATATCTCAGGATCTACAGCACCAAAAGAGATGAAAAACTGCAGAAGGAAGCCCAATTTTCCTCAACAGAAATATTAAATACCATTACATTGTGATTGATTTTCATACTAAAACAAAATGTCTTCTGTGCATCGGAAACGAGAACCCACCCAATGATCTGTGGAGGGCAACATGACTTCTTGATACCCTCTCAATGCAATCGTGTAGCCATCATATAGTACCATCAAGACCGCATCAAACTGTCCCGAAGTTGAGCGAGGATGGACCCAGAGTCATGGAAATTTTTTTAATTAATAGCTCTGATCACGAAAGCAGCGGGCCTTTCGGGTACCCTTCGCGTGTTGTTGGCACTGGCATAAATCCTAAATGCTATTCATCTGGGGGTGTTATTACAAAATAATACAAAGCGTCATCCCAAAAGAATAGAAAGCGCGAACACATTTACACCAGTTGAGCCTGATCAGTTTTCAATGTTTGACAGCCTGTGAAAAGTTAATCATGAAAGATATTGAACTTTTCTGTTTTATAGTGAAGGGTACCACTGTATGTGCCAAATTTTGTTGCCATGGATACATGCTAAAAATAAAATCCTTTAAATGTTCAATGTCATGGACGGACAAGATAGGGTTTCCTGACTTCTCATGACTCTTTTGGCATTTCTATCTAAAATAATTACCAATGTTAAACAAATAACGTACCATACAATTTTACTTCGCTGCCATGTAAAAACCATTTTGATAAAAGCTCCAGTTTTTGGTTGGCTAAAATTTTTTTGTCACGGACGGATATTGGTTGTCATAGACAGACATCATAGGGAAACTGTTGCAGAAATGAAAGGGAAGCTCTGGACCCAAAATAAGTTATTTTTATAAAAGCAGAAAAATGAGAAAAAGAGATTTAAAAAGGTTTGAATGAATATCTTTATGATGCACACAAAATTGATCGCTATACCAAATGGGCAACACCTGTGATGTCATAGGGGAACAACTTGCCTTGCATTTTCTATATTGTTTTATGATAAATTTTCACTTTATTTGTTAAGAATTTGTTTTCCTCATAACTTTGGCCAAGACATTTGGATGGCAATATGTTATTGTAGCTATGCATTTTCATAAAAAGAGAATTGTAATTCCATCTCATTTATTAAAGTCATTTTATTTCATATCTATGGAATGCTTTACTAAGAATGCTACTAAGACACATTCAACTAACCCATCTCAAGGAGCATGAAAGTGAACCAATCACAATTTTGCAATAGATTTTCAGAACAATGGGGTTCAGTGATGTGTGATATTGGTGAGCTGAGAGATGTTTTATCACAATTTTGTGAACAATGGGGTTCAGTGATGAATGACGTTGGTGAGCTGAGGGAGGTACCATTTGAATGGTGAGTTGCACCTTTCAGTGATATAAATTTCATAATCACCACTACATAACTTTTTTTGAAATTATGGATAATCAAACTTGGGTTTTTTTTCTTTTTTTTCTTTTTTTGATACACCCAGCAGTTTAAAATTCCCAATCTGAAAGTTTCATGTTGCAATATTTGAAGAGCTTACATGCAAAAGGTTCTAAATCCACTTTTGATGAAATTTGAGTTATTGATATCAGGCCATTGTTCAGGTGCGTCTTTAAACAAAGGGATTTTCTTAAATGTTGATTTTAACTGTAACAAAATCTGGTTAACAGATGCCATTTCCTCTGAAATTATAAAAGTGAATTTAGTCCCTATTGAAGAATTAAGCTATTCATTTATGGAAAGCATTTTTAAATTGTGAAAATCGAAGCCAATGATTGAAAACAATCATAATCATTTGTTAATTTTCTTTTAAATCAAATTATTTTGTTGGAAATAGTTTGAGCTATAAATTAGAATAACATTCTAAATGTCTCATCTTTTAATATACAGTGTGTCCCAAAAAGAACTTTACACTTTTGAAATGGCTACCTAATAAGAAATATATGGTTCATGGGGCAAAAGATTTAGATATAGATAAAGGTCATATCCTCAACTATTATTTGACACCAAACAGTCTGAAAATGATTCATGATTCAGTAAGCAAAGCCCACTTTTGTGAAGGACACAAAAACGAGGCTGCGCAGGAATTCGCTATTCATTTACCACCTGCTTATGGGCAGCCAAAAGGGCCAATTCTAATAATGGCATGAATCGGCTAACAAAGAAAAAATAAACAAAAATACAAAACAAAAAGGTTGGACATAACATTTAATTCATGCACTTTTGCTGTTTTGCTTCTGACTGTACGTGGACTTCATCATTTTATTTCTTCGTTCTACATTTGATAAACGCCAAACGGAACTTTACTTCAATGTGTCAGCCGCCACTTTGTTTTCCTGAGTCCTATATAAGTTGAACCATAATTTTGCCACCGTACTTTGAGACAGAACTCGGAGACCTTACTCGGAAACTGTACTCTTACATTAATATTAGCTGATTTATTCAATTATTGATTATTGATTGCCCATACTCAGGTGATAAATGAATAGCAAATTCCTGCGCAGGCTCATTTTTGCGTCCGTCACAAGAGTGGGTGTTGCTCATTGAAGCATGCATCATTTTAGGAGCTTTATCTACATATAAATCTTTTGCCCCGAGAACCATATATTTCTTTTTTGGTAGCCATTTCATACGTGTATAGTTCTTTCTGGGACACACTGTATATTGAAAGTAGTTTTAAACAATAACCAGGCAATAGCCAGATTGTGTCTCGCCCACCGTGTGACGGACGGATGGCGGACAGACGACAGACATCTCAAGTTCACCTTCGGTGGGCGACACAAAAATCTCAGCAAATATTTGAAAACGATTTTAATGGAATCAAACAATAATGATTTATCGATATTGTATTGACCGTTTTAATCTCTATCGTTCCGAGAATAAATAATCAAAATGTCTGTACGTAAAGTAATTTAGTGTTTCATTTAAAAAGGTTAATGGTTTTGTGTTTCTGAGTAGATAAAAAGCTATCCATATACATATTTCATATTGTCATTTTTCTATTTATACTCTCATAACGTTAGCATATGTCTTTAAACTAGTCAGGGCTCGCGGCTTGGGAGGACTGAAAAGGCTAAAAATCACAAATATAGGGTAATTTTTGGGTGTTGTACACGTTTGCTGAAATTTTGTCCCCATAACATTAGCATACTTACATGTCAATACTATGGCTTCAAAAGGTCTCAAA
>CALNVZ010003587.1:0-14393 GCA_940671915.1 Paracentrotus lividus | reverse complement strand
GGATGTCACTTCGCGAATTTACTTCCGAATCTGCAGATTAGCATAACTTTAACTTGGATCCGCAACAAATCATTCGCGAAAGCAGCCGTTTGAGGAAAAGTAGATCGAATAATCTTGAAATTATTGTGGACAACACAGAACACTTTCGCAATTCAAGTCGCGATATGCAAACTTTCGAGATCACGCCTATTTTAGAAACAACTAAAACGTCTTCAAGAGAAAGCAAACATTACAGTGCGACATGAAGCTTAAATTTAACTCTAAGCGAAATGAATTATGAAGATCAGCGATGAATGTCTGACGTCTGTTCGAACTTTAAACCCCGCTGAAATTCTTCATTCAACTAAATTTTGAAATGTCACATGTGAAAATGCATCCAAAATGATAAGTTACGTTTCAGACGAGATGTGCATAATTTATTTGATATTTGGTCATAGTTGGAAATCATTCGGTAAAACAAAAACCAAAACTCATTGAACATCAGAAGATGTTCTTGGGTGAATTTGGATGCGTTTTCACTATTTCATGTTATACTGAGTTTCTAGTGTAGATTTATGTCATTTAATGAATTTTCAGGTAACATGCAAATCTTGGGTTGAAACTAAAACCTTGCTTTAAAAAAAAGTCTGTCAATTTGATTTCAATGTTGATTTATTAATCTTACAGATGAACCTCACGATAAGGAACGTTGAGTTACATGTTCTATACCTTAATCATAGTGAGAATAAAAACAAAAAACAAAAAAAAAATGGAAAATGACAACACCTACAAAATAAGGGTGTATTTATTTATTTATTTATTTATTTTTTTTTTTTGTTTGGTTCAGCAATTCTTTATCATGGCAAAAAAGAAGCTAGATTTGTTCAAAGGAATACAGAAAGCAAGTTTTTTTATAGATACTAGTACAGTATTTGCTTTACAAAGGTTTACAAATGTGCAATATTTTTACACCCCTGACATTATATGTTAGAAATTATGTTCTACATATTAATAGGATGGAAAGAGTATCTATCTTTAAGCATACTTTGTATGTTCCCTTTGAGACTTCAAGTGCAAGATTTAAATTTATACAAAGAGCTAACATTTTGAAAATACATGTGTTAGCTATTTAAGTTTCCATTATGCAAGAAGTATTATTTGCTTGAACGATGAAGAGATACGAGTTTATATTCATTCACTTTAAGTGATGTCAATTACTTTGAAAAGAATAAGTAGTAAATGTTAAGTCAACAGGACTTCCATTTAAGGGGCCGGGATGTAAATTGCCAAAAGTTTTTCTTTTTATTGTGTTCGCGAATACGCTAAAACTAAACAATCAGATATCAATGACGTCAGAAGCGAAGATTTCGCTGGATGATTTTGTGTGGTCAAATGCGGCGCTCTAAATTTTCACTGCCATATTTACACGTGAAAGTTGACACACCTATTTGGGAAGACTCGCCGAAATTGCTAATTTTTTGGATGAACCCAATGTTGTAAGTAATTGAACATGATATATTTTGTAGTTAAATAATTCATCTATCTTGTGTAGTAATGGCAAAATTATGCTCCTTTCATTGAATGAATTTTTAGTTCAGAATGTACAATTGATGGAATGAAGTGTGCACACGCAAATGCATTGAAGTTATACATACAATGTGTACACGTAGCAAAGGAAATTGTACTGTATCAAAATGTAAACGGGTTGACTGTGATATTTAGCTTATGAACATAAGTTGGTTATTTGAAAGATTTTATGACCAGCTTTATGCTGGACAAGTGAATGATGTATGGAGGATAAAATGAGGATATTTAGTGTAATTATTCGGAAAGAAATGCAGTGTGGATTTAGCATTATATGCACAGGGAAAATAGTGAGACAGCCTATTGAATTATTCTCATGAGCTTAGCTGTCCACTCCTTCCTTGTCAAGACTGATGCTGGATTTAACTGTATTTTGAGCATTTAGGGGCCGATAAAATCTCGGCTTTGGTGGAAAGAAACCACATATTTTTAGGCCATTAAGGACAGGCCATTGTCTAATTGTTTTAATTCATCGCCTAGTGAAGGCTCAGTTACTGTTACTTTTAGGCAATTGGTTAACCAGGAAAAGTTTACAAAGATGGAATGAGACAACCAGAAAGAATTACACCAAAAGAAACAGTATATACTAGTATTCAAAGACATTTATTAGGAATTCACTTTCTTCATGGTAATGTGAAGGACATGAGATGTATGACATATTTGTAACAATACTGATGATTATTTATGTTTTACCTGCATTGAATTTTACAGGGAGGCTAATTATATTGAGGAATTCGGGACCAAGGCGGTTGCCTAGTTGTGTAGATGCAATTATCAGACCTCATTATAAGGCGTCACCACTGTACAATATTTAGTGTGGATAATCAAGGTTTCAGAGTGTATACTCAATCTCCTTGTATACAAGATATTATTATTTTGTATTGTCTTTTATTAAATTGCAGGTAGAACCTGTCTTGATTGATACACAAAAACACGACTGGTTTCTCAATACTGGTTATGATGGGAGTCTTTCCGAACCCTGAATTTATACGTCACTTACACAGACCTACAACAAAAAAGCGTATTCCGTACTTTTTCTATCCTCTTTCGCTTCTTAAGGGGTACTAAGATCTATAGATGTCTATAATGCACATCACCATCATGCCATACTACATCGCACCTGTCTTCATAGAAAACATTTAATTGTCCAATGAATTGTCTATGTCCCCCATTTACCAGAACGAATGCCTTTGGTGCAGGGATGACACACTTGTCAAAATGTTTGGCATATTTACCTTGTTTCTATTGAAAATAATTGAATAATAAAAGGTTTTCAGGTCGACAGGTGGATGGAGATTTTTTATGATCTGAATAATTATTGACATTTAATGAGTTTGGTACCCCTTATCCAAATGAAAAAGACAAAAATACGCTTTTAGGTTGGCAGTACTGTGTATATATCTTTAAACCCCAAAGCTGAATCATAATGCACAAATAACTCAAATTTTTGCCTTAAAATTTTCAGCTTGCGCTAGCGGATACTAAATCATAATGCACAGATAATTCAGCTCGCGTTTTGCGCTCGCAGATACCAATTCAGTAGGGTATATAATGCACAATTTACTCAAAATTTTACCTCAAAAATCAGCTCGCGATTCGCGCTCGCGGATACTAAATAGGGTCTATAATACACAATTATCTTAAAAAAAATATATATACTAGAAAGTGCCCCTTTATTTATTCCATACATCTTTTAAAAACCCAAATTTGCGGCTCGCGCTTCGCGCTCGCTGATACTAAGTCATATTGCACAAATAACTCCAACTCGCACTTCGCGCTCGCGGATACCAAATAGGGTCAATAATACACAATTATCTAAAAAAAAACAAACAAAAATCCTAAAAGTGCCCCTTTATTAATTCCATATATCTTTTAAAATCCCAAATTTTCGCGCTCGCGGATGCTAAATCATAATGCACAAATAACTCAAATTTTTATCTCAAATTTTTCATGTCACGCTTCGGATACTAAATTTTTTTGGGGGCGCACCCCCTAGTCATCCGGATACATTTCTCTTTATGCCCCTGGTCTCAATTGCCCCCTCTACAGGAAAATGACCCTTTTCCATCGTAACCCCCACTTTCAAATTCGTTCCACCGCCTCTGGCATAATTGGGCATAACATGCCGTTCTTCCAGGAAATTAAATGACAAAGTTTGCGCTCGCAACGTCTGATGTAATTATAATGGAGCAATAATCGTATTCATAGTGGGAATTTAAAATACATATTCAAACCACTAAAGTTTTGTTTAAAATATTCCGATTTTATTTTATTTTATTTTTTTGTTTTTTGTTTATATACTATTATTTTGTTTTCAGAGGAATAAAAATAATATTGTTTAAATTCCTCGTTTTAGGTCAGTATAGGCCTATAAATCGGGGAATGTTTTAAACTCGCGCTCGTTTGCTCGCTCCGCTCGAAAGATTTTTTTTCAAAGTTGGGCCCCCTCCCCCCTCTGGAAAATTCTGGATCCGCGCCTGACACATGAGCAGTTCATTATGACCAACGGTGTCGATTTGTTTTGGCGATTGGGGGGGGGGGATGATCGTCGATATTTCCTCTTTTCCTCAATGTGACACATAATACAAAGGTATATGATCGCAGTGAAATTGGGGGATGGGGTAATGTTTGTATACACATATGCATACACTCTCAGAAAAATTTTAACCAACCGGCCAAAATTTTAACCAACCGTTGGTTCAAATATGAACTTACCAACTGTTGGTTAAACGCGTTAACCAACCCCAGTTGGTTAAAATTTAACCAATTATGTATTAAAACTTTAATAAAAAGTTGGTTAAAATATTTTAACCAACCCTAGTTGGTTAAATTTTTTAATACTTAATTGGTTAATTTCTTTTTTTAATACATCATGGTTGGTTTAAAAAAAATCAAGCGATAGACCGGACTTGGACCGGCCTTTTGACGATTTGATCAAAGTATTGGTACAAATAACATGAAGAGTTATGCCTGTATTATTAGACTACATGCATTAAGTGTTGGCCTAAATAGAGTAGGCCTACAGTAGCCTAAGTATTGGTCCAGTTGTCAGTACAATATCATTACTTCGGTTCAGACGTTAGGTCTACAATCTAGTCCAGTATCTGAGATCTAACTGGATCTAATTATAGATCTAGAATATAGAAACGAGATGCTGGCCTAGATTCTACGTTTAGATCCCAAGGTCATCACTCTTAAACCAGTCAAGTAGGCCTCATTGGACTTTAATCGAAAGGTCTAAAAATATTTAGGCTAAATTTAGATGCAAGTGATAGTTCTAACGTAGTTCTAATATTTAGCCAACTAAATCTATATGACCTCAAGACCGTTTAGTCCGAGACCATGGTTGGAGAGCGAAGTATTTAGATTCTAGACCGGAGCTGCATAAATTTCAGGCAAGTTTAATACCTAAGTTAACGCTAGGTCTAACGTCTCAACCGAAATAATTAAGAACCGTACTGGCCATGTAGTCCAAAACATAATGCATGTTAGTCCTATATCACAGGCCTATACTCTTCAAGTCATTTCTACCTACCAGTATACTTTGATCAGATTGTCAAGATAGGTCCAGCCAGACCAGCAATCAGCTTGTGTAACCCTGTTGTCGTCGCGAACAAAATACGTGCATAATGAATAGGCGCACTATAAATCTTACGTGTATAAATCAAAATCGCAAGATTTCTAGCGCGAGGATCGAGAGGAGCGCGTATCTTTGTTAAATCCCCGTTTCCCATTGGTTGTTTTTCTTCCACGTGACCAATTTTTTTAACCAACTATTGGTTAAAATTGGAATTGGGCTTTTTTAACCAACCCAGGCTTTTTCACGTTTAACCAACTTGTTTTTTAACCAACTTTTCTTTTTAATACATTATTGGTTAATATTTTTAACCAACTGGTTTTAATATGCATTTTTTTTACCAGCGTTCTGAGAGTGTATACATATGAAAACAAAATTCCATTAGGTTTTTATAATGCGAGCGCAAAACGAGGAAGGGGCCAGCTTTAACTGGTTTGTTCAAGGGGGAACCATCATGATGTAATGGCTAGATATACACACATGCATGCATATGAGTATCTATTAGTACATATTCAAAAATTCATAGCCATTATTCGAGCACGAAGCGCGAGCTGAAATTTCTCAGTAATAGTAACAAGAAATGGGACATTTATTGTAGAATAGTTAATGCGAGCGCGAAACATTATCTGGTTGATTAAAGGGGGGACCATCATGATGTAATGCCTATAGATACACACGCATGCACATTATTATGCATATGAATACTAGTATATGAATATCGTGGAATTCATTGGGCTGTAATAATGCGAGAGCGAAGCGCGAGCTTAAAATGTTCACAATAATATTGAACTGAAACAATGGTATTTGTTGTGTTACACGTAAGCGCGAAATTGATGAAAGTGATTAGAAGCGGACCATCATTACGTAATGCCAACAAACGCAAATCTATATAAATATTGTGTGAGCGCGAAGCGGGAGCTGAAAAATTTCCTAATAATATTGACCTAATGAAACAACATAAATAGAGAATTTCTGTGGATGAAACAGTATACTTGTAGCGAAACGGTGAGGAAATTTGTGTTTAAAACGTACCATTGTGACGGTAATATCTATATACACGCATAAAAGCTGAACGAATTCAAGTACAGTTTGCAATAGCCTATATTATGCGAGCGCGAAGCGCGAGCTGAAAATTTTCATGAAATTTTCAACAGTTATCTGAAATGGAATTTGAAGCATAATGCAATCATGAATTGAAAGTGTATTATATGATCAATGGTCCGAGTCTCAAAAAGTTACCTTGTCGATGAAGAGCCGAGATAAGTGTTACAGACTCTTCAATATTTATTATGTATTTTATCAAAACCATTGAGGGGGAGGGGAATAGGCCTACTATGCACCCTGGGATCGGGGCCCCTGATTATCATCTATTTGAATGGGTATTTTTTTCCAATTGTGAATAGTGGAACATCTGCTCTTCCATTATCTACACGATGTATTGTGTTTTACTTGGTTACTAAAGTATATCATGCACATACGAGGAAGATTAACGATTAAGTGAGAACATTTTGGATTTTTGAATGTCAGAAATATGCATTTTAGACTGCAAAATAATATAATAATGTCATAAAAGTGTTTTTATGATAACGAATTTGTAATGGGTAGATTTATAAGTACATAATATGATACTTTTCATTTTCTTGATATCAAAATATGGGGGGGGGGATGATTGTACACACCGTCCCCCCCCCCCCACAATCGACACCCATGATTATGACAGTAGCCTTCTTTATTGCTATGAATACAATATGTTTACAATTATAATATTTAGCTATAAACAGCTGACATAATAGTGTGTTCCTAAAAAAAGATAACCGAAGTTCAAAAGTCAGTCATTTTAATAATACATGGTGTATTCTTGTGATTTGTTTACTAAAATACTAAGTACCTCATCAGCTTCAATTTGACACATTGCTTACGTCCAAATTGTCATGGGTAACAGAGTCCTTTGAATGTGAAAGGTACAAAACCCACTTTTTTCAAGTTTTTGTGGTTTGTATGGTATGAAACGAACCTTCTTTTAAGTAGTTGATGTCATTGCGTTTTTTCAGCAAGTTTCAATGAAATGTTATCTTCTTTGCTAAAGTGGATTTCTCACTGCTAATGAGATGCGTTCTCGATTGAGTCTCTGGAGTCTCGGAAAGGTCGCCGTGACCATGGTGACGTCTCCAGAGTCCCCGGGAAGTTGCAAGAACACCAAACATATTTCAAACATGTTCCATGTTTTAGTAGACTTCTTTCAGACGAGAGCAAGTCTCTGCGATGTCTCTGCGGGGTTGCCGCGACGTCCCCTAAGTATCCACAACGCAGAGCCGTTGTTGGAACTTCCTGGCAATTAAAAGAAATCGAACAGGTTTGACAATTGTTTAGACTTTTGTTCAATTTCCCAATACGCCCTGAAGTCTCAGGAGTCGTCACCACGACGTCTCCACCTATGATAGTGAATCTCATTGCCAGTTGGCAAATGAGATTGCATTTCATTGAAACTTTGTGTGAAAAAACGCCCCCAAAACGATTAAACCAAAAAGTTGCTTTCGTACCCTACAAACGAAAAACTTTAAAAAGTGGGTTTTTGTACTTGTCACCTTTAATGGACCATAACCCACCCAACTCTGTGACCCCTGGCAATATTGACGTAAGCAATGTATCAAATTAAAGTTGATGTGTAACTTAATATTTTAGTAAACAAATCACAAAAAATAAACAATGATACTTTTGAAATTACTGAACTTTTAACTTCGGTTACCTTTTTAGGGACACACTGTAGGCCTTTAGTAATGTTTACCTGAATTAATCTAGGAATAATATTTTCATAATATAGTGAGAGTTGATTTGAAGGTTGGAATAGGATATGTCGATATGCGTTATCTGTATTTTTACATAGATCAAATACTGCTTGGATAATATTTAATTTTAGATGCAGTGTTACAGATATGTTTTGGTTAAAAATTCCTCCAAATGAAGGTCAAGGAGACAATATTAATCATTACCCCGTCCAGTTGGGGTGAGTGGGTAAATTTCATGCAATGGACTGTGATAAACGTTTTGTAAACTTTTTTTATGAATTGAAATACTATTGAAATTGGTGCGTCCAACTTACCCCAATCATGTTCATGTGGGGTAAATGGGACAGTTCAATTAAAACAATTGCTTTAAGTCTTTTGTTTACATCATTTCATTTTAGATTATTTTCTAGTTTTAAATTTATTTTGTGAACCATTCCAATGCCAAGTTACCCCTAAAACAAAAGGGATCTGGAAAACACAAGGACCAGTTTATAGTTCACCATGATTTCTGAAATAGCTATGTGACAATCGTTTATGTCAAGACGTGAGATGTTACAGATTTTTAACGATTATTTTCCCGATAACTGTCATTTTTTTCCCAATGCAGGCATGTAATTTGTTGCTAGATGTATGTTTATTCATGCTAAAATAAACCCCTCACAAAAAGTTTCGCAAATCGACTTTGGGCCATGATAACTTTTCAGGTAGGCTTTAGTTATTCCTTTCATTCATACCATTTGAAAGATAATTTATTCCCCTTCTTATTGATATCCTATTTGTAATGATTGTGTCATGCTTCAATGCACAGGATATCAAAATATGGAGAAAAGTAAAAAGTCAAATGTTGCAAAATTTATTGATCAAATTGAAGTTCCGCAACTCTACTTTAGGCCCTAATTACTTTTGGGTTATTTTCTAATTTTTATTGAATTTTATACCATTGTCAAGTTCGTTTATTCTTCTTTTCAATGATACCCTAATTGTAATAATGATGTTATTCTTGCAAGCACAAAACACCTGAATGTTAGGACAAGTCAGGAGTCAAATGTTGCAAATTGAATACGTATTGTGACTATAATTCAGTAATAACAATACATTTCGCAACTTTTCACATTTTACTTTGCATTATATTCATTAATAATGTGCATTCAAAAATGATGTTACCTTTACAAATTGGGTATCAATAAAAAGAAGAAAAAATGAACTTTTCAATGCTATAAAAATTGATCGTGATTAAAACCCACATTAAAATGTGTCAAGGTTCAAAGTTGAGTTACATAACATTTAAACTGAACATTGTCTTTCGCTTTGTCTTGCATTCGGGTGGTATTCAGCGGTTCTGTGGACCCAGGCATGGCATCACCATGACAAATTAGGTATCAATAAAAAGAAGAATAAATGAACTCGACAATGGTAAAAAACTGAATAAAAACTATAAAATACCTCAAAAATTATCAGGGTCTAAATTTGAGTTGCGGAACTTCAATGTGATCAATAAAAGTGCATTTTACAACATTTGACTTTTTACGTTTCTCCATATTCTGATATTCTATGATTGAGGCATGACACAATCATTACAAATAGGATATCAATAAAAAGGGGGATAAATTATCTTTCCAATGGTATGAATATCAGGAATAACTAAAGCGTACTTGAAAAGTTATCATGGCCCAAAGTCGATTTGCGAAACTTTTTGTGAGGGGTTTAGTTCCTCCACTAAGGTATGTCTTAATCTGAATATAAAATTGCATATTATGCAATTCCCCCAAACTGTCCCGCTAACCCCAGTGTCCCATTTACCCCACTTTACCCTATTGATCTCCTCCTCCGTTGACTTTATGTACAGAGGTATAACAAAAGTGAAATTCGGCATATTTCAAATGTCAAATTTTGTCTATTTGACTGTAAGTTATATTATGAAACTTTGAAATAGCTTCTACTGGTCTCTAACTAACATAATCTAGATTCAAATTACGTATTCGAAAAGTCAATGAGCCATGACGAAGCCCTAAACTTTTCTCTCATTTGCATGGAATATCGGGATTTTAGTGAAAAAAATCCGAAGTATGCCCCGAAAAGAATTGTTGTATTCAATCAAAATAAGACTTTAAATTTTAGTCCATATATGAAAAAAGGGCTATTCCAGTCTCACGATTTCATTAAAGCATGAATTTGTAAATAAATGCCATAGGATCATTGACATGTGCCCAAAGAGTATAAATACGACCCCAAAAATTCATTGAGATGATTTTTAGTGCACAAAATTACTGCAATACCTCTTCGTATTTCTAAAACGGCCTATTTTTTGGTTGTTTGATAGGTTCATTCAGCAGTGAATGATATATGATTGCATACACTTCCAAAACAGGAATTCCATCATATTTGATCGAATATACCATGAAAAAAAAGTAAAAATAGCAGTTTGGGCAAATTTTCTCCATGCTCAACTCAATCGTGACATTTCACAGAGAATTTACTTTCAGTATGTTGGGAAGCACGTTTTGCATACATTCTGACGTGTAGAATATTTAAAATCTGAAAATGGGTCGATATCATTGAATCAAAGTTGTGATTTCAGGCTTGTGAACTTCAAAAAATGACATTTTTGCATTCAACCATTGCTCACTGAAGCATGACTTGATGATTTTTCCTAAAGTTCGCTCCTACAATAGCAACTTAAATTTCCTAAAATAAAAGGAAATTTCTTTTTGTGTTGTGTTTATAATTATGATTTACTACATTGTTTATGTTTTATGATATCATTCATATAATATGTTAAATATTTTGTATCATCGGTTATTTTTTTTTAATTCATGAAACCAAGAACCTACGAATTTATTACATAAATTGTCTTCCTTGTTAAAGGTCAGAATAAAGATAAGAATAGAGACATTTGGAATAAACCAAGATAAATAGTCATTCATTATTATTTGTCAAGTTTTTGGTTTTACAATATTATTAGAGAATCTAAGTACTATACGTTCACTTGAGTTTACTCAGTTGTGGCATGGTCACATGATGGACTGTGTAAAGCTGGTAGACAGATAGTGGACTATGTATGGTGGGGTCATCCCGATAGTCCGCGGGTCCGTTAGTCCGCGGGTCCGATAGTCCGCGGGTCCGTTAGTCCGCGGGTCCGTTAGTCCGCGGGTCCGTTCAGTCCGCGGGTCCGATATCCGCGGGGGGGGTGGGGTGGGGTGGTTGATGTAGAAAAATAGAAAAGGTTCGTTTGTCCGAAAATAAAAAAAGGTTCGTTAGTCCGAAAATGAAAAAAAGTCGTTCGTAGTCCGAAAAGAAAAAAGGTTCGTTAGTCCGAAAATAGAAAAGGTTCGTTAGTCCGAAGATGAAAAAAAAGGTTCGTTAGTCCGAAAAAGAAAAAAGGTTCGTTAGTCCGAAAATAGAAAAGGTTCGTTAGTCCGTAAATGGAAAAAGGGTTCGTTAGTCCGAAAATGGAAAAGGTTCGTTAGTCCGAAAATGGAAAAGGGTTCGTTATTCCGAAAATAGAAAAAGGTTCGTTAGTCCGAAACTGAAATAATCTGTGGCGAAGCCGCGGAAATCGAAAGGGCAACTGAATAATTGATTACGCAATTATATCCGCCCCGTCTTTATTTCATGAAGAAGTTATGTCGAAAAAAGTATCGACGGCAAGTCCTTCCGATAAAGAATAAGTTTCGCTGATAAAGTTTTTTTAAAATTCATTTTATAAATGAATACGGAACGGATACAATTGCGGAATCAATTATTCAGTTATTGAGTGATAACGGGACAATTTTAGAAACGAAACTTATTCTTTACGGAAGAAGTCGCCGTCGATAACAGGCGCGGATCTAGAGATGGTTTTTAACGGGGTGCAAACAAGTAGCTCAAAAATTGTCTACGCGTCACGTTGGCAGGCTGATAAGCGGGGGGGGGGGTTAAGGTGTTGACAATTTTTTGGCCTTCGGCCGTTAAAAAATCCAAACATACTACATATAGGGGTACGTCAGGTCAGCGTTCCGTTCCGAACAACTGACAAGCAAAAAAAAAAAAAAAAAAAAAAAAGGGTTATTAGCATTTTTAGGGGGTGCGTTAAAAAGGTCTATCAGGGCGGATCGAGGTTTTTTCCAAGGGGGGGGTTGAGGGGATGAAAAAAAAATCTTGCGAGCGGAGCGAGCAAACGAGCGCGGAGCGCGAGTTTTAGACAATCCCCGATTTATAGGCCTATACTGACCTAAAACGAGGAATTATTTAAACAATTTTAGAGTTGGAGTTATTTTGTGCATTATGATAGGCAGCGAGCGCGAAGCGCGAGCCGAAAATTTTGGGTTATAAAAGATATATGGAATAAATAAAGGGGACTTTTTTAGTATTAATTAATTTTTAAAAAGATAATTGTGTATTGTAGACCCTATTAAGTATCTGCGACGCGAAGTGCGAGCTGAAAATTTTGAACTCAAATTGAAGTTATTTGTGCATTATGAATTAATATCAGCGAGCGCGAAGCGCGAGCCGAAATATTTGGGTTTTAAAAGATATATGAAATAAATAAAGGGGGCACTTTCTAGTATTAATTAATTTTTTTTTTAGCGGAGCGCGAGTTTTAGACAATCCCCGATTTATAGGCCTATACTGACCTAAAACGAGAATTATTTAAACAATTTTAGAGTTGGAGTTATTTTGTGCATTATAATAGGGCAGCGAGCGCGAAGCGCGAGCCGAAAATTTTGGGTTTAGAAAAGATATATGGAATAAATAAAGGGGCACTCTTTTTAGTATTAATTAATTTTAAAAAGATAATTGTGTATTTGTAGACCCTATTAAGTATCTGCGAGCGCGAAGCGCGAGCTGAAAATTTTGAACTCAAAATTGAAGTTATTTGTGCATTATGATTTAGTATCAGCGAGCGCAAAGCGCGAGCCGAAAATATTGGTTTTAAAAAGATATATGAAATAAATAAAGGCGCACTTTCTAGTATTAATTAATTTTTTTTTAGCGGAGCGCGAGTTTTAGACAATCCCCGATTTATAGGGCGTATACTGACCTAAAACGAGGAATTATTTAAACAATTTTAGAGTTGGAGTATTTTGTGCATTATGATATGGCAGCGAGCGCGAAGCGCGAGCCGAAAATTTTGGTTATAAAAGATATATGGAATAAATAAAGGGGCACTTTTTTGTATTAATTAATTTTTAAAAGATAATTGTGTATTGTAGACCCTATTAAGTATCTGCGAGCCGCAAGCGCGAGCTGAAAATTTTGAACTCAAAATTGAAGTTATTTGTGCATTATGAATTAGTATCAGCGAGCGCGCAAGCGCGAGCCGAAAATATTGGGTTTTAAAAGATATATGAAATAAATAAAGGGCACTTTCTAGTATTAATTAATTTTTTTTTAGCGGAGCGCGAGTTTTAGACAATCCCCGATTTATAGGCCTATACTGACCTAAAACGAGGAATTATTTAAACAATTTTAGAGTTGGAGTTATTTGTTGCATTATGATAGGCAGCGAGCGCGAAGCGCGAGCCGAAAATTTGGGTTATAAAAGATATATGGAATAAATATAAGGGGCACTTTTTTAGTATTAATTAATTTTTAAAAAGATAATTGTGTATTGTAGACCCTATTAAGTATCTGCGAGCGCGAAGCGCGAGCTGAAAATTTTGAACTCAAATTGAAGTTTATTTGTGCATTATGATTTAGTATCAGCGAGCGCGAAGCGCGAGCCGAAAATATTGGTCTTAAAAGATATATGAAATAAATAAAGGCGCACTTTCTTAGTATTAATTAATTTTTTTTTTAGCGGAGCGCGAGTTTTAGACAATCCCCCGATTTATAGGCCTATACTGACCTAAAAACGAGGAATTATTTAAACAATTTTAGAGTCGGAGTTATTTTGTGCATTATGATAGGCAGCGAGCGCGAAAGCGCGAGCCGAAAATTTTGGGTTAAAAAGATATATGGAATAAATAAAGGGGCACTTTTTTGTATTAATTAATTTTCAAAAGATAATTGTGTATTGTCGACCCCTATTAAGTATCTGCGAGCGCAAAGCGCGAGCCTGAAATTGAACGCTCAAAATTGAAGTATTTGTGCATTATGATTTAGTATCAGCGAGCGCGAAGCGCAAGCCAAAATATTGGTTTAAAAGATATATGGAATAAATAAAAGGGGCACTTTCTAGTATTAATTAATTTTTTTTTAGATAATTGTGTATTGCTAAACCCTTTTAAGTTATCTGCGAGCGCAGACGCCGAGCCGAAAATTTTGGTTATAAAAGATATATGGAATAAATAAAGGGGCACTTTTTAGTATTAATTAATTTTAAAAAGATAATTGTGTATTGTAGACCCTATTAAGTATCTGCGAGCGCGAAGCGCGAGCTGAAATTTTGAACTCAAAATGAAGTTATTTGTGCATTATGATTTAGTATCAGCGAGCGCGAAGCGCGAGCCGAAAATATTGGGTTTTAAAAGATATTTATGGAATAA
>CALNVZ010003586.1:0-15424 GCA_940671915.1 Paracentrotus lividus | reverse complement strand
CAAAATTACGCGTAGTTTGTGATCGGGGTAAGAATAACCGATCAGAGATTACGGGAACTTTTCCAGATCGGGCAGGTGTGAATCCACCTAATGTTGCGCACTCTCGGTCTTGCTGTACTCGCAACGCTGACTAGTTTGTAAACTGTAATCTTCTTTCAACCTGTTTGTGCAGTATTGTAGGCAATGCCCTTACTTGCAATGACTTGGGCAGCTATGGAAGTATGAATCATAACCTCTTAATTGGCATTCCAGATTTTTAACCCATTTTGGGCTATTATGTCCCATTTCTTTCTTTCTTTTTATCTTAACAATGACTGCCTGGGCTACAAAGCAAGACTTCTGGGGTCTGTTTCTCGAAACCGTGATAAGTCTAAGTTCTTAGAGAACCCATAGAGACACGTGTTAACACACGTTTCAATGGGATATCCACAGACTTTGACTTTTTATTGTTTTCGAGAAATGGGCCCCAGGTTTCATATGTTTGTCCAGGCATTTGTGCAGATTTAATTATTAATTCATATCAAATATTTATTATATCAAGGGCAAAACCTATTCGACTGTTTTGTATTTTAATTTAATTTATCTGCTGGTATATATCTTTCCCTTATTTATTTTTAGATAGAGATTTGTTGTTGATTTGCTTTGTATAGAAATTATTTCTTAAAAGCAAATAAACCATGGATTTGCAAAACATTCTGTAAGGGAAGATGCATGAACGAAATCTATAATGAATGAGAAAGAGTCTGAGCAGAGAAACTATACCATTCTTCTTGGCATGAAGATCTGATCAACGTCTCCATTTGCAACATCATGAAATGAATGAGTCGATCTTAGTTTGGCAATGTGTTGAGTAGACTGTAGATGAAGGGTACTACCTTGCTTCATTTACCTCTGATGAAGAAGGAGAAGGAATTATTCCAGTATCCAGTGTGCGCGGATGATGGCGATGAAGTGCAATGTGATTCAATTATCAATATTTATAGGCTCATGCGCCAGTTGTAAATTGAATAAGAACTTGTGCATTTCCTTTCATTGCGACAATGTTTAGTGACGTGCCTGTGGAGGCGATGTACTGATGCGATTGGGAAATATTCTTCTGGATGAAATTAGTGGTGAAACATGCTCTGATTATACTCCTTTTAATCTCATGTATATTGGATTATTTGTACATAGTATGTTATCTAAAGCTGATGTTGAAGTAGTATATTTGTTCAAATTGAGGCATTGCTTTTTTGACGGACCAGAGTTGTGTTTAATTTTTGTGTAATACTAGAACATACTCTTATATGCAACGCTAAGACAATCTAAGTCTACATGCACACGTAAATCCACTAACAATAATAATTTACTATCTATAGATGATATTAAAGTAGTAATTTTTGTAAATATGGAAACTGTGCAGTAGCTGTTGCCAAATTTGTAAAAGGGTAATTGCTTACTTTTGCCAAAAGTAGTGGACAGTGTGCAAGCATCCAAGCCTTTTTCATTGTAGGTAATAACGTATAGAAGAAACAGTAATATAGTCAGTACACCTTATAGCATAATATACTGTAATTTAATGTAGTGACCTGAAAAGAAGATAGCATAATATGCACATTTTAATCTTTGCATGTGTACATTTAGGGCTAAATAATCTGATTGACAGTGTGAATCTGCTACATGCACACAATTCAAACTGGAACTGATAGCCTTTTCTACTACTCATGTTTGCTGGATTGGTTTTTCCTCCCAGTGTTGTCCATACAAGGTATTTCCCCAGTGTATTTCTGCGGGTTTATGTATATTTGAATGAACGCTGTTCTCCTCAATGAGTACAGCAATGGCAAGGACAATGTTAGTGGATGTCGCAAAGAAAAAGAATGAATGGGCCAGAGGGGGAGACAGAGAGGGAGAGAAAGAGTCAGTAAAAAAAAAAATAGAAAGAGGCTTACATGTAGAAAACAGAATTGGGTAGAGATAGAGGGAGGGGGAGAGAAGGAAAGAGAAGAAGAAGAAAGGTAACGTAAAGTAAAAGGAGATATTGCGGTCATTTTCACGTTTGTTAAACAAGTTTTTAGGCATTGGCTGTATTTGCGCTTAGTCATTTGCTCTGTCTACATGAAGCACAAGTATTTATTAAGGCTTGATCAATTACACACTTTACCTCTTTCTTGAACCTCTCAATATGGGTTTGAAATGAGGTATTGTGGACAGACAACTTTCAACTTTTACTTGGAAATGGGTACATTTACACAGTATACACAGCAGTTTGATTAAATGTTTGCAAAATAATGACAGAAATTAATGTTTGAGGATGTTAGTTCGATTGATGAAAATAAATAACAGAGTAATTTGCATATCAAAAGAAGGAAATGGAAAGTTGTGGCTTTGATTAGGTACTGGGCAGTTCCAAGGTAACGGAGTGACATTCAGAAGCAACATTTCAGCATTCAAACAAGTTTATCATCCATACCTTAATCTTTATGTACAAAGAAATGGTTCATGAAAAAAGCTGATGGTACCCTCTTTTCAAAATGATAATTTTTTTTATAGTGATCCTCTTAATAAATTATGGAATTTACACTACATACACAAGGGAGAAATGCTCGATGATGTCACAGAATTCCAAACTGAATATTATAACTTCATATTTGGCGATTTCTCCAAACCTCCACTATATTTTCTTTATTTTCTGCATTTTCTAAAACCATTACCAGGGTGAACTTCCCCTTTGAAAGAATTGGCCCTTTTAAAAGAATGCCTTTTTTAACACAACTTGTATTCCATTGCAGTAAATACAGTCGCATAGTGGGTTTGTTTAGAAGTTCGTGGCTCTATACATCTATAATGTGCTTAAGGCCATATAAGTCCTTGTGTGAACTAATATTTTAAAGAAAAACAAGGTTGTACATCGGTTATATCTCTACAAATGACAGAAACTGACGTCTTATAAGTTATTAAACAACAATAATAATTCAGCAAGTTATCTCTACTCTAGGCTTTTTTCTTTCATCGATTTCAAATCAACATCAAATTAAGATGTCAAAAACATATTATGATCATATGAACCTTCATAAACCCATTTACACATTGAAAGAGATTTCGGTCTAATTTCACACTCAAGGAAGGGTTTAATTGTAGGTATTGACCATAGATAAAATCTTTGGTATGTATATCTACATTCCCGGATATTTCGTCAATAAAATATATTTGAAGATTAAACCAATTGATGAACCCTATACCTTCCTTGACCGAACAATTAACTGTGCATTATAAACGAATTGTGTCACTCGCAGGCATTGAATGATAATTTACAGCTCATTTATGCACAGGACCACAAACAACGAATTTGCTTTTGATTTGATCTCTCTCTCTCTCTTCTCTTCTCTTAATTCCACATATCTTCTTAGATTTCATAACTATAAAGCTATCGTGGTTATGATTTTGACAGTCAATGAGGTACAAATGAATATATATATTGAACAGAATGTGCATACTTTATAACAGAATCAAATGTAAGCATAAGGTAACACATGTGAATTCCTTGAGGAGCAAAATGACTGGTTCCAGGTGTGGTACAATCAAATGATTAATCTATCAAACATACTTCTCAGCCTTCAATAATAGTAGAATTTCATTTCAAATTTAGAAGAAAGAAAGTGAAATTGGCCCAGAATATATGAAATACGTATATTTTTGTTGCATGTTCTGTTTAGCACATGTCAACATGATATCTCTGTTGTCCATACTACATCCAATGGTCACAATGAGTAATGTTATTGTTAACATTTGACCACAATCTTAAGTATGTTATCAAGTATAAAGGTGTTCAGGTTTATATTAAATGTTGATAATATTATTAACAACTTAAGACTGTGTTCATATGTTAGGGTTAAAGCTGGGAAAGCGATCTGTGTGTCGCTGAACACAACTCAGCCAAAGGATCATTACTGATCACCATGCAGAAGTAAATCCATTCACAATCAGTCTCCTCAAGGAAAGAGGTTGGGTGTTTATGCCTCATTATAACGTTTCCCTCCTCAATTTCCCTCCCATCCCTTCCATTGGATTAGTCCTGTACAGTAGAGGTGATATCATATTGTAATAATAATTCAAAACAATACTTCACCTTGTTTCATAATCACTAATGAGTTTGGTTTATAGCAGGATCCTGGTAAAAAAATGTGGGTTTATTTTGCAATCAACTTCCAGTCATGGTCAGTCATTGTTAGACGAATAACCATGGACAATTTCTTCTTAAGATTATTTTAAAATTGAACCTGTATATAAGGCTTTTAAAAAACCTGTATCAAGTCTAAACATACATATGATAGGAAAGATCAGTTTCATGCAAAATTAATTTCAAATGCCCGTGGTCTTATTATATATGCCTAAATCCCATGACTTTCCAGAGCAGAAAAACCTGTAAGTTTCTGTGACCAGAATTTAGACTCATTTTTACTATGCTGTACATGAAGTTGTAAAAAAAAATGTCCCTTTTGGAATTTTGAACAATACAGTATTTCTTTCAGGCCTACTGGTTCTCTGGTTTTCTATTTTATAAAATAAATTAGAATAAATCTAAACATTTTATAAATTCCCCATACATCCACACTATGGCAACATGAATCACAGTACAGCACAATATCACTTTATTATGTTACACAAGGTCAGGTATCATATTTACAATGCCTATATTAACTTGGACGAGAATAATTAATTTTAGCATCTTTGCAGCTGACAAGACGTTTTGGATATCACATTCGTTGGTGGGTCATTCCCTGTCAACGTGGTTAATTGCTACGTCAAGCAGAATCCAAACTTCCTTATCTGTCAGGCAATTCCTACCATAGCTGGCTTAATCGAAGAGAAGTAACCGCACAAAGGCGACCAGTTGTATGGGGCAACGTTCAATGTCCATGGGTAGGCATTGATTATCATCATTCAGCCTTTCAGAAACGATTAACTTTTTTTTTTCTTCATGGGTTCACGCCATGATATCCATCAAGGTAAATTGGAAACAGCTTGATACCGATTCAGGAAAAGGTGGAAGAATCAAGATTAGGAAAGGACGTTGAATAGTTCCACCAGGCCAAGACATGGACATAAGTAGGAGGTTAGTAAGGGTCATTGACCCTCTAACAATCAACATCTTTTCTTCTAAACATGGTTGGCAATTTTCTGCCGCCCGGTAAAACTTTTAATTAAAATTCCTGGAAATCTTTCATTGCACACACTCTCTTTAATAATATAAAAAGGTCTTTCAGTAGTTTACTATAGGCCTGTCTTTATAACTTATTTTTTTCTATCCTTCCTCAACTTCTATAATAGGTTTATTGCCTTTATCACAGTTTCTCCCAATTTGTTAATATGTTTGACTATGGTCTATCTGTCTACAACACAGACATCCCTCCAAATACTTGTCTCTTGCTATTCATATGGACATTTTAATATTTGGTATGTCGGTTTGTATGTTCTTTTATGATATAATTTAATATCCCTTTCTCTTTTACCCCTTTCGCAGTCTCATTTCTTCTTTACCTATGTCGTTATGCCTCTCCGTCCATCTCTTCTCTCTCTCCGTCTTCTCTGTCTCTTTTCCATTCCAGCCAGCTATGAGAAATAATAGTTATAATGGGTCTCCATCGATCTCCCTTCATGCTATCCCACTGTCTAGCCCTGTTGGACAATTCTATCCTCTAAACTCCTCATCTACAATGATTGGATCCTCTGCCCAGATCAATGAACTGTGAAAATGAAAAACACAGATTCCAGGGCAGCCTGCTGCTAACAGGATAAACAAAAAATGTTTTCTTTCATAGTGGGAAGGCCAGACAAAAAAAATTACGAAAAGCGGTAAAAAAGAGCCCCTTAACTTCAACATTCATTTACTCAAGTGTAATTATTTTAAACACATTGTCTGGTTGACTTTCAAATAGTAGACCCTTTAAAATAAGGTGCTAGTTCTGCGAAGGCAATAAATGCCATGCAAAAGTTCTATTCCCCCAAGTCAGTCTACTTCCTTGGTTAAATATGACATAATCATGAAATTACGGTTATACCCCACTTCTAGGAAGCCAAAAATATTTTTATCTGATCTTTTGTCTGACAAGGAATTAACAGCACAACATGGTGATATGGGCATTCCATAATGAATTAGAGGGAATTGAGATCAGTAAAACCTACAAAGTAGAGACTTACCTCAGAAATAAAGACATTATTATAGGTAAGAGACCAGATGAGCTCAGGCTATTTCAGGAAAGGTATTACCACCGTCATTATTCCAACATGTACAGGTAAATTAATTTCTTTTCATTATTTTTTTTCAAATCACAGCACTAGGTAGGAAAGGTTACGAGGCACCCGTCCTCAAAGCTAACTCATTGACAATGGCAATGCCATCTCTACATCAACATTATAACCTAAATAAAATTACAAGATAAAAGTGGCTTTGATTTGGTTCAGTATGTTTGGCTGCGCCACAAGAGATTATCCAAAACCGGGAGAAACTGCGGAAAAATAAAACAAGACTTAAAATAAATCCTTTCAACCGATAGACAATATTGCGGAAGAAAAGTAGAAGCCTCCCCACCCTTACATATTTCATTGGCATGTTTTAGCCAACTCAAAAGATTAAAAGAAATCCCCCCCCCCCCCCCTCTGTCCTCAGAAACAAAAACTGAGTGACTATCTAACTTTTCTATTGGAAGTAGAGGGCCCATGTTATGTACAGTATCACTATTTGGCAGTGAAACATTTGAATGAATTATGAAAAAAATGTAATTGCTGGACATTAAGATTTCTTTGTATTCCTATTTTAACATCTACTCTAGATCTATAAATCTTACTTTAGCATCACTGATATGCCAAGGTGGATGCTCCTGAAATTATGAGCACCATTATGCCAATTATGTTATGCTTTTCATTACATATTTTTAATCAGTCATGATTGTTTGTGCAGGAGATGTTGAAAACCACACTATTAAAACTTTCTTGTTCTTCCTGAACATTCCTTTCATTCATTTCACTTTTCTTGATCCATTCTTCCTATTCCCGTTTCTTCGCCCATAACTTCTAGCTTTGCCTCTTTCGTGGATGTGCTTGTCTCTCCGTCTCTCTCTCTTGCTTATCTGACACCTTAGCGCATTCACATTCATATAGGCCGTACAGATATAATAATGCCTACGTCACTTTCAAATAAGAAGAAAAACCATCGGCGATCCATTATATAGGTTTCACCAGGAGGTTGACACCAATCCAATAATGTGATAATCTTTTAATGCCCATTCCATCATAAAGAGATAGGCCCTGGTTCAGGAGTGTATTTCACACTTCTTCAAATCTTCATGGAAAATAACAAAAATGTGTGTCTCATCCTAGTTTGATATGAACTGTACAACAATTATCAACAAAATTACTACCTTAAAATGAGTTAAAAAAAAACCAATGCCAGAAAAACAATAAATTTAAGATTTGTGTGAGAGAGAAGTATCTTATACTGCAGTACCGCAATCTAACCAACAGAAAATTGATAAATCTAAAACTGATCTTATACTGGATAATTTATATACTGTTTCTGTTTGTTATAATTGATTAACGTGTTGTAAATGGCGGCCATCAAATAGAAGTCAAGAGAAAGGGTATCTGAGAAGACTTTCAGTTTCACGCTTTCAATTGGTCTTTTTCCTTCAGAATAAATACTGAAATTCAAAGATCCTTATTGTTAATTAATAATAACACTCTACAAATAAAATGGTGGAAAGAGCGTAAATCTTCTTTAAAGGGACGAGGAGTGACAGCATTTTCAAAAAGATGTGGGAAAGGGGTGTCACTCCTCGGCCCTTCCACCCTTTTTTACCATTTCACCCTTTGTGTTTTTTAGGTAAAGGCAGTTTCTTCAACATCTAAAGTCATGTTTACCTCTACACTATCCAGACTTTATCTCTGTGATCCCACACATTCCATCCATACAATATTTATGCGTGTGAATCCCACTTCACTACATTGTACATCATAAGGATTTCCCTATCGTCCCAATTGGGAAGGCATTCAACCTCAAAAGATAAGAGGGGGAGCAATTTTTTTAATCTGTTCAGTCCGTTTAATCCAGATCTAAACCCCAAATTCTATATACCCATTCGGCCCTTAAAAAAATTAAATACACCAATGCGATTTATGCATGTGGGGAAGATATAATTTACGAAATATGCTGATTAGGCACCAAAAAAGGAATATGTTTGTTTGCCCTCCGCGGACGACGGTAAAATGGCAAAAATTTGGGTTGGGAATTTTTAATTATTTTTTTTTCTTCAAAGACCTAAAATTGAAAACTCACCATTTTCGACGGAAAAATGTAAATAAATTTAGCAGTTAGAAAGTTTCTTCATTTAGTAGTATGGAAATGCATGTTTTACTTGAAAAAATGGACCCACGGTCGATGTCAAGCCCTGCACTGATTGGTATTCGCGATAACACGCCGTTTCACTTTGTCAGGCAAGTTATAGTCGTCTTAAACAACGAGCAGTTGGTGTGATATCGTGAGGATTGAGTTTTCGTAAAGATTTTTTTTTGATTCTTTAATCAAACATCGCATTTTATGAACATTTTATAATTTATTTTGATACATAAAATGTACAAACGTTATTATATTGTAAAAGTTTGCAATTTACAACATATCTCACCCTGCTTACTCGTTGATAAGGGCGTCAACTACACGTGGTGTAAACTGTAGTTTCTTACTTCTGGGTTTGTGGGAAAGCATTTTGAATCATCTGTATCGTCTGTATGACAGCCAAGGTAAATCGTGGTGCTCCTCTTTGCATTCAGCAGAGTAGAAAACATTCGATCAAGAGATTTTGAATAATTTATTCGCTGACTACAATGTGGACGGGAAATACGAGCTCGAAAGTGTGTATGTCTTCCAGTGGACCAAATGGGCCGTGCAACCCGTTGGGACAAGAGCGACGTGCACGTCCGTACTACGCGACCTTTCTTGATGCGAACACATATTTGTTTAATATGTTGAAAAGGAGCCCAGTACCAGCCAACCCGTCTCGAAACTCTCATGGCAAGCCCAGAAACAACGCAAATTGCCAGGATAAAATTATATAGATGTAGTATTTTTGTTCATAAAAAAAAAAAAAAAAAAAAAAAAAAATCGACCGACTGACCCTAATTTTTATTTTTTCACTGGGGGCAACAAACAATTTTTTTTTTTTGGCCTCATTTTTATCTTCCGATTTTTTTTTTCTTGAGGAATATTTTCTACATTTTTTCAAGTTATTTAATTCTGTATGGACACACAACACCAAAACTCTTAGAATTTGTTTTACATTACGGAAAGTTGAAATGCCACAATTGAAACTTTATATTAAATCAAGATGGTTTTATCTACAAACTCAAGATAACTCAAAAGTTATTGCCTTTTTTGAATAACTTCACTTATTGCTGTAAAATTTGGGTACAATTTGGTAACTCAATTTGAATCAGTACTTCAAATGTTTTGAGCCTTTTTCTATTTATTTTGTATAATTGGATTCTGTGAATCTTTATATAACCAGTTTTCAAAAAGGGTAAATAAAGGAGAAAATCAGACTGTAATAAAATGACATATCTTTCTTTAAAAAAATATTGAACGAATATATTTTGGGAACATTTCTAAAACCACTGTTAAAAGCAAACACACAACTGCTTTTTAAAGAAGGCTGTTGCAAATGAAGTATGAACGATTTCAAGTAATCGTTGCAATTTGATGATCTTATTTTGGAGTGAGGAATGCAGCCTCTTGGGCATGTGTCAGAAGGTTAGAGTCTTGGGAGAGGTTCGTTGACCTCTACTACTGACCCAACATGTAATCACAAAACAAACCACCAGCGGGCTAATTCAATTGACGCACAACCTCTACTCCTATTCTCATTGCTTTTAATCTCTTTTTGCTCCCTTTCGTTCTTTTTTTCAGTTTTCTTTCATAGCAATGAGTTATCAAATAGAGTGTGCGTTATAATAATGTGGTAAATTTGAATATTTGAATTATACAATGTAAGCCAATGATGTAGGATATAGCCTAAAAGCGTAAAACGCCTTATAGAATTTTTTTTATCTTTATGATACTCACATTCCAAAGCGTTTTAATCATAAAAATTATCACTAATTTTATTATTACAACATAAAGAATTATATATTTTGCCTATTCATCATCGGTCGGTGAGGCCGTCTCGACACGAATAGCACATTATTATCTTTAAAGTAAATCAAGCAGCATATTCAACACACAAACCTAACACAATACCAAATTTTTTAAAATCCATCTCACAATCTAAGGAGGGCAGAGAATGAAATGATGACTTGTCTCATCTGCGTAGCTCCTCTACATCAGTCAATTTATCATCTCTGGGAACATGTACAATGTGAGACGGCTCTCGGACAAGCAGGTTTACCCATTCCCATTCAAATCAAATCTAGATGATCAGTTTGCAAATGAGAAATGATTTGCTACATGCACACAAAGCGATCAGCTTTAAAGTTATCGTATTCCTGTCATGATGAAACTGCAATTAGAGAACCCAATACTGGTTCACATAGTTAATTCCACATGGTTATAGTTTGAATAAGTGATGAGGCCACAAAAATCTATTAAAATACAAAAATGCACCAAAACCAAAGTAATCCACCATTAATAATGATAATCCATAATAACCATGTTTCTTTATACATGTACATAATTTCTACCATCTTCTTTTAGAGATAACTTATTCATAGTAAAGATGTTTAACTAAGATATGTGGTTTTATACATATGCCCCATAGAGAAAGACCAAAAACATTAGTTAGAAGTGGATCAAAGGTTTCATGGGTGCATACAACAATTTTGAACATAGAGGGCCAGGAAGCCCAATTTAAAAAAAATGTTAAAAGAATTCTATGGCTCAAGGTGTGATTTTAAAAAATGAGGAGCATGCGCCCCTTGCTTCTCTCGCCTGTATCACCACCACAGCATGACATGCAATTTATTGATTCAAATTGTTGGTCAAATTCTTTTGCTATACTGATACATTTTCATGTTTTACAATTCACCAGTAGCCATTTAAACAAAGCAACCATCTCATCGTCTGCTCCACATAGTATACATGACTAAGACATCCCCCACGGTGCACGTTAGACGGACAATGAACGATCGAAGATTATGCCTCTCCAATATACAAGCAACTTTACCGTGCAAATGTGCACCGGTTGGAGCCTTACCTTGGAAAGTAGCCTAATCCAAACATATTACTCTGACATTATATTCAACAAACCAAATCCTTTCTATGGCGATTTCGTATGCATACTAATACGCAAGTTCAAGCCTTATCACAGTTACAGCAGCTACCTACCTTCTCACGTCACCCCCAGGCCAGCCTTGCATTAATAATGCTTGTTAGTTGATGTGAGTGTGTATGATTCCATATTATCATTTTCTTGCGTACATCTCGAAGCAAAATGAGTTCACCAAGACTTATATTATCCCTGCAAAAATGACAAATTAGCGAATGGCACGCTGCCATAGGGCACGCTCATTAGAGTGAGCACTCCACGACAACGGTCGGTGCACCCGACCGCGACGGAGATCCCATCTATCTATGGGAAATAGCGCAGGATCTGTTGCCTCTAGGTGCCTTTTCATTTATCTCTCAGGGTTTTTACCCAATTTCTGCATATTGCGCGAAGAGGGCGCCCTGCTCTAGCAGCAGATATCTTATGCATATAAAACAGATGCCCGGATCAAGCCACAATGGAGAAGCAAACGGATGACACACAATATTCTCTTAGAAAAACCATCATCAATCATGAGAAATAGTGCATGGTCGAAGGTTGATCTACATAAAACGGGTACTCATGTACAGTCAAGGCAATATAGTCTCACAAATATTTAAAGGTGGAACAGCATTGTTCTATTCTTCATTCTTGGAAACATAAAAAAAATCTTAAAGGCGAAGTTCACCCTGAATTTCATTGGCGTTGAAAAATGCAGAAAATAAAGAAAAATATGACTGAAAGTTTGGAGAAATCGACCAAAACAATAATAAGTATAAATATTTAAAGTCTCTGATTTGTAACGTCGCAATGCGAGCAGCCTCCTTACTGTAGTTATGTAAAGCTAAAATTCCATAAAGTTAATTTTTTCAGAGATCAATTAATTATTCACCTGTGTCGTAATCGATATATCATCAAACATTAAGTCCATATTACATAGCCCTATCAAATGACCCATTCCTTATCAAAACTATGAAAAAAGACAAATTTATGGAATTGCTACAAAACACATGAAGAGCTGCTCGCACGTGACGTACACAAATCTACTGAAAATATTGCATAAACTCCCTATTTATTGGTCAATTTTCTTCAAACTTTCACTCAATATTTTTCTTATTATACTTTTTTCTATAAGAAACTAATAAAATTCCAGGTAACCCCCTTTAAGAATTAACATGATACATGAATGGCAGAATTTTATTACATTGTGATAAACAAGAAAGCAAGATAATTAAAAGTTAAACATAACATTTAAAATGCCACACACTTTCTATGAATAATAAAACAGAATATATTTATCATGTAACTTTACAGACCAGTACAACAATTATCACGTCGATGTCAATGGAAGTTAGTTAGCATTCATATAAATTACTATTACGAAACTCGGAAATAGACAAATTATGGGCAACCGACCAATTAACATTTAGTAGGCAAACCCTAATGGCCATAATGGGTCGTTACTCTCATGATCCATTGTATCTACCTCAAGATACCTGTAAAAAACACCCACAAACTTAAATACGGAGATGAGATTCATCACAGGATCATAACCCCTGACTCTTAACTGAGACAACTGATCATCCTAGTTTGTTGACCCATAACCTGACCTGAAAAAAAACAATTCCAGGGGGAACTGAGCGCACCCTTTTTCCCAGCCACGCTCCCTCCGCTAGATGCTAACACTTTCCCTCCTGGCCCTTAGTAAGTCTACAACTAAGACTGCCGGAAGAAATTTCCATCTTGCCCTTGGTAACAAATCTGCAAGATTATAACTGAAAGTTATGCATTAATTTGAAGTGAAGCAGCCCAAAGAAGCCTTAGAGTTCAGCAGAGGGTTTCCACAGTAGCATTCTAAAATCCTCCCAATCATTTGACACTGGAGATGCATAAGTTGTCAGTATAGGTGACGGACTAGTAAAAAGTTTGGCAGGGCACTTCTCTAATATGATGTGAGAAGGCAGAACCAGAATAAACCAACCAGTATTCCTGAAAATTCTTCCTCAACCCCAATATTTGAAAATTGAGGTTGTTATAGGCGTCCGAGAGGTGACAGACTAGGAGGAGGGGTTATTTCTCTGAGCTACGGTGAGAAGACCCCA
Organism: Paracentrotus lividus; assembly: GCA_940671915.1. Classification (NCBI taxonomy): domain Eukaryota; kingdom Metazoa; phylum Echinodermata; class Echinoidea; order Camarodonta; family Echinidae; genus Paracentrotus; species Paracentrotus lividus. Next base: position 2,052 of record CALNVZ010003586.1, on the reverse strand, counting down.
CGAGAAACCCCAATACGAAGAGGATTGAGCAGGACGCACTTTCAATGCATTCTGAAATTCCTCCCAAATCGGGTATGGTGTTCTGTGCAGAGTGATGGAAGGTTCAATTAAAGGCACATCGCTTGACTGACATGAATGCAATGAATAACGAAGCACCTGCGTCTCTCAAAGTCATAATTCATACTTAAAGTGCTGCAAAAGTGAGCTTCAGAAATTTTAGAACTCAATTCATAAAATGACAATTATAAATTCAGAGAGCATAGAATTAGTTCTGCCCCAATTCTACAGATTCATTTTATTTCACACTACCTAAATGTATTCGCCACACATCATTCAGTCTCATATTAAATACAATCATCATATAGATTCTATCAAAAATCATATGCACCAATCCTCCAATTTTGCGTCCAAGAAAGTAGAAAAAACAGTGCCTACATCACGTTCTCATCCTTTAACATACTGAAACAAGCTAGTTAACCTTGCCAAAAGGTTTTCGGTATGAAGATTACGCGGTCACCGCATCAGGGCTTGCGCCTGGAATGCCTTGGCTCAGGCTCACCTACAGCCTCCTAACAAGGCCCCCCTCAAAGTCCCATCCCCAGGTAGGGCACATTCCTAGCAAACACAACGCATTAGCTTTCCATGATCAACTCATTTAGATATTAAGGTCAAAAGATTAGAGTGAGAAAGACAGAGAGAAAAACACTTTTTTTATAGAAGTTTTAAAATTAAAAGAAATTGAAAAACTGTGAGCCTCAACAAAAATAAAAATGAACAGAGAAAACGCTAAAGAGAGAAGAAAAAGCAAACAAAAAAACAAAATGATAGCTCTGTATGCCAGGGAGAGACAGACTTCCTTTTTTAAACAAACATACCCTATATTTTTAATGGAAAAGACCCCCAAAAAATGAATTAATAGTTCAAACTATACAGCCATGGGATATAATTAGAGACCAAACAAATATTGAGCAATAGAACCGAGCCTAGCAATTTTCCCCGATGATTTAGGCCTAGTATTCAAAAAATAACAAAAAAGAGCAAGAACAGCACAGTACGGAGACGGACAAGATAAAAGACAGAAAAAGTAGAAGAGAAAGAACCCTGTAGTAAGGTGTGACAATGCATGCACCTCTTTGCCGTTGAATGAGCGTAAAACATCAGTGATACATATGTGTATGGAGCGTTCATGTGTTTAGATGGGGAACCAATCTTTCACAACGCTCAGGGCATGCAAGCAAGAACAATCAAAGGACTCTCTACTAACTAATAGATATCCATTGGCATTTAATAACTTTTAAACAAATTTTGTAATATTGCCCTATTTTTTTTTTTATCTTGTGTGAGGGCGTATAACAATCAAGCTAGCAAGTATTTTTAAATATGTCCAGCGTTGTGAAATTATATTTCTTAAAGATAAAATTAACTAATTTCAAGTAGCGCGTTCTAAGCAAAAACAGACATGGAGCTGAAATTATTAAGTGCCGCTGTGCCTTCTTGAAAATGAACAAATCTAGGATCTAAATATCACACAAAGGGCTCTCATTACAATACAAACCAATCACTCGAAGTCAAAAAAAAAATTGTATATCAGTATCTTCGCTGAATCATTAATCAAACCCAAATTTGCACGTATGCGGACTATGGGCCTTTTAAATGCCTCTAATTCTTATATCTCCATCACTTGCCAATTTTTTGTGCTTAATGTAATTCAGGTCTACTCAAACAAACTTTGGTATTATATCTTATAATGCATTTCTTCTCACAAAAAAGACGAGGAAAACCAGATTGTCACTCCGTACATACGTCCGTAAAAACCGTCACTCCGTAACCTCGAAAGCGTTCCAAGTCTTTAATCTAATTAACAAAATATTCAACCAATTTTTTAGCAGAGGGATGGCGCATTATATCTAATACCTAAATAACATAGAATCCAATACAGTGACCAAAATGTATAGCCATTTAATTTCACAAGTTTAAGCAAAATTTTCTGCTCAATATGCAGTGTCATTTTGCGTCACTCCGATAACCACGATTATGATTTCATACTCATGA
>CALNVZ010003584.1:0-18865 GCA_940671915.1 Paracentrotus lividus | reverse complement strand
CACCAGCCGAGCCCGTGTTCCTTCCACAAAGTGGGTATTGCTCCACCAAGAATGCGTTATTTTCAGAATTTTTTGTGTCATAATGATAGTGAGGATATGAGCTTATATATATATATATATAATAACCTTTTCCCAAGAATTGAATATTTTTTATTTGATAGCCATTTCAAAAAGTGTATAGTTCTTTTTTGGGACGCACTGTAGATGCCAGCAGTTTGAAAAATAGAGGACTTAATCTTGAAACGTACCGGTTATTTGGGATAAGGGGCAGTTTTTTAGGCAAACATTAATCAATGAGAAGACCCCCCCCCCCGAACTGCCCTGTCTCAAGCCCCAAAACCCTTCCATTAAATATCTCTTGTTCATTCTTTTACCATGGGCCAGTATTATTTGTTATACATACATGTAGGGACTCTCTTTATGTTTTTGATATGAGATATATTATTAATTTCGGTGTGCAATATTCAACATCCATTATGACATCTTATTTTACTCTATTCAAGAGAATACCAATACAGTGTGTCCCAAAAAAAGTAAACCCAACTTTGAGAGCCTCAAGTTAAAATTTTACAGCTTATGTAAATCTGATATTTATTTCATGATAAAGAGTAACCCATTTTCTATTTGATGATACCAAACTTATACATTTATTGTGGTGGATGGCTGAGAACTTGGGCTTTAAAAAACAAGCGTCAAACTTCAAATGTTCCAAATTTGAGGAGAAGCAGCCCTTGCATTTCAATTGACCAAGAAATCCATTGTCCCTTATGAATGGATTTAGGAAGGCTGACCTAGATGAACAGAAAGCCATGATTGCTTCTGGTAAAACTTAGAACAATTTGTTTTTGACCAATTTCTTTTAGAACTTGATTGGTCAGTCATCCTTCACAGTACAGGTATACATGAGTTTGGTATCACTGAATAGAATAGGAGTTACACTTTGATATGACATACAAAATAACGGCACTTACATTGTAAGTAATACAATTTCAATACTAGGCTCTCAAAGTTAGGTTTGCTTTTATCTGGGACACACTGCATAGGTGAAACCTGATGCACCTGCACACCCCAATCAGATAAACACCATTAGAAGAGATCAGAGGGTATACCACTCAAGTTTGTTTCTCTCTTCTTCCAGGAACAAGTGAAACTAATAATAGACCAAACCTACCTCTCTGGGGTGTTTGGACCAGTGTTGGTTTCTATATCCCCAGATCTCATCTGAAGAATCGATGGAAGATAGAGGTGATAGAATCCAGCCATGATGTAAGTGGTTCTCCAGAACCTCAGTTCATGTGAAAAGGAGGATGAACTCAGCATCAACTGTAGGAATGACAGTAAATTGAAACCTGGCATGAATGTTTCATAATGGCTTTGCTTTATATGTATTGTGAGGAAGTGCATAATATAGTTCTAAGCATGTTGGCTGAGGTACATTGATACTATTCCATACAATGTCACATACATCAAATGAAATAATGTGCAATTTATAACAGGGACCTGAAACATCTTCTTCTAATCTAAGAGATATGTGTCCCTTTTTAAGATAAAGAGCGAGTTTACAAGGAAAGGTAGAAGAATGAACAAGAGATATTTAATGGAAGGGTTTTGGGGGCTTGAGACAGGGCAGTTCGGCAGGGGGTCTTCTCATTGATTAATGTTTGCCTAAAAAACTGCCCCTTATCCCAAATAACCGGTACGTTTCAAGATTAAAGTCCTCTATGTTTCAAACTGCTGGCATCTACAGTGCGTCCCAAAAAGAACTATACACTTTTTGAAATGGCTATCAAATAAAAAATATTCAATTCTTGGGGAAAAGGTTTATATATATATATATATAAAGCTCATATCCTCAACTATCATTATGACACAAAAAATTCTGAAAATAACGCATTCTTGGGTGAGCAATACCCACTTTTGTGAAGGACACAAAAAACAGCCTGCACATAAATTCGCTATTCATTTATCACCTTTGTATGGACCCCAGGAGGGAATCAATGAACAATAGAATGACTCAGCAAACAGAGTAAAAGATATACCAAAAGTCAGACTTTAAACAATCAAAATTATACACAAATTTTTTTTTTCACCGTTTTGTTTTCATATCATTGATTTTTGCTTTGAATTCAGTTTATTTTTGTCTTTGTTGGCTGATTTATTCCATTATTGCTTGAATCCCTCATGGCGTGCCATACAAAGGAGATAAATGAATACCGAATTCCTGGGCAGGCTAATTTTTGTGTCCTGCACAAAAGTGGGCATTGTTTACTGAAGAATGGGTGATTTTTCAGAATTTTTTGTGTCATAATGATAGTTGAGGATATGAGCTTTATATAAACCCCTCCCAAAAAGTTTCGCAAATCGATTTTGGGCCATGATAACTTTTGAGGTGCGCTTTAGTTATTCCTGATATTTATACCATTGGAAAGATAATTTATTCACCTTTTCATTGATATCATATTTGTAATGATTGTGTCATGCTTCAATACACAGGATATTAAAATATGGAGAAAAGTAAAAAGTCAAATATTGTAAAATTCACTTTTAATGATCACATTGCAGTTCCGCAACTCGATTTTAGACCCTAATAACTTCTGTAGTAATTTATGATTTTTTTTATAAATTTGAACCATTGTCAAGTTCAGTTATTCCTCTTTTTATTGATACCTAGTTTGTCATGGTGATGTCATGCCCGGGTCCACAGAACCCCTGAATACCCCCTGAATGCAAGCTTAGGCAAAGCGAAAAATAATGTTCAGTTTGAATATTCTGTAAAACAATTTTGAACCTTGATATCTTTTCATGTGGGTTTTTATCACTATTAATTTTTATAGCATATTACAACATGCTAAGCCCCCTCAGCCTAACATTAGTAGGGAGATGCGCAACGCCCTCAAATCTTTGAGACAGGATTCATCAATCATGGTACTTCCTGCAGACAAGGGCAGAGCCTCAGTGTTGATTGACACAAACGCCTACCAAGACAAGATGACCACACTTCTTAACAGTGGTCCCTATCGCAAACTCAAGAGAGATCCCACTGATAATATATCCCGAAAACTCTTGCGAATCCTCTCAAGTCTTCGGAAAAAAGGTTTCATTGATGACACAACATACCGCAATCTCAGACCCAACCAGAAACAACCTCCGCGGATGTATGGGCTACCAAGGTTTCCATTCCGCTGAGGCCCATTGTATCCTGCATTGGATCTTGCACATACAACCTTTCTAAATTCCTAGCAAAGATTCTGTCACCCCTCACGGGGTCATCTGAATTCGTAGCTCGGAACTCTGATGATTTCGCCTCTTTCATATGCGACCAAACTCTTTGTGAAAACGAAGTTATGATATCTTTTGATGTGGAATCACTCTTCACTAACTTACCCATCGCTGATGCATGTACTGCTGCCAAACTCCATCTAGAGAACGACAATCAGCTAGCCGATAAGACCAGTCTTGGTGTCCAGCAAATAGTGGAGCTTCTTGAGTTCGTCATGAGATCTACCTACTTCCTATACAACAATATCTTCTACGAACAGACAGAAGGCGCTGCCATGGGCAGTCCTGTTTCAGCAGTGATGGCTAATCTCTACATGGAGGATTTTGAGATGGAGGCCTTATCATACTGCCCTCAAGACATCACCCCAAGAATTTGGAAACAGTATGTGGATGACACATTCCTGGGTATTGACAAGTCCTGTACAGATCGCCTCTTGCAATACATGAACACCCGACAACCGTCCATCAAATTCACATCTGAGAGGGAGGAAGACGGGAGTATCGCATTCCTAGAATTCAAGATACACAGGAAAGATGACGGCACCCTGTACACTACAATTCATAGGAAGGATACACACACCGACCATACCTTGCCTTCCAATCGCATCACCCCCTTTCAGTAAAAAGTGGAGTGGTCAAATGCCTCATGGAAAGAGCTGACAGAATCGTTTCCAATCCATCAGATGTCGCCTCTGAGAAACGGCATGTCTAGTCTGCTCTGATCGTCAATGGGTATCCTCAGACCTTCATAAACCGTACTCTTCGGCCACGTATACAAATGACAGAAAACAAGGAGTTCAAAACGACTGTTGTTCTGCCATATGTTGAAGGCATCTCAGCTTAACTTCGCCGCCGCCTACAGAAACACAGCATCCGTGTCGTCTTCAAGTCGGACATTACCCTGAGGCACCAGTTGGTGAAGCAAAAAGACTCTGTGCCTACTATGAGAAAGGATGGTGTAGTTTATTGGATACCGTGCAGAGATTGTGACACATGTTACATCGGCGAAACAGGCAGGCCTGTAGGTGAAAGAATATCAGAACACAGAAGAGATGTTAAAGGAGAATTGTCCCTTTGTAGATAGTTGGCTTACTGTGGATGCAGAAAAATCAAATAAGCAAATTAGTGAAGATTCAGATAAATGATAAGAAAGTTACGAGTATTTGAATATTGAGATCTCTAATGACATAGGAAATCTCCAATTGGCAACGCAGTCACCATTTGTGATGTCACAAAGGGAGAACTCCCCATAAATGGTGTGCCCAAAACTATTCAAAATGTCTCTTTATTTTCATTCTAATGATAGAACAGCTTTCTTTTCATGATATATTATGACTTTCATAATTATTACAATCATCCATAAAAAGATTCTTATTCTCCCTTTGAATCAAGAAAACAGTGGATTAGTAAATTACGCGATGCGGCAATATATGTCCCCGCCGATAATGTAAAAATTCCCATTATATCACGATTAGTGCTATCACATAGGCAAACGGAATCGAAATCGGGTAAAAATGGCGAAGAAGTAGCATTTTGTAGCAATGTACATTACAGGTCAAGTCAAGGTCAAAGGTCAAAGGGGTCAAAAAGTCAAAATTCTGTGAAGAAATTTGTAGTCCTCAGCTAGTGCTATCCACATAAAAGCAAACGGAATCGAAATCGGATGAAAATGGCGAAGGAGTAGGATTTGGTAGCCAATTAACAATATAGGTCAAAAAATCCAGGTCAAGGTCAAAGTCAAAATTCTGTGAAGAAGTTTTGTACCATTACCTAGTGCTATCAAACATAAAGCAAGCGGAATCAAAATTGGATGAAAAATGGTGAGGAGTAGCATTTTGTAGCGAATGTACAATATAAGTAAAAAATCAAGGTCAAAGGTCAAAGGGTCAAAGTCAAAATTCCGTGAAGAAGTTTTGTAGTCCTCACATAGTGCTATTACATAAAGCAAACGAATCGAAATCGGATGAAAAATGGCGAAGGAGTAGCATTTTTAGCCAATTAACAATATAGGTCAAAACTCAAGTTAAAGGTCAAAGGGGTCAAAAGTCAAATTCTGTGAAGAAGTTTTGTAAGTCCTCACCTATGCTATCAATAAAGCAAGCGGAATCGAAATCGGAATGAAAAATGGTGAAGGAAGTAGCAATTTTGTAGCCAATGTACAATAATAAGTAAAGTCAAGGTCAAAGGTCAAAGGGGTCAAAAGTCGAAATTCCGCGAAGAAGTTTTGTAGTCCTCACCTAGTGCTATCACATAATGCAAAACGGAATCGAAATCGGAATGAAAAATGGCGAGGAGTAGCATTTTTTTAGCCAATTAAAAATATAGGTCAAAAATCAAGGTCAAAGGTCAAAGGGTCAAAGTCAAAATTCCGTGAAGAAAGTTTTGTAGTCCCTCACCTAGTGCTATCACATAAAGCAAAACAGAATCGAAATCGGATGAAAAATGGCGAAGGAGTAGCATTTTGTAGCCAATTAACATTTATAGGTCAAAAATCAGGTCAAAGGTCAAATTCTGTGAAGAAGTTTTGTAGCTATCACCTAGTGCTATCATATAAAGCAAACGGAATTGAAATCGGATGAAAAATGGCGAAGGAGTAGCAAATTGAAGAATTTGATCACATACGGACGCACGGACGGACGGACGGACAGATGGACGGACGGACACATATACGTACGGAGCCCGTTTCATAGTCCCCTGCTCGAACTGCTCGAACTCGTTCGGCGGGGACAAAAAGAGGATTTTAGTACAATGTGTACAATAGAAATGGGAAAGATCTCCCTGCATTACATCACAGATCATGGTCGCGTTGCCAATTGGAGGATCTCCATATTATAAGTGATCTCAAAATCTAAAAATTCATATCTCTCTTAATCATTGCCTGATTTTTCTGAAACTTTCCCAATATGTTTTGGGGGTTTGTCTCCATTCACTGAAGCTAAATTTTTCTGAGGGGATAATTCCCCTTTAAGAATCGAAGGATTGACAGTTCTGCCGTGGCGGAACACGCAAAGCAGAGCACCAACCGGATTGGCGAGGTGTCAAATGCATCGGCCAGGACCGCCACTGGTATACCAGACGTGTTAAGGAGGCGCTCCACATCAGGCAGAATCCTGACAACATCAACAGGGATGTAGGCATCGATATACCTAACGCCTGAATGCGCACAATTCGTCTACATGACCGGAGAGCCCGCTCTAACAATGTGAGTGTAACAGCGCCCCCACCGAAGGCAACGGCAACCCCTCTCTCACCTTGAAGAGCCCCTTCTAATTCTCCGATGATTCAGCCTATTTTGTCAAGCTGTCACCAAAGTCCGCATTTAATCTATTCTTTTTTCTTTACATTTATATAGTTCAGTGACTTTACCATAAGAATACAATAGATCTTAAATACAGACGCTTCAATGACGTCTGCATTTTCTCAATAAAAGTAACTTTTTTAGATTATCTCCTCATTTTGCACTTGATAAAGGATAGCAGTGGCATCCGACACGTTGTGCCTGCATAAGTACAAACATCGCGAGACAAGTGAATAAACTGTATATATATCATTAGCATTGAAAAGTTCATTTATTCTTCTTTTTATTGATACCCCATTTGCAATGGTAACATCATGTTTGAATGCACATACATGTAACTCATGAATATATAGCAAAGTGAAAAGTGAAAAGTTGCAAAATGCATTGCTCAAATTCAGCAACTCGCAACAGACAATAACATTCACAATAGGCATTCAATTTGCAACATTTGACTTCTGACTTGTCCTAAGAATTCAGGTGATCTGTGCATACAAGAACAACAATATTGTTACAATAAATGAGCTGGAAAATGGTATAAAATTCAATAAAAATCAGAAAATACCCCAAAAGTTACGAGGGTCTGAAGTCGGGATTCGGAATTCAATTTGATCAATAAAAATGCATTTTGAAACATTTGACTTTTTACTTTTCTCCATATTCTGATATTTTGTGCATTTAAGCATGACACAATCATTACATATAGGATATCAATAAAAAAGGGAATAAATTATCTTTCCAACATAGTATGAATATCAGGAATAACTAAAGCATACCTGGAAAGTTATCATTGCCCAAAGTCGATTTGCGAAACTTTTTGTTAGGGGTTTATATCTAAACTTTTTTCCCCAAGAACCATATTTGTTTATTTGGTAGCCATTTCAAAAGTGTATAGTTCTTTTTGGGACGCACTGTACAAGTTACTTTTTGCACCATAGGTAAAGCAGACATAGACTAACCAAATGGATTGAAAAAGAAAAATATTTGTCCCGCTCGTTCAGATTCCTGGGTCATTGAACTTCGGTAACTTGCGTTACACAAAAAGGACATGGTCAAACTCATGAATGTTAAGGTGAATTGTCCTCAAACTACACCATGTTGACAAAACTTTTCCTACCTTAAATAGATATTAGTTTATTTATAACATATTAATCAAAGTGAAGAAAAAATGAACAGACAAAATACAGGGAGAGATTATGTCTGTAACTCGCAGTACGATAACTCCCGTTACAGTTTATCCGTCAAGATATATTTCGAATTTTCATATCTTTTCTGTGATGTCAGATTGAATTTTATTGTACTTAAGGTGTAATTTAATATTCTTAAGATTATCCAGTTGGAAAAATTGCAAAAGAAATCATAGTTGTCAAAGTCTAAAAGACTTTTAAAAATTGCATGTAGTCCCACATGCTTTAGTCTATGTTTAGTCCGGTTCTCCTACATGGACATATAATTTCAAGGTAAAATCAGAATTAATCTGTGTCCCCCAATGTAACAATAATTTCAAAAATGTTTAAAGCCCGAAATGCAATCTGAATTTGAGATAAAGCAAAAAGAAGAAAACAAGAAATGTCCTGCCAGTGGAATGGCACACAGGAGAGAGAGAGACCTCTCTCAGATATCATGTATATGTATATTGTAGGCTAGATGATGAACAAAATGCCTGAAAGAATAAAAAAAATAAAAAATCATTTTCTACATTTGACCTTTTTTTTTTTTTACATATGTGATACGTCACGTGGAAATGAGAGACTAGTTACGATTTTTGTAATCCATTTTATTTGATATTGTTGATCCCTGATTCATTGCCTTGAATTTGATATATAACCCGACTGTAAAGAGTACATAGAAGTGGAGATATTAGCCTCTGAACGCGAGGAGAATTGTGCTCTTGGAAATCAAAATCAAGAGAAAAACATCTGCAAAGTTTGACTTCCGTTTGACTCCGCGCCAGAAAAATAAGAACATTTTGTAACCGCTGTACTCACCGAAATGCCCTAGCAACCACTTGTTACAAAAGCGAAACGACTGACCAATTAGGAGGCTGCATTCAGGTATCCAGAAACAATAGTTTACCCGTCGGTCACGTATTATGATCGAGCCAAGCACGAGAAGCCGAAACAACGGCGATGTTGTCTAAATAATGCAGTTGTTATTTGTAAAACCCACTTCTTGAACCCCGGGAATCTGAAGAATCTTAGCCAATAATATTTCGAAATAAATCCTTCATGAAATAAAGTTGGAGCGGGTACAATTGCTTAATTAATTATTTAGTTATGGAACGAAAACGTCCCGTTTTAAGTAGCGAAGATTATTATTTATCGGAAGAACTTAAAGTCGATAATGTTTCGAAATAAATCCTTTATGAAACAAAGTCGGAGCGGGTACAATTACGTAATTAATTATTTAGTTATGGAATAAAAACGTCCCGTTTTAAGTAGCGAAGATATTATTTATCGGAAGAACTTAAAGACGATAATGTTTCGAAATAAATCCTTCATGAAATAAAGTTGGAGCGGGTACATTTGCGTAATTAATTATTTAGTTATGGAATGAAATCGAAGATCATTATTTATCGAAAAAGAACTTAAAGACGATAATGTTTCGGAATAAATCCTTCATGAAATAAAGTCGGAGCGGGTACATGTACATTTGCGTAATTAATTTTTTAGTTACGGAATGAAATCGTCCAGTTTTAAGTAGCGAAAATTATTATTTATCGAGAACTTAATGACGATAATGTTTCGAAATAAATCCTTCATGAAACAAAGACGGAGCGGGTACAATTATTAATTGTTTATTTGGAATAAAAACGTCCCGTTTTAAGTAGCAAAGATTATTATTTATCGGAAGAACTTAAAGACGATAATGTTTCGAAATAAATCCTTCATGAAAATAAAGTTGGAGCGGGTACATTTGCGTAATTAATTATTTAGTTATGGATGAAATCGAAGATTATCATTTATCGAAAAAAGAACTTAAAGACGATAATGTTTCGGAATAAATCCTTCATGAAATAAAGTCGGAGCGGGTACATGTACATTTGCATAATTAATTTTTTACTTACGGAATGAAATCGTCCCGTTTTAAGTAGCGAAAATTATTATTTATCGAAGAACTTAATGACGATAATGTTTCGAAATAAATCCTTCATGAAACAAAGACGGAGCGGGTACAATTATTAATTGTTTAGTTATGGAATAAAAAACGTCCCGTTTTAAGTAGCGAAAATTATTTTTTATGCGAAGAACTTTATTTTGTAAATAAAGAAAAAAAAAAACATTTTGCAAAATTCCGCTTTCTCCTTTCCAGTAGACTCACAATTCAAAGTGCGTAATGCATGTGCAGCACCCACGATTCGATCGATGAGCCTACTGAATAGCACTTGAAAAGAGATCCTGTTTTTTCAAATTATTTCTATAAATATGGATTAAATCTATAGCGGCCGGCTTCGCACCCTGGACAATGGCACCTTTGACTAAGCACATTCATTAAAAGCGGAGGTGTAAGTTTTGAAATAAAAGCGGGACTTTTAACTTATAATATACCGTCTGCATTGGCATACTTTACATTTCATTACATCATTATAGTTACAACAAAATAGTTCAAGCAAATATCAGATAATCAAACCCTCTCATGATCGTGATAAGTATAACCTAGCGAGATCGGAAAACGACAGCCTTAATCTCCATGCAACTAATGTTTTATTATACAGAGTGAGTCAATAAAAATGTCCATCATTTTGAAATTGTCTAGTAAAATTATGAATATTTTAGTCATGAGTTTCATTATATGTCTTGGTAGAGTCATCATCCAAGCATATGTTTGTACCATTATCATTTGGATCTTTACACGCATGACTGAATAACAGACAATCTTCAAAAGACGGTAAGATCTCACTTGCGCCAAGTGGCTGGGTGAAGAATATACAAATTGAGAATTAGTACTTATTGCACGCAAAAAGACACACACCCACACGTACCCTCATTTTACACATACACAATGCACATACACACCCACATTCCACCACACACACCACCATACAACCTCAACACACATATACACCACACATACCATATTTCATCCATACCAGCACAAATACACACCCACACCCTCAGCAAACCCACACCCTCAGCAAACCCACACACACACACATACATACACCACACACACACACACACGCACACACGCACACACACACGCAACACACCCTCACTCACACTCACAAACAGTGTTAGGGAATTACTACGTCCCAAACATTCAGTGATGGTCTTGGTAAAAAAAACATCAAATGGGAATTTTTATTGTGAATTGTTTACGGTGTTTATGGGTGCGTGTGTGACGATGTGCGTTTGTTTGAGGTTGATGGGTGTGTGTGTGGTGTGTATGTCTGCGTTTGAGAGAGAGAGGAGTGTGGTTAAGTGTGAACACATATTCTGTCAACATTTGCTTTTAATCTTCACCCAGCCACTTGCGCAGGTGAGATTTACCCGTTCAGAAGATTGTCTGATATTCAGTCATGCATGCAAAGATCCAATTGAAAATGGTACCAACTTTGCCTAGAAGGATGACTTTACCAAGACATATAATGAAACCCATGATTAAATGTTCATACTTTTCACACGACAACTTCAAAATGATGGGACATTATTTTTGACTCACTCTGTATATCTAAAATAATGAACATTATTTTAACCCCTGAACCTTTCTATTTCTCTCTCTTGGTATCGCGGAGACGTCTCCGCAACTGATTTTTTTTTTCGCGACGGATAAAAGGTCTATTCCGTCTTTATTCTGTCGAGAATTCTCTGAGATGTCTCCACAACAATTTTCGCGTACCATTTCTAACGTTAGTTCTCCCATTTTGACACAGCTTTTCCCCACCCCCCCCCACCCGATTGTTAGATTTGACATTCGTTTGCGTGCTCCGCTATCCCCGATGAAACAGCTTTTCTCACAGCAGGTAGTGGCATCGCACGCAAAATTTCCGAGTTTAGTTCGCTATTCACTCACAAAAACAAAACAAAAAGCCAGTTGAAAGCACAAATCACATGACTGTGAACATCCAATAAACAAAGCCATGCGTTGCTAAGGGCGGAGCCAAACGGAGAGGGGAAATGAGCGTGGACGTGCGCTTGTGTGTCCGGGAAAAAAAATATGACCGAAAAAAACACCCGCCGAAAAACTGCTTTTTTTACCACTTTCCCGTTATCATTTTCACTCATTTTTTTAACAGTGCAAAGATGAAGCGTGGAAGAACAAGAAAATCAAAAAAATTTTTTCCTCAAAATTTTGAGTTTTTTATTAGTTTGTCGATTTACTCGGATCTTTGATCTGCGACTTCTCTCTCATTTCGACAAGACGAATCACATATGTAGTATTTGTTCCTTATTTGTTGTGACGTCTCCATAGGCCAGAGATTGCAAAGTGGCTAAGGCACGTCCCAAAGAGAAATAGATGTCAACTCTCCTTGTCCAAAAGTTTTTCTAATTTCATTCAATTCACAAAATTATGCAGAGCATGAATCTCATCCCAAGTTACAGTAATTTTTTTTTTTATCTTAGACAAGTTTTACTCTCATAGCCTTAACTTGTATGCTGTAAGATCATAAAAATTATCACTAATTTTATTATTTACAATAAAAAATTATATATTTGCCTACTTTGCTATTCGTCCTCGAATCGCCCAACCAACCGATACTTTAACCCCGAAAACTTTTGCTCTATTGTCTCCTGTCTCTATCTTCCCTCCCCTGTGAGAAAGGGCGCCCTTACATGATGAGGCGCACTCAGCCAAAACATTCCCAACAAACCTCTTGCTCTCATTCACCCTAAACTTTAAGTAGTGGATGGAACGGGGGACGGAGGGAGGGATTGTAGCAGACAATATATATTCTTTATTGTAATAATAAAATTAGTGATAATTTTATAATTTATTCAAAAGAATGATATATTTGCCTACTTTGCTATAGCGACCAGCACCGATTTGGTACTGGGGAGGTAACAACACCTACAGTTTTAGAGATAATAAGCGATGAGCCGTAGCCATAATAGGAAACAAAGAGAAAAGTTTCCTTTCATCGCAGAAACGTTCACGCCATTATTTGTATAAACATACAACTTTCACGGGAATTCTAAAAAACTGCTCGCAAAGGCTGGTACCGCTCACATCGAGGTTCCCTAGGATAAACTAGGCGTACTTTCGTTCGGTTCCGCATCTTTTTTTTACTACTATCTTTTCGGATAGTACTCCCAGTCTGGTCCGAAAGATTCCATGGATATAACAATTTGGACATTTTTTCAGGAAATCAAGGATGTCTTCAACGGCGCCATCTTGCTCAGTGCGCAACGATGAAATTTGACTAAAAGGCGACGTAGGAAATTTTTAACAGACGGCAAAATCTGTCTGATTTTCGTCGCATCGTGAAGGAGCAAAGATGAATATCTCTATAATTCCAACCTAAGTGGCTCGTTGATAGAAGAGGAACGAGCAATAAAACATTAGCGTTTTTCCCCGACATATACAAATCAGGGAGAAACCTTTGGAAGATCTACCCAGCCAGGAACCCTAGAGACGTGGTGTGAAGGAGGGTACGTAGGACCTGATGTCCCGCGACACCAAATTAGAGACCCGGTTTGAGTAGGGACTCTTAAGAGATAGAAAAATAAAAGAAGTGATGACAGAGAACGCACGCTGAAAATGACTATCCATCGATAGAATTTGAAATAGCTGGGATAGCTGAAAAAGCTGGGATAGCTGAATAGCTGATCCAAATCCCTCTGGGGTAAGCAGAACATTACCCCCGTTGAGTGAAAAGATGATGAAAAACGGTATGAACGGGAGAAAAAGTTTTTCTGCGGGAACCACAGAAATATTACCGTTCGGAAGAAGGGTTTTAACTAGTGGATACACACCTACTCCTTAAGGTCGAGAGGAGCAAGCAATTCGTCACATCTGTAGCTCGAATTGACTTTTGATAACCGCTGAATAAAAAGGAAAGACGTTTCAGGTGTTCGAGAGTTAGCTCTAACCGCTGCTGTTATGCTAAGAACTCACACCACGGCAAAGTTGTTATGGTTTTCTCCGTTAATACAGAGGAGAAACTATCGCAACCAAGTCCGGCGGCTGTGGTAGAGAGGAGTGATGATAATCGTCCGATGTCCTGCCCTAGTGAAACAGGAGAATACTACCCGGAAGAAACCAAGGGATTCGTCCGGTCAGTTCCGGAAATTGAAACGACACCTGGGGTAAACCCAAAATATCTCCTTTAATATAATCCTAACCTCAGAAAACAGAAAGAATCTTTAACTGACTTGAGGAAGCCAAACTGAGGAGAAGTCAAACCTGAGGTCGGCCTTGACGATACAGTCGTGTGAAATCTATGAAAAAAAACAAGCGACCTGATCTGAAGTGAGTACATTATACGTCGTAGGGAAAAGGGAAAAAGGTTTACACAAATTATTTTTCCCAAAAATCGATATGTGCGAAGCGACTGGACCGATGTCTCGTTGTTGCATCAGAACTATGAGTTTGACAAGGCTACTCTGAGGCTCCTACAAGTGAGAGTAATCTCTATGCGAGTGATAAATAAGACATCATGCCCTCCGATGTATGCTCAACCTAAACTGTCCTGCTAATCTCTGTAAAGGTCATTTTTCCTTGATACATCTGAAGTGAGGAAGAAAACTTCTGCAACCTTCAGAGCTCTCCACACGTCGTCGAGAAAGAAGGTCTCGGAGATTCCAATCACCGAAGTCAAGGGGCCTCGATAATGGACTCTCCCTCACTAACTTGTGAAGGATTGTGGGTCAACATAATTGAGAACGGAGCGTGCGTCCATGGTCTTCCCTGGAGTGAGACTTCCTTAACCGCCCAAAAGGAAATATGAGTTTAAGTTATCAGTAGAGAGGAATTCTAGACGAGGCGGACTGAAAATCAGGGTGGAAAATCTCCAAGAGCCGAACAATTGAAAGATAGGTCACGTTAAAAGTCTGCCAAAAATTGGGGAACCTGGACCAACAACTTCGATAGTCAAACATGATCATCCTTAATGTAATAACACTTAAAAACGCTCCTCAACGCGATCCAAGACTCTCTAAGTAAGCATCGGAATTTCTACTATCTCCAAAACTGGGTCTCGTCAGATGATTCGCGGTGTCCGGTTGAGTCCCTAATACATGGGAATCAACTCTTAACTCAATCAAGACATTGATGCAGTTTAGAAACTTAAAGTCTGCTGCTGGTCCTACCCAACTGAGACTACCTGTATCGAGTCTCCGCTTTAGTGGGGAAAAGAATGTAGAAATTTAGACACCAGATTTAGGGAGAATTGTGAGCTTTCTCGATTTCTTCCTTTGAGCTGTGTTCCCGGACCAAGGGACACGTTAAGTGGTTTGGGTGGATGACTCTTGAAGACATCCCTGGATCAGAGGTTTCTACAAGTCTGAATTGAGACCGAATCTGATTGCCGAAACACGATGAATAAATCGTTTGAGATCGGAAAACAAATAGTCGTTCTCCTCGGACCTAAATTTTCCCAAACGTAGGTGGGATGGTCACCTAGGCGCTTTCCTCCCATACTAAAAGGATGAGAGTTTCGAAGCGGATCTGAGCTACTCCTAATCCCGACTTCTACCCACTGACCAGTATGATCTCCTCGATCCGACGTTGTGATGAAGAGTGATGTCTGACTTCTTGTCAGACGGTTATCCAGTTCGGTAGAAAAGTTGACGTGAGATTGTAGATTACACGTCAAAAGAAGTAATAACAGAGATTGACGGTTGGATATCAAGCTTTTTCTAAAACTACCCTGAAGTTCTTTGGGCCGAAATCTCGGCCCTCTGAGAAAAATTTCGACCCAACGGGATTTTGGGTCCACCGGAAAGTCAGTCCAGTAAAACTGGGGATAAGACCACAATAGACCCAAGATGTCTAGAATCTCTTTCTTTGTAACAACTGTCCCCTCTGGGTGGTACAAAGGCGGAGCGAAAGATCGACCTGTGATGAAGATTTTTCAAGGTAAAAAAATTCTTCCCTTGTCGGAAACTCGAACCAGTTCTTGACCTAAACCTCCCTTCATTAACGTACGGGAAGCGATCAGCCAAGTTACGAGTGAAACTCTTCTGATCATGAGATTCAATTAGTGACCCGTATTCGTCAGGGGGGGGGGGGGGGGGGGGGGGGGGGGGGGGGGGGGGGGGGGGGGGGGGGGGGGGGGGGGGGGGGGGGGGGGGGGGGGGGGGTTATCTCAAAACATCATATTGACGGATAGTCTGAAAGAAGGGGGTCCTAGTTTCTCCTGAGTGAAGAAAAACTCTCGCTTAAACTTTCCTTCATGTGCTTCCTGAGTGATTTAGGTAGAAAACTTAAGCATCTGTATCTCATAAAAATCTAATTTCGAATCGCTGAAATCCCTAGATACTTCCGTTGAAATCCTACATACAGACCGTTATATAGCGCTAAAAGTCTCGTATGTTTCTCGGACAAACCCGTTGAGTACCGAACCTAAGAAGAGCATTGAACTTCTTCTTTCTGAGAACACCGACGAACGACCTCTATTCTCATCAATAGAACGGCCTAAAAGACGGATCCGCAGTTAGCGATAATCAACATCATCGAAGCGTGAGATCTGGAATATCCTTGCAAAGGGTGGAGCGATGATCTTCGGTTAATCACAACACACCCCCTTGTTTCTTTAAGATAGAGAAATCTATAGTTTTCTCACTGCGGATTCGTGAGAATTCGAACTCGAGGAGGGAAGAGGATATAACTCCTCAATCTAGTTGCAGTCTTCTGTTAAGCCGATGGAAATCCCACCACGGAGTGGCTAACTGCCAGTGACGCGACACTCTGAAGAAAGAACTGGCTGCGACGTCTGCTCCGAAACAATTATCGTCCAGGTAATTACGACATTGTAAGGAAATACCCATTCCGAGCGACTCCGGTACCATCCTGATCCCTTCGCGTGGGTCTCGAAATTCGCTTCCGATTACTCGCCAAGAGGAGCTCTTATTTCCCCAAACTTGCGAAATAATCTCCTCGGGGAGAACTCACCATCAAGTCTACTAGATAGTGCTTCTACTATTTAAAAATTTAGGTCCGATATTGAGAAATAGACCGAGAAGGAATATCGAAAGCCTGAGAAGAAATAAATAAATTTGCTAAACACCAATAATATTCCGTGAGGAAGATATTCGCGACAAACATGTAGATTGGACCACCCTGCCTGACTCATGCAACTTCTGGATCAAGTCAAGCCAAGGTGACCTAGGTCAAAGAATAGAGGAGAACCATCCAACATCCCAGCCGTTCATATCGCAGATCAATTTGTGTGAGCGATATGACGATGAAGCTGGTAGAATGATCCTCCATTAAAGAAAAAGTGAATATGAGGTTTCTTCGTAATAATTCACCGCGAGAAGTGGCAACGGTGGCGTGGACTCGACGAAAGTCCCACTTCTGCTCCTTGGTAGTGGTAGTGAACTCACTTTGATCACGATGAAATAACTTACGATGGTATCTGACTTGATTAATTTCCCATAACCAAACCAAAACATGATCAATTCTGTCTACAAATGAATCTGTCGGATTGGATTTACCCAGGCAGGAAGCATGGGAAAATCGAGATGTAGAAGATAACAACATGACCTGTAATCGATTCCTGACATGATACTATTCACATGAGATCGATTATTAGGTGAGATCGATTTAATTATAAATCGATTTTTGTCATGATCGATTCCCCGAGATCAATTTGGGCGGGGATCGATTCTAAATTTGATTTGGCGATTTGCAGCGTGAAAGTTCATGAGCATCAAAGTGACAGGACGGCTTCTGACGACTTATTGGATTATTATGTGTAATCGATTCAATCGTATCGATGTGTTGTGCATCGTTCAAACTGTAATCGATTATGCTGTGATCGATTCAAAACTGTAACTCGATTATGCTGGATCGATTCAATCTGATGTGATTAGTTGTAAATCGATCAATCGTGATGGTTGTAAAATCGTCATGTAATGTAGTGTGAATCGATTCAATAATCGATACTGTGTGATCGATTCATCTGGAGTCTATGATGACGATCGATCGATAATGTTCATGATCGATTGATTGACGATTTAACCTAACGATATCACGATAACGATACGATACTGGCTATCGATACGATACAGACCTTATCTCAGGTGGCAGGGTCGCACAACCTTCGGATCGATCTCGATCATGTTGGAAACGATCCACATCGAATCTAAACGTCCACTAGATCAATGTCAAAGACAATGATTCGTAAAACAAAGTTGTCCTCGCTGCATTCCCTCACCAAGATCAATCGTGGTGTGCGCCGCTTGGGGATCAGGCCGACGATAGGCGACTGAACCTTCCCGGGAGCTTTCACTTACCGTGACTTCCCATACGACGATCTTTCCGGGGGCTCGCCGGTCAACCGTAGTTGTGGTACTATAACCAACTGCCATCGGCACCATACTCGCCCCCCGGGCGGGGTTGTGAATCGCCGACTTACTTCGTGAAAGACAGTGTGATACCAGCTTCGTTCCCCTCTAATCTGGCTTCTCCCCGTCTAACTGCTTTCTGCCATCAGGCCTCTATATAAATATGCAGAGAATCGCGAGACTATCGTGCTTCCTGTAGATGAGACTCTCCGATGATCGGCCGATGTTTGAAGTCTCCGAGATACAAGATGGATGAAATCTCTTTCCCTCGGAAATAAGAAAACACTCTGAATAATATGAAGAAAAGACACTTATACAAAAGGAGTTTAGACTCTGCCTGGGACAGGAGGGTCACAAAGGCCTCCGCCCACCCAACAAAAGGCTTCACTGAACTGTGTGAAATGAAGCGCGGAACGGGAGAACAAAGGCCCGCACCATAAGGGTGTAATATAAAAACACGTACGTAATGAATGTCAAAAGCTAGGGAGAAGGCGCCGTAATTCGCATACGAGAAAATTACTGCAAAAACGGCCCTCAAATACTCCAAATAAATGGAAACACGACTTTATAATTAGAACATTTGGCTAGGAAACAAACTAAGAAGCAAGACCCCAACAAGATTAGGCTCAAGAAGTCAAGCAAAAAGTGAAAAAAAACAAACCGCAGTTTTCAATTTGCGGGAAGCAATTCTCGAGGTTACCGCTCGGCGGCAGCCGATGAGAAAAGAGGAAGTTTGTTGAGAATGTTTTGGCTGAGTGCCCTCATCATGAGAGGATGAGAGGGGCGGCCCTGCTCCACAGGGGGACAGGGGGAAATCTTCTCTCACAACGAATCCGACTGC
>CALNVZ010003582.1:307682-332655 GCA_940671915.1 Paracentrotus lividus | reverse complement strand
CTTCCTGTTCTATAAACTGTTATGTATTCTCATTGTTTTGTTCTTTCTCTCCACTTCTGTCCTATAAATTGTTATGTATTTCCATTTGTTTTGTCTTTCTTTCCTTTTGTTTCCTATGAATCCTTATGTATTTTTTGAATTGTCTTTCTTTTCCTCTTCTCTCCTACAAATCCTCATGGATTTCTTTGTTTTAATTTTCTTTCCTCTTCTCTTCCAATGAATAATTATGTATTTTATAGTTTTGTCTTTATTTCCTTTTTCTTCCAATTATTCTTATATATTTCTTTGTTGTATCTTTTTCTCTCCTCGTCTCCTACATTCTGATGTATTTATTTGTTTTGACTTTCTTTCTTCTTCTCTCCTATAAATTCTTGTGTATTTCTATATTTTGTCTGTTTTCAATTCTCTTCCAATAAATCCTAATGTATTTTATTGATTTGTATTTCATCCCGTATGTATTTCATTGATTTTTCTCTTTCTTTTTGCTTGTTCATTCTTCTCTCCTCATCTTTTATTATTTATTTGTTTGTTTTATTCTTCTATTCATGTTATTGTCTACACCATTTCTCAAGTGTTTCCTTGATATATCCTTCTCTTCCTATAAATCCTTATGTGCGTTTCATTGTTTGGTATATCTGTCCACTGATTTAATCATTATTTTTGGGGGTGTGTTTCTCTCCGTCTTCCTTCTTCAGTTATTCATTATGTATTTCAATAGAGGAGTGTATGGTATTAATATAATGTGTAAGTTGAATTAATCTCAGAAATGACACTTTTTTAGTTTTATCTGAAGTGGAGAATTAATGGATGTTTATAAAACGAGCTGCCTGAACGTCTGGCCAGCCCAATTACAAACCATTTACACCCTTTGTGGATTTGAGGCCCTGTCATATCTGTCACCATATCACATCAATTATTTCTGTTCTGTTAGGTAGTCTGTAAAATCTTATGTATTTCACTGTTTTGTCTAACTTCGTTCTTCCTCTTGTATAAATCTTTATATCATTCTTTGATTTTGTTTTTTTCCTTCTTTTTCTTTATCATTTGTTATTTTTTATCCTTCTTGGCTACTGTTTCTTATGTATTTGTTTATCACTCTTCTTTGTATAAATTCTATAGAATTTCTTTGTATATTCCTTCTTTCTACTCCTCTTCCTATAAATTCTTATGTATTTCATTTCATTGTTTTTCTTTTCTTTTCTTCTCCAGTAGATTGTTATGTATTTATTCGTTTTTGTGTTCTTCCTTCTTCTCTTCAATCATATCTTTATGTATATCTTTGTTTCAACATTCTTTCCCCTACACTTTCCTATAAATTCTTTTGTATTTCTTTGTTTTGTCTTTCTTTCCTTTTCTCTCCTGTAAATTATTTTGCATTTAATAGAGTATAATTTTCATCTTGACAATATAATTAAGAAAAGTAGGTTGCAATAGTTGTTACCTACAAGGGTCCGTTTCCTAGCTCTGTGTGGGTCCTCTGACTACATCACTTTGGAATGTGGTCTCTTTCACATTTTTCTGTATTAACTTTATCTATGACGAGATGTAGGTAGTTTAATGTAATCAGAAAAGATTAACTTTAGTCATGTGCTAAAATATGGAGTTGCAACACTTTAATAGCACGGTTATATTATGTTTTCTTTTTATCCAACTAGACTGTTTCACATTTACATTTTTTAATATGGTTTAACTTTAATCTTAAGCGAGATTGTCTAGTTTAAAAATTCAATGGCACATATATACTAAGTTGTTATCTCATAATCTAAGCACGTTTCATATTTTTTCTCTTTTTACATTATATCTTACAGGAAATCAGCTGGGAAAAGTTTCCACTGTATCGTCTTCAATCTGAGAAGGACTACAGGTGCAACAACAGGATGTTATTTTACTTATCGAAAGTAAATAAAAATAATGATGAAAAAGAAAGATGAATGAAACATAAATCAAAGAACAATATCAACAATAAAGAAACCAAAGTGATAAACACAATACAAAAAAAAATCAGTCCTTCATCTTTTGTAAGTTAAAGTAGTGTGACAAAAATATAATGTGAAAGAGAACACATTCCAAAGTAATGTAGTCAGAGGTCCCACACAGAGCAAGGAACGAACCTCTATATTGCACAGATTAAAGTTATTCCCTACTTTATATTGCAAAGATTAAAGTTAGTCCTTATTTAAGTAACATATTATTTTATGATAATAAGGTAAACCCCAACCCTGCCAAAACATACCCTGCCCACCTAGCCGCAATCTAGCCTTATACCTAACTCCCTAACCCTAACCCTAACCCTAACCCTAACCCTAAACCCTAAACCCTAACCCCTAACCCCTAACCCTAACCCTAACCCTAACCCCTAACCCTAACCCTAACCCCTAACCCCTAACCCCTAACCCTAACCCCTTAACCCCTAACCCTAACTCCTAACCCTAACCCCTAACCCTAAACCCTAACCCTAACCCTAAACCCTAAACCCTAACCCCTAACCCTAACCCTAAACCCCTAACCCCTAACCCTAACCCCTAACCCTAAACCCTAACCCTAAACCCTTACAGGTTATGCCATAAATGTGTCTCAATGATTTGTTTTGCTCATTTTGAGTCGGGTATTTCTGTTGACACTTGAACGCCATAATTCTTGGACATTAGTATTGAGTCAGTATCAATTAAAGCCACAATTCTCGGACATCAGTATTTATACATTTACATCGTGATAATTCAAGCCGATATCTACTTATATTCATAATAATATATTATATAAACCAGATATTTTTTTTTACTTGTTTATTCTTTTGACTCAATACTTATGTATGCAAAAAACATTATTTCAAAGGATTTTTTTTGGGGGGGGGGGGTGAAGGAGGGTTTTGTTTTGTTTTGTTTTGTTTGTTTGTTTGTTTTTTTTGTTCATTGAAATATGAAATTTTGCCCAGTTATGCAACCTTTAGTATGTATTAAATACTGTAAATGAGTTCCTAATTTAAATGTGTATTACATTTTTTACATTTTATTTGCACATGTGAGAGTGTTTTGTTCTTGAAAAGTCTTGGTCCTGCAGTCTACCTTGCTTATGCCGAAATCGTTTGAACTAAAACAATAGTATATCAACGTAATTGTGATTCTTGTCATTTGGCGACCTTTAGCACCTAAACCGCCCCTCAGTTTACTCACTAAACCGCCCCAAACCGCCCCTGTTTTATGCGCGCTATAGTCCCAATATGTCAAAAATATGTGATCAAACATGACCAAATTTGTTGTACAGTGCCTTTTGGATGTGTGCTGTCTGTTACTAAACAAAAAAGTATGTTTGCGAGTATTTTTTCATTGAAAAAACCTGATGGAAACAGAGTGAAACCTTTTACGTCAGTGAGTAATCTGACACTTTCCACGCAGGCTCTAGGTGCTAAAGGGTTAATCACGTCTTAAAGAATTCATAGACTTTGTATTTAATTAAAAAAAAAAGACTTTTAGATCACGTGATGGTATGACATGATTATGACGTCCTGTTACTGGTCAGAAGTATGTTATATAGACGTCGTTAAGACGTCATCGTCAACCAAAAAAAGACGTCATAATCACGTCAATTTATGACCATCTAAAGACGTCTTGCGTTGGTGCAAGTTGTCGTCATAAAGACGTCAATTTCTTACGTCAAAAAGACATGAGGCACGGAAAAAAAAGACGTAAATATAACATTATTTTTACCAGTTTTTGCTATCAGGATATGTCATATAAACATCGTTAAGACTTCATTGTCGACCAAAAAAAGACGTCATAATCAAGTCAATTTATGACCATCTAAAGACGTCTTGCGTTGGTGCAGGTTGTCGTCATAAAGACGTCAATTTCTGACGTCAAAAAGACGTGAGGCAAGGAAGAAAAAGACGTAAATATGACGTTAATTTTTACCAGATTTTGCTATCAGGGTGTATTTCTTCGAATTGTCTTTCTTTCCTCTTCTCTCCTATAAATCCTTATGTATTACTTTGTTTTATCCTTCTTTCCTCTTCTCTCCTATAAATTGTCACGTATTTCTTTGTCCTGTTTATCTTTCCTCTTGTCTTCTCCTTACGTACTTTTTTGTTTTGTCATTCTTTCCTCTTCTCTCCTTTAAGATCTAATGTATTTTTTTGTTTTGTCTTTCTTTCCCTCTTCTCTTCTTTAAATTCTTATGTATTTCTTTGTTTTATCCTTCTTTCGTCTTCTGTCCTATAAATTGTTATGTAATTCATTGTTTTGTCTTTCTTTCCTTTTCTCTCCTATAAATCCTTATGTATTTCTGTGAATTGCCTTTCTTTCCTCTTCTCTCCTACAAATTCTTATGTATTTCTTTGTTTTGTCTTTCTTTCCTCTTCTGTCCTATAAATTGTTATGTATTTCATTGTTTTGGCTTTCTTTCATCTTTTCTTCCAATAAATATTAACGTATTTCAGTGTTTTGTCTTTCTTTCCTTTTATCTCCTATAAATTCTTATGTATTTCTTTGAATTGTCTTTCTTTCCTCTTCTCTCCTATAAATCCTTATGTATGTCTTTGTTTTATCTTATTTCTCTCTTCGTCTCCTACAAATTCTTATGTATTTCTTTGTTTTGTCTTTCTTTCCTCTTCTGTACTATAAATTGTTATGTATTTCATTGTTTTGTTTTTCTTTCCTCTTCCCTCCTATAAATTCTTATGTATTTCTTTGTTTTATCTTTCTTTCCTGTTTTGTCCTATAAATTGTTTTATCCTTCTTTTTTTTTCTTCTAATAAATATTTATGTATTTCGTTGTTTTGTCTTTTTTCCTCTTCTCTCCTATAAATCCTTATGTATGTCTTTGTTTTATCTTATTTCTCTCCTCGTCTCCTATAAATTGTTATGTATTTCTTTGTTTTGACTTTCTTTCATCTTTTCTTCCAATAAATATTTATGTATTTCATTGTTTTGTCTTTCTTTCCTTTTATATCCTTTAAATTTTAATGTATTTCTTTGAATCATCTTTCTTTCCTCATCTCTCCTATAAATCCATATGCATGTCTTTGTTTTATGTTATTTTTCTCCTGTCTCCTACAAATTCTTATGTATTTCTTTGATTTGTCTTTCTTTTGTCTTTCTTTTATCTTCTGTACGATAAATTGTTATGTATTTCTTTGTTTTGTCTTTCTTTCCTCTTCTCTTCCATTAAATAATTATGTATTTCATTGTTTTGTCTTTCTTTCCTCTTCTCTTCCAATGAATTATTATGTATTGCATTGTTTTGTCTTTCTTTCCTCCTCTGTACTACAAATTTCATTTTCTGTCTCACCTCGTCTCCTAAAAATTCTTATGTATTTCTTTGTTTTGTCTTTCTTTCCATTTCTGTCCTATAAATTGTTATGTATTTCTTTGTTTTGTCTTTCTTTCCTCTTCTCTTCCAATGAATAATTATGTATTTTATTGTTTTGTCTTTCTTTCCTCCTCTGTACTACAAATTCTCATGTATTTCTTTGTTTTGTCTTTCTTTCCTCTTATCTTCCATTGAATAATTATGTATTTCATTGTTTTGTCTTTCTGTCCTTTTCTCTTCTGTAAATTCTAATGTATTTCTTTGTTTTACACTTCTTTCCTCTTCTCTCCTATAAATCCTTATGTATGTTTTTGTTTTATCTCATTTCTCTCCTCGTCTCCTACAATTTTTTATGTATTTCTTTGTTTTGTCTTTCTTTCCTGTTCTGTTCTATAAATTGTTATGTATTTCCTTGTTTTGTCTTTCTTTTCTCTTCTCTTCCAATGAATAATTATGTATTTCATTGTTTTGTCTTTCTTTTCTGTTCTCTTCCATTGAGTAATTATGTATTTCATGTTTTGTCTTTCTGTCCTTTTCTCTTCTATAAATCCTTATGTATGTCTTTGTTTTATCTTATTTCTCTCCTCGTCTCCTACAAATTCTGATGTATTTCTTTGTTTTGTCTTTCTTTCCTGTTCTGTCCTATAAATTGTTATGTATTTCTTTGTTTTGTCTTTCTTTTCTCTTCTCTTCCAATGAATAATTATGTATTTCATTGTTTCATCTTCTGTCTCACCTCTTCTCCTAAAAATTCTTATGTATTTTTTGTTTTGTCTTTCTTTCCTCTTCTCTTCCAATGAATAATAATGTATTTCATTGTTTTGTCTTTCTTTCCTCTTCTGTACTACAAATTCTTATGTATTTCTTTGTTTTGTCTTTCTTTCCTCTTCTCTTCCATTGAATAATTATGTATTTCTTTCATCTTTTCTTCCAATAAATATTTATGTATTTCATTGTTTTGTCTTTCTTTCCTTTTATATCCTTTAAATTTTAATGTATTTCTTTGAATTATCTTTCTTTCCTCATCTCTCCTATAAATCCATATGCATGTCTTTGTTTTATGTTATTTTTCTCCTGTCTCCTACAAATTCTTATGTATTTCTTTGATTTGTCTTTCTTTTGTCTTTCTTTTCTCTTCTGTACGATAAATTGTTATGTATTTCTTTGTTTTGTCTTTCTTTCCTCTTCTCTTCCATTAAATAATTATGTATTTCATTGTTTTGTCTTTCTTTCCTGTTCTCTTCCATTGAATAATTATGTATTTCATTGTATTGTCTTTCTTTCCTTTTCTCTTCTATAAATCCTGATGTATGTCTTTGTTTTGTCTTGTTTCTCTCCTCGTCTCCTACAAATTATTATGTATTTCTTTGTTTTGTCTTTCTTTCCTGTTCTGTCCTATAAATTGTTATGTATTTCTTTGTTTTGTCTTTCTTTCCTCTTCTCTTCCAATGAATAATTATGTATTACATTGTTTTGTCTTTCTTTCCTCCTCTGTACTACAAATTTCATTTTCTGTCTCACCTCGTCTCCTAAAAATTCTTATGTATTTCTTTGTTTTGTCTTTCTTTCCTTTTCTGTCCTATAAATTGTTATGTATTTCTTTGTTTTGTCTTTCTTTCCTCTTCTCTTCCAATGAATAATTATGTATTTCATTGTTTTGTCTTTCTTTCCTCCTCTGTACTACAAATTCTTATGTATTTCTTTGTTTTGTCTTTCTTTCCTCTTCTCTTCCATTGAATAATTATGTATTTCATTGTTTTGTCTTTCTGTCCTTTTCTCTTCTGTAAATTCTAATGTATTTCTTTGTTTTACACTTCTTTCCTCTTCTCTCCTATAAATCCTTATGTATGTTTTTGTTTTATCTCATTTCTCTCCTCGTCTCCTACAATTTTGTATGTATTTCTTTGTTTTGTCTTTCTTTCCTGTTCTGTTCTATAAATTGTTATGTATTTCCTTGTTTTGTCTTTCTTTCCTCTTCTCTTCCAATGAATAATTATGTATTTCATTGTTTTGTCTTTCTTTTCTGTTCTCTTCCATTGAGTAATTATGTATTTCATTGTTTTGTCTTTCTGTTCTTTTCTCTTCTATAAATCCTTATGTATGTCTTTGTTTTATCTTATTTCTCTCCTCGTCTCCTACAAATTCTGATGTATTTCTTTGTTTTGTCTTTCTTTCCTGTTCTGTCCTATAAATTGTTATGTATTTCTTTGTTTTGTCTTTCTTTCCTCTTCTCTTCCAATGAATAATTATGTATTTCATTGTTTCATCTTCTGTCTCACCTCTTCTCCTAAAAATTCTTATGTATTTTTTGTTTTGTCTTTCTTTCCTCTTCTCTTCCAATGAATAATTATGTATTTCATTGTTTTGTCTTTCTTTCCTCTTCTGTACTACAAATTCTTATGTATTTCTTTGTTTTGTCTTTCTTTCCTCTTCTCTTCCATTGAATAATTATGTATTTCATTGTTTTGTCTGTCTGTCCTTTTCTCTTCTATAAATTCTAATGTATTTCTTTGTTTTACACTTCTTTCCTCTTCTCTCCTATAAATCTTTATGTATGTTTTTGTTTTATCTCATTTCTCTCCTCGTCTCCTACAATTTTTTATGTATTTCTTTGTTTTGTCTTTCTTTCCTGTTCTGTTCTATAAATTGTTATGTATTTCCTTGTCTTGTCTTTCTTTCCTCTTCTCTTCCAATGAATAACTATGTATTTTATTGTTTCATCTTTCTTCTCTCCTCGTCTCCAACAAATTCCTATGATTTTATTTGCTTTATCTATCTTTCCTCTTCTCTCCTGTAAATTTTAATGTATTTCTATGTTTTGTCTTTCTTTCCTCTTCTGTTCTATAAATTCTTATGTATTTCTTTGTTTTATCCTTCTTTCCTCTTCTTTCCTAAAAGTCCTTATTTATTTCTTTGTTTTATCTTCTTTCTCTCCTCCTCTCCTACAATTTCTTTTGTATTTTTTGTTTTGTCTTTCTTTCCTCTTCTGTCCTATAAATTCTTATGTATTTTTTTTGTTTCATCTTCTTTCTCTCCTCGTCTCTTACAAATTATTATGTATTTCTTTGTTTTGGTTTTCGTTCCCCTTTTCTTCAAATAAATATATATGTATTTCATTGTTTTGTCCTTCTTTCCTTTTCTCTCCTATAAATTCTTATGTATTTCTTCGAATTGTCTTTCTTTCCTCTTCTCTCCTATAAATCCTTGTGTATTACTTTGTTTTATCTTCTTACTCTGTTCGTCTCCTACAAATTCTGAAGTATTTCTTTGTTTTGTCTTTCTTTCCTCTTCTGTCCTATAAATTGTTATGTATTTTTTTGTTTTGTCTTTCTTTCCTTTTCTCTTCCAATGTAAAATTATGTATTTCATTGTTTTGTCTTTCTTTGATTTTTTTTCTTCCTTTTTGCTTGTTCATTCTTCTCTCCAATCTTTTATTATTTATTTCTTTGTTTTATTCTTCTTTCATGTCATTGTCTACCATTTCTCAAGTATTTTCTTGTTATATCCTTCTTTACACTTCTCTACAATAAATTCTTATGTATATTTCTGTTTTGTCTTTCTTACCTTTTCTCTTCCTGTAAATCCTTATGTCGTTCATTGTTTGGTATTTCTGTCCACTGATTTTTTGTTTTTTGTTTTTTGTTTTGTGTTTCTTCCTTCTTCTCTTCAATCATTCATTATGTATTTCTTAGAGGAGTGTCTAATATTAAATAATTGTAAAGTTGAATTCAGAAATGACACTTTTTTAGTTTCATATCGAAGTGGAGAATTAATGGATGTTTATAAAACTAGCTGCCTGAACGTCTGGCCAGCCCAATAACAAACCCATTTACACCATCTGTGGATTTTAGCCTTGTCATATCTGTCACCAATATCACTTCAATTATTTTTGTTATGTACATGGTTATTATGAACTTGAATTATTTATGAGAATATTTTACTCTTGGAATAAAGTCACTCTACAATTAAATATATTTCTTTAATTCATTCATCTTTCCTCTTCTCTCCTATAAATTATTGTGTATATAATTGTTTTTCTGAGTATCTTTCCTTTCTCTTCATCCCTGTAAAATCATATGTATTTCACTGTTTTGTCTAACTTCGTTCTTCCCTTCTATAAATTTTTGTATCATTCTTTGATTTGTGTTTCTTCCTTCTTTTCTTCAATCATTTCTTATTTCTTTATCATTCTTGGCTACTATTTCTTATGTAGGGGAGAGTGGGGTTAGTTGGAACACGGGGTTAGTTGAAACATTGTAATTTTCTTTAACGGCTATAAATATATTTATGCAATCTACCACAGGTTGTTGCTATTAGCAACTGCTATCCACCACATTTTAGACAGCACACGTGCTTCAAGCCTCGTGAAGTAGTAAGCAATGTTTGTTTTTTCACCTTCTGAGTAAATTTTGTCACTTTTACAAATGTTTTATTATCTCAAAGAAGATCAAAAATTAAGTTGGCCTGTTTTTTAGTATAACAAACAGTTATACCAAGCTACAAAACAAGGTAAATATATGGCATGTTGTTGTCCCTCTTTTGTGCTGTAAGCTTACAAATGTCAAATGGGCCTCTGGGGTTAGTTGGAACATTTTGAATGGGGTTAGTTGGAACATGTACTAAGTAAATAGGTTTCAGCTGAACAAAAAATAAAAATCATATAATTCAGTGACGTGTTCCGAAATATTCTTATACATGTATATTAGTGCAAATTTGACAATTTTTATGCAGAATGCTACTTCACAGGACTAAAAATATCTGTATGTGACTGGATGCTATCAAGTGTAATAAAACATGAAGTAACAAAAAAATGAACACCAATCTTTAATGTTCTAATGGAATCAATAGAGCAAGTTAGCTGAACCCATGCAATAATGTTGTAGATAGTTTAAATATAATTTTTAAGATACCATGCACAATGTTCAACTTACCCCATACCATGTTCCAACAACCCCGTGTATGGGGTTAGTTGGAACACTTGACATGTTCTTGTTGAAGATGATTTTTTAAGGAACGATCACTAAGTTTAGGAATTTTATTGGGTACATTTGTAGCATACAGATATACACTCAAGGATCATTTATTGTTTCTTGAAATAAATCTGCTTTTGTTTACGGCCATTTTTGTGAAAAATGTTCCATATAACCCCGCTCTCCCCCTATTTCTTTATCACTCTTCTTTGTATAATTTCTAGTGCATTCTTTGTATAATCCTTCTTTTTCTCCTCTTCCTATAATTCCTATGTATTTCATTGTATTGTTTTTCTTTTCTCTCTTCTCCAGTAGATTGTTATGTATTATTTGTTTTTGTTCTTTCCTTCCTTCTCTTCAATCATATCTTTATGTATATCTTTGTTTCAACTTCTTTCCCCTACTCTTCCTATAATTCTTATGTATTTCTTTGTTTTGTCTTTCTTTCCTTTCTCTCCTGTAAATTCTTTTGCATTTAATAGTTTTACTATCTAATATTTATTATTATTTCCTCTTTTCCCCTTTTTCTCTTCTTTCCAAATTTCAACATTTTTTATGTCTACTTTGTTTTTACTGTACTTTTCTTTCCTCTCATATCATTCTTAAAGTATCACTTTTTCTTTAGTAATTATCCATTCCCTCTTTCTTCATTATTATGTCTTACATTGGTTATTCGTTCGTCATAGACTAGTATTCGAAAACGCAGTGGGTATGGTTTTGACAAGGGTGACCCTTTAAGGTCGCGATAAAGGTCAGCATAGGAATTTATAACACTAACAGATAAAACGTACAGTACAATAACGTGTACAGACAAGTGAGGAGACAACTCCCTGAGGAAACGCAACTGTAGACCAATGTATAAGGATACGAGCCAATCAGCTTACACGATTGTATATTCGAAATTCAGTTGGCATCAGTTTGTATGCATCCTGCACTGAACGAGGACGATATACGTGGAACTCCTAAATTAACATAAAATGATCTGCCATTTTCTCAGCCATTCAAGCGAAATATCGGAGATTTATATTTTAATTTTATTTTTATTCTTTTGCCTTTCATGGAGGAGTGCTGGAAAAGGTGAGGTTTTTCGTTACTAATTCAAAACGCAAGTTTGCTTGTTATTATTTGATTCATGTGGATGGGAAACGGCATTGTAGAATGCGTTTCACCAATTACCTTTTCTGCCATTAATGTGAGGAGATACAATGGTATTCATTATTTATTTAAAATCATACTAAGCTGTTTTGCATTAGCTCGGGCAAATAATAGCTTTCCTTTTGTGAGATTACATTTGATCTTGTGCTAGAATGCATAGTT
Organism: Paracentrotus lividus; assembly: GCA_940671915.1. Taxonomy (NCBI): domain Eukaryota; kingdom Metazoa; phylum Echinodermata; class Echinoidea; order Camarodonta; family Echinidae; genus Paracentrotus; species Paracentrotus lividus. Next base: position 321,064 of record CALNVZ010003582.1, on the reverse strand, counting down.
GAATATTTGATGAGCAAGGGTATATTAAAATGTTTCTTTATAATCCATACTAGAGTATCATTTTAAGCTTGTAAATATAATTGTAAAAGTGGGGTGCAGGAATTAATTCTCTAACTATAAACTAGGAATTTGAGTTTATAAACTAAGAGGGTCTGTTTGCTGGCTCAGTGTGGGGCCTCTGACTAGATCACTTTGGAATGTGGTCTCTGTCACATTATTCTGTATTTGCATTCATCTTTGGAGAGATGTAGGTAGTTTTATGAATTCGTCCACACAATCAAAATTAACTTAAATCTTGTGCCGCAATATATAGTTCCATAATTTAATGGTAATGAGATATTAAAATGTTTTTATTTACAAACAAACTAGCTTGTCCATATCACAATTTAAATAGGGTATAACTTTAATCTTGGCAATATAACTGTGAATGTAAGGTGCAATTGTTGTTTCCTTAAAGGGTCCGTTTTGTAGCTCTGTGTGGGACCTATGACTACATCACTTTGGAATGTGGTCTATATATTTTGTATTTACATTCATCTTTGGAGAGATGTAGGTAGTTTTATGAATTAGTCTACACAATCAAGATTAACTTATATCTTGTAACGCAATATATAGTTGCATAATTTAATGGTAATGATATATAAAATGTTTTCTTACGAACAAACTATATCACAATTCAAATAGGGAATGACTGTAATCTTTGCCATATAATTGTGAATGTTAGGTGCAATAGTTGATTTATAAAAGGGTTCGTTTCTTAGCTCTGTGTGGGTCCTCTGACAAAATCACTTTGGAATGTTGTCTCTTTCACATTATTCTGCATTTACATTTATCTTTGGAGAGATATAGGTAAGTTTTATGAATTCGTCCACACAATCAAGATTACCTGAAACCTTGTGCCGCAACATAGAGTTGCATAATTTAATGGTAATGATATATTAAAATGTTTTCTTACAAACTAGCTTGTCCATATCACAATTAAATAGGGAATAACTTTAATCTTTGCAATATAAAATTGAATGTACGGTGCAATACTTGATTTAAAAAAGGGTCCGTTTCCTAGCTCTGTGTGGGACCTCTGACTACATCACTTTGGAATGTGGTCTCTTTCACACTATTTTGTATTTACATTCATCTTTGGAGAGATGAAGGTAGTTTTATGAATTCGTCCACTCTATCAAGATTACCTTAAATCTTGTGCCGCAACATAGAGTTTTATAATTTAATGGTAATGATATATTAAAATGTTTTCTTACAAACTAGCTTGTCCATATCACACTTTAAATAGAGTATAACTTTAATCTTGACAATATAATTGTGAAAGTAGGTTGCAATGGTTGTTACCTACAAGGGTCCATTTCCTAGCTCTGTGTGGGTCCTCTGACTACATCACTTTGGAATGTGGTCTTTTTTACATTATTCTGTATTAACTTTATCTTTGACGAGATGTAGGTAGTTTAATGTAATCGTGTAAAATAAAGATTAAATTTAGTCTTGTGCTGGAATATGGAGTTACACACTTTAATAGCATGGTTATATTACATGTTTTCTTTTAATCCAACTAGGCTGTTCACATTACATTTTTTGATATGGTATAACTTTAATCTTAAGCGATATTGTCTAGTTTAAAATTTCAATGGCAAATATATAATAAGTTGTTGTCTAATAATATAAGCACGTTTAATATTTATCTCTTTTACATTATATCTTACAGGAAGTCAACTGGGAAAAGTTTCCACTGTATCGTCTTCACTCTAGGAAAGACTACAGGTGCAGCAGCAGGATGTTTATTTACTTATTGAAAGTAAATAAAATATAATGATGAAAAAAGACAGATGTATCAAACAAAAATCAAAGAACAATATCAACATTAAAGAAACCAAAGTGATAACACATTAAGAGAAACACAATTAGTCCCTTAAAGATTGTTGTAAGTTAATATTTATAACACATCATTTTATGATAATTGGGTAAACCCCAAAACCCTGCCAAAACATACTCTGCCACTAGCCTTATACCTAACCCCTAACCCTAACCCCTAACCCTAACCCTAACACTAACCCTTACCCCTAACCCCTAACCCTAACCCTAACCCCTAAACCCTAACCCTAACCCTAACCCTAACCCCTAACCCTAACCCTTAACCCCTAACCCTAAACCCTAAACCCTAACCCTAACATAACAATACAATCGAGTTAATATGTCTAACCCCTAACCCTAACCCCTCTAACCCTAACCCCTACCCCTACCCCTAAACCCTAAACCCTTACCCTTAACCCAAACCCCTGACCCCTTACCCCTAACCCCAACCATAACTTTACACATAACAATACAATCGAGTTAATATGTCTAACCCTATCCCCTTTCCCTTAACACTTTTCGACGAGGGGAGAGCTCAATGCTTGAGCCAGAATTAAGATTGGGTTAGGGTTAGGGTTTTTATATGCCAAGCCGCAGCATGAGCCAAAAAGAAATTTGAAATATGAGCATTTTAAAATATATCATGTGGAGAAAGGGTGCACAAAAATATCGAAGCCCTCCTTCAAACAACAAAGAGGGAGCCTAATGGCTGAGCCCAATCGAGGTCGTCGGGACCCTTTGTACTTAAAAAAACAAAAAACCATTCGAACACACAGCAGAAGCTATCAATGTTGTCAACCCTCCCCCCATAAAAATGAAAGGCATTAGAGGGCACAGTGGGTGTCAAATCCCCCTTGAAATATAAGGTTACACAAACAAATTATGTGCAAAAGGGGAGGGGACTTAAACACGTCGACCCCCGGCCTCAAATACCGGGGGCTCAATCGCTGAGCTTCAACCTAGACAGTGAAATATGAGGTTTTCAAACAAATTATGAGCGTTATTGAGGGGTAGACTTAAAAATATGGAAACCAGCTACCCACCCCTATTAACTCTTTACGTGCCACCCCGCCCTAACCCCTCTGCCGCACTGGTAATCCGTACATACCAGGGTCTACCTCCCCCACTGCCAAGTTTTCTCCCCCTTGTACTGAAATATGACAGTCAATACTTCCTCATAACTTTATTAAAAGAACTTTCGAAAACAATGTGGTACTTAAAATACGTGGCATTCTTATTAATCTCTAAAGTCACACTAAATTCTGTTTATAAGAATAAAAGGGCAATTATCAAAACTTGCATTGTTCCAGGGCATGAATTTGGTTTTTATTGTGTGCGATTGTTTGTGCACTAGATTCCTCCGTAAAAAATCTGCTAAAAGCGATAATGCGCACGTATTGTGCATACAAAAGTCTAACCGTAAGTGACGTAAATATTTCAATTGAAAGCCGAAAAACCAAAATAACCAAAACACATGAATACAATGATTTTCATAAAATACAGACATTTGTGGTTATGGGGGTGATAGTCTTTTGACTGTTACCCCCCCCCCCCACTTATCAATTTCATGACCATCTGAATCGATCTTAATCTTGAAATAGTATTATGGTATTTAATTGGGAGCTCACCTATGTCATAATAGGTTATTATCGTTTGTTTCCAAACAATTATGTAATAAAGTCATAACCGATCATTCTTAAATTATGACTTGTATTCACATACATGTTTTGCTACTTCGGTCAGGAGAACACGTAAAACTGCCTACCTTCCGCTGCAGCAGGCCTATATATGGCCCACTGAGAGGTCACTCGCTGAGACGAGTGACCTTATCATTACACTCTCTTTCATTTTTATATTTATAGTTTGATACCATTGTTATTTTGTTTTTCGAATTTCTGTACTTTCTGGACCCCATGGAAGATCAGCATTGTTATGTTTACAAAGCTGAATGGGCTATAAAGCCATTTGTGTGTGTTTTTTTTTTAAATCTTATGTTTATATGAAAACCGTAATTTTTATTGATGCGTTTTGGAAAATAAAATACAATATAATACAATAAGTTCAATTAACTCGTAGATATTTAAATTGCAATAACTTTTCCGTCATAATCAAGAACAATTAACAAAAATCAAAATGTTTTTCTACTTATTTGATGAATAGGTCTCATTAGGAAAAATATATCTTTATGAATAAAAAAAAAAGAGACTCCCCTTTCATTAGTCCATGAAACCCCATTAAAGTTCCAAATAATATATAAATCTCTCTATATAAGGATTTTTTTTTTCCTCGTCCAGTCAAAAAACAGTATGTTAATGACGTCAGATAATTTAAAATTTCCCCTTATCATGGTAGCAATATTTCCGTGGTCTATAAACCCCATACACACCTCACTTATGAGAATAATATCAGTTATGTAAGTTTTACAAAGAAATCCGCTCTAACCAATCAGAAATAGGTATTTTAATGACGTCATACACACTTGAAAATAGTCTTATGGTGTTTCTCATGTCTTGTAACCCCCTATAAGTCCCACTAATCAAAGTAAAATGAATATGCCTGTGTGTTACTATTGATATTTGTCTTGTCCAATCAGAAAAGAGCATTTTAATGACGTCATGAGGATTCAAAATTGTTCTCATCGAATTTCGCTGGTCTGAAAACCATGGATGGACTTCTTTTAAGAATTTAGTTATCCGTCTTCGGTGAGGAATTAATTTTGACGAACTTTTAGTTCATTCTGGCCCACTGTGCGCCGTCACAAACACACACATAGAACCACTGACATGACTGATCTATGTTCAGGGCATACACCCATACAATTAATTCTGGAGCAGTGTGTTCGGTCATTCTATGGCCGTGGATGGAGCTATACGTGTCCCCCTTTGTTATCACGAACAAACAAAACGACGGATGTTTATTAAAATCGAATTTTCGAACAGGAAATCAAAGAAAGCCGCTATAAGCGCCAGGCCTCAGCGTTCACGTACTACACCGCGGGATTTTTTTTAATGGGAAGATACCTAAAGTAAGGCAAAATTTCACATTTGTCAGGCATTGATTTCCTCCTCTATTGACTAACCCTATGTACAAAGGTTTAGCAAAAAGTTAAATTTGGCATATATTTTCATGGTTAATTTTGTTCATTTGAGTGCGAGTTATTTCATGAAACTTGGCACACAGCTTTAACTGATCTCCAACTAATAATGCCAAATGCCAAATTACGTGTGCGATAAATCACTGAACCATGACGGAGCCATAAACTTTCTTTGCATTATTTTCATGCATCTTGTACACACGGAGGCGTGAAATATCGGCATTTTTGTAAAATTAGAATAAGAGGTACTCCTCAAGAACAATCGACCTGTTCAATCAAATTAAAAATTCAAAGTTTATTCCATACATGACAAAATAGCTTTTCTAGTCTCACGTGCTCACTGAAGCATGGATCTTTAAAGAAATGCCATAGGATCATTGACACAGGTCCAAAGGTTCTAAACATAACCAAACAAATATTATTGCGATTATCTTTAATGCCTAAAATTCATAAATGATTATAATTTGAAAACGGCCTGTCTCTTGTTTTGTTGTTGTTTTAAGTGTTTATTCAAACGTGAATTGTTTGCAAAAGTCGAAATACACTTCCAAAACAGGAATTCTATCATATTTCATCAAACATACCATGAAAAATTTGCAGTTTTTGCAATTGTATTTTTTTTGGACAAATGTGATGTTGAATAACTTGAATATTGTTCTGAATTCATTTATCCAAAGTTATGATAATCTGCTTGAGAACTTCCAAAAATGAATTTTTTGCCTTCAACCATTGCTCACTGAAGCATGAAATGATGATTCCTCCTATAAATCGCTCACATGGTACCTAATAGAATTATCTACACGAATATATAATAAGGTGGGTTTTTTTTTCAGTTCCACCTGGTTAAAAAATAACTAATATCTAAAAGAGGGGAAACTTGTGTTGTGTTTATAAAAAAAAGAAATTGTGTCTCCGAAAACTGATCCCTATGGCACGCCACATAATATATTCTTCAATGAGGATTCTGTCTCCTTGTACTGTTCATGCTGAAATCTATTTACAAGATGGTTTTTAAACCACTCCAGCGCTAAACCTCTTATTCCATGATGTTACATTTCATTCAAGAGAACATTATGACGAATAGTGTCAAACGCTTTTTGAAAATCTATGAATATACCAAGCGTAACTTTCCCCTCGTCTATTCATTTCAACAAAGCATTTGACAAGTTTATATTAAAGTGATAATTTTGTTCTATACTTTTTACGGAAACCATATTCATGTTGATGCAATAAATTGTTACCTTCAGAAAATCTATCAAACAACTATTAACAGTACTATTAACAGTTTTTCAAATACTTTGCCAAGAATTGGCAGTGTACTTGACTGCATTGACATTAATTTGTCAGGTATTGATTTCTTCCTCTATTGACTTTATGTACAAAGGTTTATGAAAAAGTGAAATTTGGCATATTTCCATGGTTAATTTTTGTCCATTTGACTGCGAGTTATTTCATTCAATTATGTCAAATGCCAAATTGAGTGTGCGATAAATCACTGAACTATGACGGAGCCCTAAACTTTCTTCTCATTTGCATGATTTTCTTGTATCTTGTACCCACGGAGGCGTGAAATATCGCGATTTTTGTGAAATAAGAATAAGAGGTACTCCCTAAAAACTGAGATAGGCCTATAATTACCTAGGCTGTCTTCGACTCATTTTTGTATATATTGGCGTCACGTTAGCTATTTTTAAAGCATAACGCCAGTATTTTAATAATCGAGGGATCGTTGACTAGCAGGAAACAAATAAGACCCACTGCGACGATTACATACCAAACCGAAAGTCACCAGTATCGGTCTCACTTTGATCATGTGAAATTCCAGCTACGACACCATTAGCACGCGCTAGCACCATCATAAAGGCAAGTTCGGACGTTTTTGGCTGAGGCATAAAAATCTGCTACACCGGAAGTGATCAATCACATCTTCTCAAATGTCATGACTGTACAGTCAACTCCCATTATAACGAGGTGTTCCAGACTCACGCTCTCGGGACAGAGCCGATTGGCTACAATGATGAAGTCATGTTTGAAATTAATACCGGGAGAATCATCTTGGTACATGAACAATGAAATCTTGTAACAAAAATCGGAAGTCGACTTGTTACTTATCTGTCTTTCTTTTTTTTAGCGTAAAAATATGAAGAGCTTGATATTAAAAGGCGCTAAATCTGTTTCCATCATCCGTGCAAAATTTTGATAAAATTAACATACTTTTCATATCTTTATGTATATTGTTGGATTTAGCTCCTTTTGGAAAAAACGTCGAAAATCCCTGTTTTTAGAAAAAAAAATAATAAAAAATAAAAAAGTAATTTTTAAACTCTTAACATCAGAAAAGATGCTAAGTTTACTCTGTTAGCAATATTAATGTATTTTCTGTTGAATTTCATTTTATATGGGCTTTAAATGTAAAGAATTTTACATTTGACTAAGGTTTTATTCCAAAAGAAGCTAAATCCATGAAATTTAAAATAATAAAAAATTCTTAACAATTGAAATTGAAATTGATAGCTAGATTTTTAAAAACATGATTACATTAATCGAATACGATAGCCTTATCATATTCATGAAAAATAAACTTACAATGGATAACAGAAAATAGTACATTGAAAAAAAACCTCGATTTACTTTAAAGCACTGAAAGTGGATTTAGCGCCTTTTGGAATTATACTCTTTATATATAAAAAAATATATATATATATGTTTTTTTCCTTTATTCGATTTACAAAAATATATTACCTTACAATCGTTTGGGTTAATTGTATGTTTGCTTTTGATTTTTGTTTAAATGTTTACGTGGTGACATCTAATTCCCCTACGTGGATGTTAAAAAGCGTGATTATGTTGAGCATTAATTTTGAAATGAATTGAAAAGGTTTTCATAAGAATCAAATATAGCAGCCCGAAGGTTGAATTGCGTTCAATGTACAATGTAAAACATTTTAAGAAAACGTGATACATAAATTATTAATTTTCAACCTAAGACCAAGAGATTATAAGTTTGTAAACGATGTAGTTGTTAAGCAGAAGAAAAGAGGTCCAAAAACACAAAAGATAGCATGATGTTCCAGATGCAGGCAAACACAGCACTTAACACACTCATTCTCACACTTGCACACTCTCGTGTGAAACACAGCCTCTTGTCGAGGCCCGCTGCATCCCCACAACCGTCGCGTCCCTCGAGACCAAGAGCTACGCACTGCACCGCGATCCCAAAGACTGCGGGCCCACAGCAACGGGGATACGCGATACACCGAAACAGCCCAGAGTCCCGAGAACAGCGACGATCCAAGGGAAAGAGCAGGCCTCGACCAGAGGCTATCCGTTGCACTTCACAACTGAATTATACTGATTCACACAGAAGTTACATACTCATCCTTTCAAAAAAAGTCATACACAGACAATAAAGGTGTGCACAAGTTTATCAAAGGGAATGCACTCCTACACACACTCGCATACCAATACATGCAGTACATTCTCATCCATAAAAAAGAGATGTATTCGCATGCACCTTGAAAAGTCATGTATACTGCTGTGATAAAACTTGAAAAAGAATTCGGTTCTGCTTTTGCTTTACTTACAAAAAATGTAACATGTAAGAACATAGAAACTGTAGGATTAACCTATAGGCAAAATGTTGGTGAAAACGAGTTGTTAATAGCAACATCGCAACGAAACCCATTCAAGACATATCTTGGAGATATTTTAACATGCGAAATATCGGTTGAAATAGATAGATTGCACAGATACACATGCAGATGCTAAAAATATAAGTACTGTAATGCAAAACCGAAGGTGTAAAGTATTAAAAATGACTAGGTAACAAACATGCACGTAGAGGTGCAATCGCAATCATAAAAACAATAAAGTGGTATTAAGAGGTTAAAAACTCATAATGAAAATATAACCTATTTATTGTTGAAATGATGATCATTCAGCAAACCAATTAAATATGGAACTGCACTTTTTCTTAACCTGTCTCTCTTTCAAAGTAGTTGAGAGTATTTTTTTTACATGTCTCAAATCTTAAATTTACATTCCGAGGAACATGCAACCAAAAGGAGAAAGGTGGATGTTTCTCTAAGTTTAGGGCAAAATCTTCACACAATTTAATTCTCCTATCGTTTAACGGTAACAACTTACAAATATCTTATGCATTCTTGTAAATGATGTAGTTGAAATGTAGAATAATTGTAAGTGCACTTTTTGAATATTTTCTATGGCATCAGCGTGTTTTTCTGTAAGACTAGAGTGGAATAATGGAACACAGTACTCAAGAAATTGTCTCACATAGCCAGTGTACACAGTAATAAGATCATGAATAGGAAGATTAAAATGTTTTAATTTACGTATCATGAACAAACGCCTAGCGCAATTTTTTAACATTTCATTGACATGTGTATCTCTTGAAAATGTATACCAAGGATCTTAACCACATTAGCCTCATTAAGAGACGTCTTCCCAATATAAAAATACTGCTGAACTGGTTGTTTCATAAAAGAGATTGTCATGAAAATACATTTGTTAGGATTGAGTTTCATGTTATGAACACTAGACCAAGATATCAATGAATCTATAACTTTTTGCATTTCAGAAGGTTGATTTTAAAATCTAGACTAAACAATTGTTAAATCATCAACGTATCTAAAAAAAGGAAACGGACAGTTTTTACAAGCATCATTAACCATAATCAGAAATAAAACGGAACACCTACATGACAATCTTTGAAATCAGAAATGAAATTATTATATTTAACAGCATGTTTTCGACAGTACAAGAAATCAATTACCAAAGAAATAATACACGGACGAACATTGAAGTTGATCAATTTACAAATCAATACATAATGATCAATTTGATCAAAGGCTTTTGAAAAATCTGTCAGAACCAGCTGACAATAAAAAAACTCAGCATTTTTTTAAAGGATGTAAGAGCATTTTGTCTTAAATCAGACACAACAGGTGGAAAGGATTTCGGGATTGGTACAATTTCAACAATCTTCCAAGTTTAAGGGAAGGTACCTTGTTTAAAAGCAATATTAATAATATGGCATAATGGAAAACATATTTCATAAGCAAATTCTCTGATTATTCTGACTGGTAGATCTCCTGAGACTGTTGATTTTTGTTTACTTGTTGAAAACTTCAAGATTCAAGATTCAAGATTACTTTATTGATTTTCTTTCATGTTTTCAAAAGTTAACAAAATAAATAATCAAATTAACAACAATCATATAACATAGAACATTTGTTCAAAAAAACAGAGAAAACAATTATAAAGAAAATTCCAGGAACCAGCAAGGAAGCAAAGCTGTAAGGCGCTGGTTCCCTTTAATATAAAATAGAAAATACAAAGAAGCAATTTTTTTATTTTATTTTTTTTTAACTGAAACAATTCATGGAAATAATATAATTGAAATAAACTTAATTGAATAATTCTTGCCCCATCCCCAACACGGACAAAAACTGACTAACAGCGCAACGCACTGTCAACCAGTTACTATCATGCCGGATGAGGCAAAAATATAGTACAATATATACAAAAAGAAGAAAAACAACAAAACTTAGAGAGAACAAAAAATACCGCTGGAGGGACTAGGGGGGGGGTTGTCGAAATTTAGAGATAATGATTTTTTTTAAAATAATGTGAATGAAAAGTAAGTCTCTTTGGTGTTATTGACCTTGGTGATATCCGTTCTGTCATTAGAGAAACAGAGTGATATTAGTGTGGTATTATAGATGAAACAATAATAATTCAAGTTTGTGTTGTAAATAAAAATATGCTTCTTATCTCACGCATGTCCTGGTAGAGAATACCAAAATTTAGGAGCGCAGTAAATATAAAAGTGTTTTGTTGTGAGCACTGTACGCGTTCTTGTAGTGTAATGTTAATTTGCCTGGTAGGAGACTGGATGTTCATTATTTAGAGTAAACATGTTGCCAAGAGTCTGCACAGTGGGCCAGAATGAACTAAAGTGCGCAAAACAATTTCTCACCGAAGACGGATAAAATAATCCTAAAAAGAAGTCCATCCTATGGTTTTCAGACCCGCGAAATCGAAGAACAATTTTAAACTCTATGACGTCATTAAATGCCTTTCTGATTGACAAGACAAATACAATAGTAACACAAGCATATTCATTTTACTTGATTAGTGGACTTATAGGGGTCAAGACATGAGAAACACCATAAGATATTTTCAATGTTATGACGTCATAAAATACCCATTTCTTGAGTTAGAGCGGATTTCTTTGTAAACTTACATAACGGATATTATTCATAACGTGAGGTGTTAGGGGTTTATAGACCACGAAACATTGATAACATGATTAGAGTATCTTTTAAATTATCTGACTTCATTAACATACTGGGGGTTTTTTACTGGACGAGGAAAAATTTTGTTAGAGAGATTTATATATTATTTGGAACTTTAATGGGGTTTTATGGACTAATGAAGGGGGGGTTTCTTTTCTTATTCATAAAAATACGGTCTTCCTGATAAGACCAGTAGGCCTATTCATCAAATAAGTAGAAAATCATTTTGATTTTGGCTAATTGTTCTTGATTATGATGGTAAAGTTATTGCAATTTACATATCTACTATTTCTTCTCTAATTGAACTTATTGTATTGTATTGTATTTTATTTTCCAAATCGCAATAATAAAAAATACAGTTATCATATAAACATATAATAAAAAAAATTTAAAAAAACAAGAAAAAAACAAGCACAAATGGCTTCATGGCACATTCAGCTTTGTAAACCTTTTGTAAACATAACAATGCTGATCTTCCATGGGGTCCAAAAAGTACAGAAATTCGAAAGACAAAATAACAATGATATCAAACTATAAATATAAAAATGAAAGAGAGTATAATGATAAAGGCACAGTTAAAATGTGTTATAAGTAGGCAGTCTTACATGTTCTCCTGACCGCAGTAGCAAAACATATATGTGAATACAAATCATAATTTAAGAATGATCGGTTATGACTTTATAACATAATAATTGTTGGGGAAACAAACGATAATAACCTATTATGACATAGGTGAGCCCCCAATTAAATACCATAATACTATTTCAAGATTGAGATCAATTCAGATGGCCATGAAATTGATAGGTTTGGGGGGGGGGGTAACAGTCTAAAGACTATATAATCACCCCCATAAGCACACATGTATTTCTGTATTGCATGAAAATCATTGTATTCATGTGTTTTTGTTGTTTTGGTTTTTCGGCTTTCAATTGAAATATTTACGCCACTTACGGTAAGACTTTTGTGAGCGCAATATACGTGCGCATTATCGCTTTTAGCAGATTTTGACGGTAAAATAGGCGAACATGCAGATGGAAAATTGTTTATATCTCCGAAGGTTGCAGAAGGTTGCAGCTAATTTTGGTATTGATGTAAAGCATAAACTATAGCAAAGACTCTCATTGTATTTTTAGCGCAGCAATCGGCAGCAATTTTGAAAATTTATGCGTATGAATAAAAATAATGCAATTTCCCCCCATTATTTAGTGGTTTCTCCCAAAATTACTTCCAAATGGATTAATTATTTGTCTTTAAATTTTATGGGCACTAAAAATGATCATTCTTAAACAGGCAAATTTAATTTTAAATATATTGAACCACCCATTTAGTAAAAAATCCCAAATAACGAAAATTTGTCATTTACACATGGTGTACCACTAACAAGTCATTTTCTGGTCATTTCAAAGAAAAATAACCAACTAAAAATCAATTTCATGATGAAATATTTTGTAGAGATGTTCTAGAGGTTGCTATCTTTGCTGAGAATATTAAAAAAACAAAATTGGCTAGGTGACCAGAAACTAGTTTTGGCGCACTTTTGCTGACGCATGGCCCACTGTGCGCTGGGGGCAATTCCTGATTTTGTTTCTGGAACATGAGTACTGCAAGGTTAAGTTTATATAAGTCATGAACTTTTAAAACATTATTAGAAAAAAACAGTGTATCAGTATGGTGACGGAAATGGACGTTACTGATAACTCGCATAGCTTTTTTCTGTAGTAATAAAATTCTTTCTAATAAGTATGAAGCACTGTTTCCCCAGGATAAAATCCCGTAATTAAGGTATGGTAATACCAAGGTAGAGTAAAGTGATAAAAGAACCTTTGAGGAAAATGTGTATTTTAGCTTATTCATCATACCTATATTTCTTGAGATTATCTTACAAATATTTTCAATGTGATATTTCCATGTTAGTTTATCATCTATTATAGTACCTAAAAATTTAGTTTTCGATACTTTTTGTATTTGTACATTATCCATGTAAATTGGTCGTGGTAGTTCCGGAAAAGTTAAGCTAAATTACATAAAATTAGTTTTTTCTAGATTTAGTGATAATTTATTGGCTTTGATCCACTTTGTAACTGCTTCAAGTTCTGTATTTACTAAGTTAC
>CALNVZ010003582.1:293192-306011 GCA_940671915.1 Paracentrotus lividus | reverse complement strand
TATCGGAAAATGGTCCGTTATATCAGAAACTACAATGCCAGCTTCCAACGGTGGATATATATTGGTAAAAATATTATCAATTAAGGTTGAAGAATGGTCTGCTATACGGGTTGGCTCAGAGATGAGTGGTGTGAATGATGAAGTGAGAAGGGTCCCACAAAATTCATTGACAAAAGCATCAGAGTTATAATTTAATAAATTAATGTTAAAATCACCCATCAAAAAACAGTCTTTATCTTTTAGGGATGGACTAGAGAGTATATTTTGTAATGCAATAAGAAAGTCATTTTGATTGGAGTTGGGAGGCCGGTATATAATTCCAAGAACAATATTCTTTCTGTTATCAAAAACAATTTCTACAAATAATAATAATGGTATTTTTTTTTTTTTTTTTTTTTTATTGACATCTCAAGAAAGCATAATTACAAAAAATTTCATTCTTTACATAATACAACATACACAATAAAATATTACAATATAATCACATTATCACGATGGCAGATAATTCTGAATTGTTGCGATAATGTTTACATAATATAGCCTATTAAAACTTCACAACTCAAATTACTCTACTTAAACATATTCAATATTAGCGTAGAAAGAGAGAGAGAGAGAGATCTCGAAGACGAGAGCAGAAGACAGACGCCAGAATGCACCACAACCTCTGGCGCCACACGCCGGACAGCACAGCCCTCAGGAGAGAAAACCTCGAACAAGGACAGCAACGACGAGAGGAAGAAGAGAGAAAGGAGTGTGTAGGAAAAGACGGAAAAGGGACGGAGTTAAGACGGCCAAAGAGAAATAAGGTAGACATTGACAGAAGCAAGGACGAGGGATATATAGAAAACAATGGAAAAGAGAATAAGTTTACATCTGATAGCATAAAAGTTGACAAATTGGTTACAATGACATGAATTTACCTCTGAAATGTACTGACTGTTTTTTGCTTCTTCAAACAAGAAGTATATTGGTTAGTGCTGAGGACAATTATGCACTATTTCATCGAATAAATGGGTGAGAAAACATTTGTTTTGATTGAAAACTTATAAATGAGTAAAATACTACTAATTGCAATCTGGAAAATGTCTATATGAAATCAAAATATTATTGTCAACATAAAAAGTTGTATGTACAGAAAAAGGAAGTAAGTATTACAATAAGCTAGAATGATATAATTCTCAAGGTCATGCGATCAAAATAAAGGTTTTATGTTATGAGATGTCTATCACAGCCCCCCCCCCCCCCCCGTTCTCCTCAGTTTACAATTCACTTCATATTTTCATTTCAGTATTGTACGAGAAACGGGATTGCGACTGGATCTATATCTTCAGTGCGACATTTGACTGGCGAATTAACATGTTGCTGTTTGCATTCCTTAACTGCCATCTAGTCTCTCCCTTTCTTCAGGAGCCACTGGCGGAAAGTGTCAGACTTCAAGAGGGATTCGCCGAACTTGAGACATGTGTGATTGCGCCTTGTTTCTAAGGTCTCGAGGTTGTTCGCTGGTCGATGGCAGTGCACTTTCATATGATTGATAAGAGTGACCCAAGGATCAACTCTCAGTACTCTTTTTGGACTCTTTCGATAGCAGTAGTGTGTGTCTTGGTGAGGCTAGGATGCCATACCGGTTACACCGTATTCTAGTAGTGGGCGGATATATCCTTTAAATATCAATACGAGATCTTTGACTGGAAGCTTGAATGAGGACATCAACGATCTAAGAATGTTACAATCCGTCTATTAGCTTTGCTAATCTACTTCTCACCTGGCCATCCCACTTCAAGGTTCTGACTGGAGAGGATCCCTAGAATTTTTCATGAGAGCAATCCCATAACCAATGTTTGTAGAGAAAATTGCGTGTGGACATGTTCATACTTTCCAAAGTCTACACTCATAACAAAGCATTTCCCACGGATTAGATCATGCTATTGTTCGTGCACCAATAAATGATTCTATATATTCATTCATGTAAGTCAGCTCTGGCCTTCTTGTATAAATAAATTCAGAGGAAAATATAAAAGGCTTACTCCTCCTCCTATCCTATCTAATCTGTTATTCATTTCTAATTGAAAGCCCGGAATAGCAAATAAGAAGTAGGTGTTTCAGTGAGCCACGTTTCCGATAAGCCGATTACAGAACAATTAAACCTTAGCCTATCAAGTAAGGTACTCAGCGATTCGAAGTTTTTATTCTTGCTTCTTATATTTGAGTGGACTAAAGAACAAGACGATTTATCCAGATTCAAAAGCCGGGAGACAATTGGTTTTCTGATGTAATAGGATGAAGAGATTGATTGCTCATGTTTCATTGTTGTCTACTGGAACGTCAATTCATTACATTTGCGTCTAAAATAGAAAATCATATTATTTCGTAAAATTTTCTCAGCGAATGGAAGTATCTTGGATGTGTTTATTTTGGAAAGTATCAAAAGTCATCGTTGGCAAGGTCATTCCCTGGGAGCTTATGTTATTATCATCATCATTATAATTCTCATTATTATCATTATTATAATTATTATCATTATTATCAATTATTATCATTATCATCATTTATTATCATATTATCATTATATATCATTATATTAGTTATTATTATTATTATTATATTATTATATATTATTATTATTATTATTATTATTATTATTATTATATATTACTATTATTATGTGCTTGTATCGTCATATTGTTACCATTATCGTTACCATCATAATTTTCCTTATTGCTCGCCATCATAAAGACAAGACAGACATCACGGGAAGTTACAGATAATCGGCGGAAAAAAACAAACAAACGAAACTATTTACTGAGTTCACAAATCCAATTAAACACTGGAGTGCTCTCTAAGTTGATCGGGAGATTAGAAAAACACGTCTTTTTTAGGATGGTGAAAAGAGGGCGCCGTAAGGGGAATAAAAGGAAATGAGCGGGAGATTATACCGAGCAATTATGGGTCAAAGACCTAATTACCATTTTGTTAAATTGTGGTTTGTGACCAGGTTGTTATAAAATATGAATAGTACAATAACATTTCTTGACAAGTATAGTATGAGTAATTTCGCTTCCTTACTTCTTTTAACAGGAATTAAGATTTAAAAGCCCATGGATATGAAAGACACACATCAAAAAACTGCGGTATTAAACCCAACTTGGTGCCGTCCCACATGCGATACCGGATGGTGCCAAAACTAACATTTATTAAACACCATGGGGTGTTAGTTTTAGCCACCATCGCGGCATCCATACAAGACAAACACCAGCCAAAAACCAGTCAAACTCAGCCACCACTGCTAATGCATTACATATACAAGATTCAGAACTGTGATTTACTTATTTTATATGCTACTTACTTCTGAAGATAGTTACAAGAGCAACTAGCAAGACGTGAACAAACCAGCACAAGTTGCTTATGGTTGGAATTTTTTTAGTAAATTACGACTGCTGTTTCTTTGTCAGCTATGTTTTGTGTTTTTTGTTTTGAAAATAATGATATTAAAAACTTCAGATGTCGTAAAACTGATTCAAGAATAGGCAATTATTCATCAACAGGATGAAATGTCAAAAATTATTACAGATTTTGGCTAGATACTTCGTTGCATTTGGAATAAGCAAATTTGTATAACTATAAGCATCAATTGTTGGTTGTTTGCCTCCCACAAATATCATATTGTTACAGAGTACATCAAGGAAAAAAAAATCCAACAATAACAAATACCAAGTTTTTCATGATTAATTATGGTAAGATTGAGCCCAGAGACAAAATGCTTTGAATAATTATGATTATGGAGAGATATTAACATTATAAATGCTCAGCAATCACTGAGTGTGCTTATAACATACAAAAAGATGTCAAAATTGATCTTTCGAAATTAAAAAAGCTTATAAAGCTCTATTTTACGTACGAGCTTGTCCTGGTAAACAAGGACTACCAAAGTCAGCTGTGCATTGACAATAGTCAGAATGCTTTTGAATTACGCACAGATATTAGCATATCAGACATGTCAGATATTCAAATTGATCTTTCAAAATATAATAGCAATCAAAGTTTATATCTTTTGGTATTAGATTGGTCCTGCCTAAACAAAGGACTATCCTTAGTGAGCTATACTTAACAATTAACATTTGGAACGTTCAAAAAGAAATATATATATTCAAATTAATCTTTCAAAATATAATATCAATCAAAGTTCTATATCTTATGGTATTAGATAGGTCCTGATAAACAAAGGGACATCCTGAGTCAGCTGTACTTAACAATAACATTTGGAACGTTCAAAAAACATATATATATATATTTTAAAAACAATTAACTCTTATTTATATAGTGGACTGGAGCTCCCAGATCAATCCAAGTCACAAGGAAATGTACACGACCTGGAGATGTCGATAAAGGCATCTTCTGAATGTGTGGATTTGAATGGAATTTGAACATCACCAATGCACAATACACAAAGGTTGTTTGACCCTTCAAAGTTAGAAGAACGTTTTTTTTTTTTTTTTTTTTTTTTTTTTTTTTTGAAGATCATGCATGTAAACAAACAAACAAGCAGGAAGAATTAAATCATTGAGCCAATTGACCAGAGTAACAAAGTACGTGTCATTCTTGCTGGGATGATTCTTTTTACTATTGAATAAAAGTCATACAATGCACCTGAGTAGATGAGGCTCAATATTTCAATGATTGTTTCTTTGTTTACACTTGCCATGTACAATTAAGAAAGGAATGAAATAATCATTACACATGTATACATGGCATAGTAGAAAACTCGAATGGGAAGTGCTTGTTTTCTAAATGGTTGTCTGTCAGTCCCAAACATATAGCAGGGAATTTGTTGGCATTAAACAAGGGTTTGTGAGCTATCACAAAAAGTAAAAGTAAAAATCAAAATACACTGCAATCTGAATGTATGCTTTAATAGTTTCAACAGCGAAGTCCGCTTTTAAAAGAAATTAATTACTGTTCAACCACGTTAGGCATTAACTAAACAAATTTACTTGTCCCTCGTACTTTAAGTCAAGTACGAAAAAATTGTCAAGATTGAAGGAATAACAACAACAAACGAAACTTCAATGAACCTGCAATGAAAAGTTCATGTGATGCATAGGCGAGTGAAGAATATAATTGCACTCTATATTTGGGCGACAGATTGATACATATAAATAAACATTTGAAATTGTGGTAGTCATAAGGTTGGAGACTACGAAACATCGTTTTTAAATACATGTAAATTAATTTGATTTCAATTGTCGATTTGTTCATTTTAAGCGAAAGGACGATACATTTTAAGATGAACTTACATATAGATGAGTCCGTCATTGTTGCTGTACATAACTCTCAATTACTTGTGTCTTCCAGTTAGTCCAAGGCGTTTGCTGTGGGTTTCCGTTCGTGCTGGTTGTTTCGTTTGCAGGTACACCATTGATCCTATAATTTATTCTCGTCGATACTTTCTTCTCTTTTCGAATTTATAGGCGATACCAGCGAGGCGACCCCTCTCTCTCTTAGGACAGGAGGGAGGTCTGTTCGGATGTAACGCGACTGAACTTCTGTGTTGGGTAGTGGAGGACGAGGCGGTTGTCGAGGGTGTGTGTCGGTAGACGATGGCGATGATCGGGGGCTGGTTCGATTTGGGGTTGACGGGAATCGGCGCTCGGAACGCGTGTTAACAGGCGATCTCTGTCCGGCCATCTTAACGAAGCGAATGATGATCGGTTCTGGAGCGTCGTTGGACCGATTTGTGGTCAGGAATTCGATGTGCATTCACAATGTGGATTCCTGCAGCTTCCTCTGGGGTGATCTCCAAGAAATGGCACAATATTCTTCAAACCACTTTAAAGATATTTTCACTGACCGCTTTGCGGAACACCATAGCACAGTAGAATTTTGTTTTCTCTCATGTATCTCCAGCATGCGTTAATTTAGTTTCCATTTCATCCTTATTCTTGGTTATCTCATTCTTTGATCTTTGGTATACTTCCTTCTCAATCAGAGGTATTCCTATATGTGCAAGTGTAGTGCTCTCCTCCAAATCCGTGACGGTTTTTTTCGTCAATCAAGTTCCCTTTTTATAGTATTCAGTTCAAGAGATACGTTATCCAGCTTCATATTTACCTGAGCGACTTGTTGGGTCAGTCCCGAAAACATTAGTTTGAGGTCTGCAATGGCCGCTAGTACAGGCGTGTTCACGGACTTCGGCGTCTTATTGTCCTTAGTGACCGGCGGGCTCTCGGAGGTCACGTGATCACCTTTCGGCGGGATTTGCGTTAGATCTGGTGTCCGCGGTTTTTTTCTGACCACTGCTGGAGTAGTTGTTGCCATTTTTCTTGGTTTTGTAGGTTCCTTAGCTTTGATTTTAGTCTCGGAATGCTGCCGTAAATTATATTTCCCTTTCACTAGGCTCATTTCACAAATCCTTTCTGAGACATAATGCGTTTTCCTCACATTTTTTGTTTTTCCGGGAGAGCACTCAGAAAGCACGTCCGTCACCTACGAAGACATGTATTATATACCTTCTATTGGTTCCACTGTATAACATTTACTGGTTGAAGGCAAGAATGCAGGCAATTCAGAGTTTAGGATTGTCTAAAGCAATACATAAAAACATTTCATTGATACATTTGGCTACACGTCTAAAATCCTGTTGATCACTTTGCATAAGGTTTGATATATCAATTTTTAGTTAATTTGGAGGTCCTTTGGTTAATATTTTGATATGGCGATACCAGTCAGCTCGATAATTGAGTTTAAACTTCCGTATTCTTTTATTATAGAATTTATCTTTTGCTAATATACCTTGTTCATAAAATGTTTCCATAAATTTTCATTTTTATTCTTATCATTTGCATGAATTCTTGTATATTTGGTAGGTAAAGATTAATCTATATTGTGTTTCAATACCTGCAAGAACGTACTTCACATTTCAGAGATATAATTGATTTCATAAAGTTCTTCCCAGGTATGTTGAGTGATCTAGCTTCCAAACTCTCTAACTAAGATCCAAGTCATTAGAATATCCAGTAATTATAACACCTACATTAGAGTAGTTTGTTAAGACATAATCCACAGTAGATAAAATATGTTTAATGTAAATATCAGAATTAGGATGATTAGGAAGATAATACACTGTGTCTAAGACGAGACCAGAAATTGCCCTAGGTAAACGAGGCGGCCTCATAAATATCCATATAATTCCAACATCAACAGGAACTTGTACAGAAAGAAGATTAGGTTTAAAAATATATCTTACATAAACTGCAACTCCACCCCTCTGTTATTGGTGCGAGGTTTTGAAAATAAGCTATAACCAGTTAAGGGGAAATAATCAATAATTGGAGTGTGTCATCGAGCCATGTTTCTGTTATTGTGAGAATATCAACATTATATTTATCTACAGTAACCTGAACCTCATCAAGTTTAATTAGAAGATCTTTTACAGCATTGAAATTGACAACAATTAAATTGTCTTTACAAACGTTCAGTTCAAGCTTTACACTGGAAGATGGTGAGGTACGAGGATGTATCAGAACTGGAATAAATTGTGAGGTAGAAGACTGAGAAGCGTCCGAAGTAGATAAAGACTTTTAAGGGTTTTTTTTCCTGTTTTCTTTGCTTTCACGCTGAGTTTTTTGGTGCGTGAGATTCCTAAATCATGAATTCGCTGAAAAACATTATAATTTATTTTTAGCAATTGTAGGAGTTTTTGTAGAAATTGATGGTATCCATTAAAACAAAACAAAGACTGGCAAGAGCTGAGTTTGTTGATGAATTGCAGATGCATACGAATGATATGGCAATGAGAGATCACCAAAACAATAATGGCGTCTAAAAATTGTAGATTCCCATTGATTTACTGACAAGATGGCAGCGTTGAACTTCGATCCAAAAAGGGCTCGTGAACGTCCAGGTTCATAATGAAGAAATCCAGAAGAATTTCGTTGACCTAAAAATTTTATATGATGTTGTCATTCTGTAAACGATTTCAGCCTATTGTAAAGTTTTGTGAAATAGGGTATTATTAATAAACATCATTCTTCTAATTTATTAGAACTTCATTAAAATTCCAATTTCGCTGAGTCACAGGGGGATGCACTACGACCCCCAAAGCCCAGGGCCCATAAGATTTTCACAGCTCTCACATTTTGTTCTCAAACAGAATGTTTAGCTTGCATTCGGCTCTTTATTATGATATTCTTTCTAAATGATTTTATCAAATAATAGGAAAATTTTATTTTGTTCATCTTTCCCACTACACTATATTCTCTTTAAACAATTATTCCACTACAATCTTCAATCAGAATGTGAAAAATTAAGCTAAACTTATTATAAAATTTAGACCTTGTCTGTTCAGTTTATTCATAAAATGATATTTTCAGGCCTATTTACGGTTCTAGGACAATTACCCCCTGGACATTACCCCCCGACAATTACCCCCCGGACAATTACCCCCGAGGACAATTACCCCCCGGACAATTACCCCCGGACAATTACCCCCCGAGGACAATTACCCCCGAGGACAATTACCCCGGACAATTACCCCCCGGACAATTACCCCCGGACAATTACCCCCGGACAATTACCCCCCTAGGACAATTACCCCCCGGACAATTACCCCCGAGGACAATTACCCCCAGACAATTACCCCCGGACAATTACCCCCCGGACAATTACCCCCGAGGACAATTACCCCTGGACAATTACCCCCGGAGAGTTACACCCGATCAACTACCCCCGACGACAATTACCCCCTCACAGGCATTGATGTTGGAATCAAGCGGCGCCCATTGTGGGTCTCGCCCGGTGTTGCAGGTTTTCTAATTATTTTCTACTTGATTTATCATAATGAATATCTCTTTCTCTTCATATTTCTCTTTCTCCTTTGCTCTCTCTCACTTTCTTCTTTTTTCCTGGCTTTTTTCTCCCCCCCCCCCCTCTCACCATCTGCGCCATGAAAAAAATGGGGGGGGGGCTTGAGCCCCAAGCCCCCCCCCCCCGTTTGGATACTCATATATGCATCAGAAAATATGTAAACGGGCCCTCATATTACCTTTTATTTTCATAGAACAACAATTTGAACATTCATGAAAGGACACAAATACACATAATAATCACACATGTTGAATATCTCTGATTCATCTCTGATTTCAACTGATATGATTTTTAATTATTTTTTGTTTAATTTCACGTAAAAATGGATAAAACCTTGGTCTGAACCCATGGTTTCTAAGGGCGGCAATAAAGGTCATAATTAATAACTCCATAAATTAACAAATTAAGTGAAAATATTAACTAAAGCTTTAATATCAATTTATGTAAAAATTAGGTTAATCATAAAATTAAAATCATACATAAGTTATTCGTTATGGCCCAGATGACCGCCAATAGAAACCATGGTTTCGGACCACGTATTTTGCTGAATCTACCGTGGGAATATGAGGGCCAGTTTTTCATATTTTCTGATGCATATTAATGTGTATCCAAACAGGGGGCTTGGGGTGCAAGCGCCCCCTCCCCATTTTTCATGGCGCAGAAGGCGCCGCTAAACAAAACAAAAAAGGGGAAGGAGGGGTGGGAGGTGATGTGGTCGAATGGATAAGCGGCGGTCTGACAATCACAAGGTACGCGGTTCGAATCCCGTCCATTCCACTAATGTCCTTTGGCAAGATATTAATCTGCAATTTGCCAGACTTGACCCTAGTAAGGTAAATGGGTACCGGTAGGAAGAAATTCCTCGAATGGGCTAAAGCGCCCTTTATAAGGGCAGCTATGGCTATAGCCGGTAATAATATTAGCTGCGCCACTGAATAGTTTACTAGATTAGTCGGCGCATTATAAATGCTTAATATTGATTATTATTAAAATTATTATTAAAGGAAAGGAAGAAAAAAGGAAAAAAAAAGAAAAATAAGAAAGTGTGTGTGAGAGAGAGAGAGAGAGGCAGAGATAGAGAAAAGGAGAAAGATAAATATAAAAGAGAAAGGGAAGAGGAAAGCCATGAAGATAAGATCAAGTAGAAAATAATTCGAAAAACTTGCGACACCAGGCGAGACTCACAATGGGCGCCGCTTGATTTCCAACATCAATTGCCGGTGGAAGGGGGGGGGGTAACTGTCCGGGGTAAATGTCCTCGGGGGGTAATTGTCCGGGGGTAATTGTCCGGGGGTAATTGTCCTCGGGGGGTAATTTTCCTTGGGGTAATTGTTCGGGGGTTAATTGTTCGGGGGTAATTGTCCTGGGATTAATTCGTTCCGGGGTAATTGTCCTTCGGGGGTAATTGTCCGGGGGTAATTGTCCTCGGGGGGGTAATTTTCTTGGGGTAATTGTTCGGGGTTAATTGTTTCGGGGTGGTAATTGTCTGGGGGTAATTGTCCGGGGGGTAATTGTCCGGGGTAATTGTCCGGGGGTAATTGTCTGGGCGGGTAATTGTCCGGCTGGGTAATTGTCCGGGGTAATTGTCCGGGGGTAATTGTCCGGGGGGTAATTGTCCGGGGTTGCTCGGGGGTAATTGTCCGGGGGTAATTGTCCGGGGGTAATTGTCCTCGGGGGGTAATTGTCCGGGGTAATTGTCCGGGGGGTAATTGTCCTCGGGGGGTAATTGTCCTGCAGGGGGTAATTGTCCGGGGTAATTGTCCTCGGGGGTAATTGTCCGGGGGTAGTTGTCCGGGGGTAATTGTCCGGGGGGTAATTGTCCTGATACGCCTATTTACATTGTTAATTGAAGATTTCATTACTAAATTGAAAAGGGTCAATTGTTAGAGTAAAATATTATTGCCTCATATTGACCTGGAAACATCTAATGGTAAAAACATGTATACATACATAGTGGGTTCAATATATGGGTTTCCTTGTCTTGTAGTGTATGGAATGAATGTATACAAGCATCGCCTAATGGTATCTGACCTTTTATGCACTTAGTCATGCATAATACAAGTGTGCGATTATTCTCCAAGTACACCTTAGTCTAGATTAAGATTTAAATATCAAACTTGAACGATGGCCATGTGTGATAGCTACATGAACTCTCGGAACTCCCTCGCCGTTTTGTTGATTTTTCTGACAGGTTTTTCAACGATGGGTACAATTAAATCAATAGGATTCTTTTTTCAAGATATCTCAATTAGTCTGCAGACATCATCGGAAGACATCGGCATTGCATTGGGATTATACAGTGCTATAAGCTTCTTCCCATGTACGTATATTTGTAAGCATTGTGTTTGTGTGAATGTACACTACGAAAAACATTAAACATGACTATTATAGTATCATGGCATAATTGTTTGTTTGTTTTTTTGTTTTTTGTTTTTTTGTTTTTTTTGTTTTTTGTTTTTTTTTACCGATGTGTATGTATGCCTGTATGGGTCTGTGTGTGTGTGTGTGTGTATGTGTGTGTGTGTGTTGTGCTTATGTGGGTGTGTTGGTATTTTCTTTCTCTCTCCTCTATATTGTTCTCTTCCTCGCTGGTGTATCTGCGTTCGTGTGGTTAAACGTCTAAGGAATCTCAAAAATATGTCAAAACTATTTTGTTGAAACTGCAGACCAGTGGTTAAATATGGAATAACTGTTCGGCTTGGTTACAGGTCAATTACTTCCTTGGCAATTGCTTCCTGACAACTACCCCCGGACAACTACCCCATGACTATTAACCCACCCCCTGACTACTCCCTTACAAAAATGTCCTGTGGTATTCCTATGGTATTTCTGAATGTCCTGTGGTATTCATATGGTATTTTCTGAATGTCCTGTGGTATTCCTATGGTATTTCTATGGTACAATAAATACCATAGAAGTACCACAAGGAAATACCACACAGGAAAGGGGTACCATAAGAATACCATACAGCAGTGCTGTGATATTTGGCACAAATACCATATGTATGGTATTTCTGTATGGTTTTTGGCACAAATACCATATGTATGGTATTTCTGTATGGTTTTTGGCACAAATACCATATGTATGGTATTTCTGTATGGTTTTTTGGCACAAATACCATATGTATGGTATTGCTGTATGGTTTTTTTGGCACAAACACCATATGTATGGTATTTCTGTATGGTTTTTTTGGCACAAATACCATATGTATGGTATTGCTGTATGGTTTTTGGCACAAATACCATATGTATGGTTTCTTGCACTAATACCATATGTATGGTTTCTTGGCACAAAATCCATATGTATGGTATTGCTGTATGGTTTTTTTTGGCACAAAATACCATATGTATGGTATTGCCTGTATGCTTTATTTTTTTGCACAATACCATATGTATGGTATTGCTGTATGGTTTTTTGGCACAAATACCATATGTATGGTATTGCTGTATGGTTTTTTGCACAAATAACATATGTATGGTATTTCTGTATTTTTTTGTGGCACAAATACCATATGTATGGTATTGCTTGTATGGTTTTTTGGCACAAATACCATATGTATGGTATTTCTGTATGGTTTTTTTGGCACAAATACCATATGTATGGTATTGCTGTATGGTTTTTTTGCACAAATACCATATGTATGGTATTGCTGTATGGTTTTTTTGCCACAAATACCATATGTATGGTATTTCAAATGTATGTTTTTTTTGGCACAAATACCATATGTATGGTATTGCTGTATGGTTTTTTTGCACAAATACCATATGTATTGGTATTGCTGTATGGTTTTTTGGCACACAAAATACCATATGTATGGTTTCTTGGCACAAATACCATATGTATGGTTTTTTGGCACAAATACAATATGTATGGTATTGCTGTATGGTTTTTGGCAGAAATACCATATGTATGGTATTTCTGTATGGTTTTTTGGCACAAAAACCATATGTATAGTAT
>CALNVZ010003582.1:267645-289269 GCA_940671915.1 Paracentrotus lividus | reverse complement strand
AAACACCAGGGGGGGGGGGGGGGGGGAGGGGGGGGGGCTCACTGCTGACTCAAAACAAAGATAGTAGGGACCCCTTGTTCCTATAAAAGAAAAACAAAAAAAGCAAGTTCTTCTTAAAGGTGTGCATACGCGCAGCGCGAGCCAAAAAATGTGAATAGGGACTGCCTATGAGCATTTTTAGTAAAAAAAAATTGGTGGTAAGTTCAATGATATTCTAGCTTCATTAAATCATGGGAGGGGTTTATTGATGTCTCAACCCCTCTTCATAAAAAAAAATGAAATAAATACAATGATTCAAATATTGGGTCTAATTAATATCTGAATCAAAGATTACATTATAGCAATGTTTTAAGGGCGATGGCCGATATCTGATGGTATAAAAAATTATTGGGGGGGGGGGGGACTCAATGACGTCTGAGCCCCAATATTTTTGTTGGGAAGGGCTCAATTGGCTGACTCAAAACCAAGATAGTAGGGACCCCTTGTTCCTATAAAAGAAAACAAAAAAGCAAGTTCTTATTAAAGGTGTGCGAACGCGCGGCGCGAGCCAAAAAATTGTGAATAGAGACCTGCCTATGAGCATTTTAGTAGAAAAATTGGTGGTAAGTTCAATGATATTCTAGCCTCATTAAAAATCATGGGAGGGGTTTAATGATGTCTCAACCCCTCTTCATAAAAAAATGAAATAAATAACAATGATTCAAATATAGGGTCTAATTATTATCTGAATCAAAGATTATATTATAAGGGCGATGGCCGATATTGTATGGCATCTAAATTATTGGGGGCTCAATGATATCTGAGCCCCCCAATATTTTTTTGTTGGGGGGGGGGGGGCTGCGCCCCCCTCCCCAGCCCCCCCCCCCCGGTTCCGAAGCCCATGCATACACGTCATAATTTCCAGGGAGTAATTGTTATCCGGAGATAATAATCTGGGGGTGTAGCCCTTACAAAAATGTCGTGTGGTACCACGCAACGGTACAATACAAAATACCACAGGATTTTCTTATGGTTTTTTGGCACAAATACCACACAAACAATACAGAAGTACCATACAGCAAAATACTATAGGATTTCCTATGGTTTTTTGGCACAAATACCACACAAAAATACCATACAGAAGTACCATACAGCCAAATAACCATAGGATTTCCTATGGTTTTTTTGCCAAATACCACACAAAATACCATACAAAGTACCATACAGCCAAAATACCATAGGGATTCCCTATGGTTTTTTGGCACAAATACACACAAAATACCATACAGAAGTACCGTACAGCCAAAATACCATAGGATTTCCTATGGTTTTTTGGCACAAATACACACAAAAATACCATACAGAAGTACCATACAACCAAATACCATAGGATTTCCTATGGTTTTTGGCACAAATACCACACAAAATACCATACAGAAGTACCGTACAGCCAAAATACCATAGTATTTTCCTATGTTTTTTGGCACAAATACCACAGCAAAATACCATATGCAGAAGTACCATACAGCCAAAATACCATAGGATTTGCCTATGGTTTTTTGCACAAATACCACCAAAATACCATACAGAAGTACCATACAGCCAAATACCATAGGATTTCCTATGGTTTTTTGGCACAAATACCGATACAGAAGTACCATAGCAGCCAAAATACCATAGGATTTCCTATGGGTTTTGGCACAAAATACCATTACAGAAGTACCATACAGCCAAAATACCATAGGATCCTTATGGGTTTTTTGGCAAAATACCAAAATACCAACACAAAACCATAGAAACCTAGGTATCGGCACAATACCAGATTTCCATGTATTTAATACCAAAAAAAAAATACAAGGATACCTAGAAAAATACCTAAAGCTACACCACATACAAATACCGGCTGTTGGCAACTTCGTCGGCCAATATACACCGTTAACTGTGGACCACACAGCGATAGTTAACCTGCTTTCTATGATTCACCGTACTAGAGCGTTTACTTTCATTTACCGACAAGTATAAGAATACTAACCACAAACAGAAATGATTCAAAAAATAGGATAATATACAATGATGAACCTTGGTTACACGCTCTGGAGTATCGAGCTGTGGTAAGTCGATACATCTAGGAGATACTTACGTACAGGCATACCTATAGATATCCAAACTAGACCCGATATCAATACCTGCACGACACTTAGGTATGCATAATCCGCCGTTACTGACCTAGGTAAACACGGTACTGCGTTAGATTGGGATCACTTAGCGGTTACTTTAGTTACTTATGGACTGCGCTAGCATTCAGGATATCAATACTACATGAGTGATATTATCAACTATTTAGCAATTTATTTATCTGTGTATCTCGTTAGTTAGTATTGTCGTAATCTTATGTGTATTATTCATGTAAAACTATCGCTCTTATGCACTAGTGTTAGAGAAATTATTTCCTAATAAGATGGAGTGGCTACATATGCAGGTCATTACTAAGTTTAATGAGGTTAGCTTCCACAAAATACTGATTGTGCATACAAAATAGTTATCATTGTGATGCAATATGGTGACTTATTTATTCAGATACCTGATAGGTATGGATTGCTGCAGCAATAACTCACTGGAAGTAACAGTGCCAAACCATACAGACATTATCTCAGAACTTCAGCAGTAAACTGCCAATAAATCCACTTTGATATGCCCGTTGGTTTCATCCCTGTATTGGATAGTTTCGATCTGTACATTCGTCGTAAATTTACCATATTGTCGTAATAATAGTTCCCATTTCTCTTAATCATGTGTTCTGAGCTTTGGTCATACACTGCACTTAGTTCAATTCCTGTATAGAGAACTATCCTGTAGAATTATATGCAAAAATATAGTACTGCTGATGACAATACTACGCAACGGTAGGTATTCGCGTCCCGGGTGAAGGGGGGAAGATTTTCCCCGGGGACCCCCCTTCCCCCCCCCCCCCCATCGATTTTTGTTTTTTGGGGGATCGTCACCCCTCGATTTTTTAAAGCTTAAACAAAAATATATGTACATATAATAGACGAAGAGGCAACAGTGTGCGTAAATGAACCAAGTTCAGTCAATAAAAAGCAAAATTTTTCGGCTCGCGCCTTCGGCTTGAGCTTGCAAACAAATACAACAAGGCAATAATTAAACTATATTTTCTTCAGCGTCCCTATATTCATTTATTCCTTTATTTGTTACAACGCTTTATTTTTCTTGGCAATTATGTTGTGAGGTAGGTCATTCTATGTGAAATTTTGGATATTAGCCTATATATATGTCTCTTTTGGGGTGCTTTATTTATTCCGATCTAGTGTATAATAATTCCTCTTCCAAATTTCGGCGTCAATCTTTTTGTTTTATTTTCTAAATAATATTGGATAATTTTGTATTTGCCCACTCTGTCAATGTGTATGAAGAATAAACTTTTAAGTTTCTTTAAATCTTTGTTTTCAGGTCCGTATCGTTATAAAAAAGTGGACCATATTCAGAAAGGGATTACAAACATATATATACACTATGTATTGTAAAACGTTGATTAATGAGTATTTTCACTCGCTCTTCGAATTGTATTTTTATTATAGGTGATTAATACCTAATGAATACAATGATTATGCTTATATAGAGCAAAAAGTTTTAGCTCGCGCTTCGCGCTCACAAACAAATGACAATACAATAAATTAAACGATTTAACAGATGCCTGAGGGGCTTCTATATTCTGAGCCCCTCTTCTTTTACTGAGATAAGTGTCCTTTTATGAGCATAGAACGCAAAAAAAAATAAATAAATAAAATTAAAAAAAACGCTTGAAATGTTCTGTTTTCACTGTTGATATATACAAAAATTTCGGGTCGCGCTTTGCGCTCTCATCGTTTTATTAAAGTATCTTCTTTTTTAGTATAACTAAAAAAAGAATTAAAAATGCAAAGTTTCAGGGTATTACATTTAAAACATTTCAGCTCGCGCTTCGGCGTTCGCATTTTTTTAATGAAAATATCTTTTGTAAGAATAGCTTCAAAAAAAAAGACTTAAAATATATTTTTTTTCCAGGTTAATATATAACAAATTGTCGGCCCGCGCTTCGCGCTCGCAATATTTAATGGAAGTGTCTTCCTTTTGAGCATAGCTATTAAAAAAAAAAGACTTTAAAATGCACAGTTTACAGGGTGATATATGAAACAAAATTCTACTCGTGCTTCACGCTCGCATTATTTAATGAGATAAAAGTCTTTTTCATTAGGGTAGCACAAAAATGATTAAAATGTACTGTTTTTAGGATTTTATATCAGAATTTTTTTTTTGCAGTTGATATATAACAAAATTTCGGCTCGCGTTTCGTACTCCCATTGTTTAATGAAAGTATCTTCTTTTTACATAGCTAAAAAGAGACCTTAAAATGCACCGTTTTCAGGGTGATATATTAAAAAATGCACTGTTTTCAAAATAGTTATATCAGGATTTTTTGCAGTTGATATATAACAACATTTCGGCTCGCGATTCGTACTCCCATTGTTTAATGAAAGTATCTTCTTTTTACATAGCTAAAAAGAGACCTGAAAATGCACCGTTTTCAGGGTGATATATTAAAAAATGCACTGTTTTCAGGATAGTTATATCAGGATTTTTTGCAGTTGATATATAACAACATTTCGGCTCGCGATTCGTGCTCGCATTGTTTAATGACAGTATCTTATTTTTACATTGCTAAAAAGAGACTTTAAAATGCACCGTTTTCAGGGTGATATATAAAAAAAAAATAGTTCGTGCTTCGCGGTCGCATTGTTTAATGGAAATGTCTTCTCTTTAAGCATAGCAGAAAAAAAAACAAATAAAAAAGAAACTTTAAAAGGCACCGTTTTCAGGGTGATATATAAAATGAAATCAGATCGCGCTTCGCGCTCGCATCATTTAATGAGATGAATATCTCTTTCATTAGCGCAGCGCAAAGCCAATTAAAATGCACTGTTTTTAGGTTATTATAACAGAAATTTGGGGCTCGCTCGCATTTTAAAAAGTAAATAAGAATATTCTTCATGAGCATAGGAGACCCAAAAAATGCTTTAAAATGCACCGTTTTTAGGTAGATTTATATAAAAAAACAATCGGCTCCCATATAATTTGTTTTTCCTAGCTGGCGCTTCGCGCTCGCATATCAATATTCATAAAGAAAACGATACGGCACATAACACATACAAGAAGGCCTTACCAGAATTTTACATCATAATGATTTAAAGATCAGACCTAATAGGGGAGACCGGGGATGGAAGTAACACGGGTCAGTTGTTACATTTCTCAGTGTGCTAAGTTGGAACAACAGAGTTCGTTCGAATATAGTACATGTATGTCACTAATAAACCCCTGAGCCATGCCCTGTAATTCTACCTAATGGCTTTGCTACAATTGATTTTATGTGTGAAATCACCCATGGGGTAGGTTGTTACAACAATCTACCCCATGTCGATGTAACAACCTACCCCAATTACATTACACATGTAAAGTAATTTTGTTTCAATTTTCTGGTCTTAATATTTTGATATTTCTATTATTACTTTAGTCTATTCTAGAGCTCTACTTGAACTACTGTTAACGATACCAAGAAACTGGAAAGTTGAAACAAAAGTATGGTATAAGAGATTTACACATTGTAACCAATTAACCCGTATGTTTACATATAGTAACAAATTACCCAATTAACCCGTATGTTTACATATAGTAACAAATTACCCCGTATACGGGGTAGGTTGTTACAAAAAATGTCTTCATTAATTAAGCTGTAGTTAATTAGTGTTTAAATGTTTTCAAGTTTTATGTGCCTCAGGTTTCAGCCAACATGATAGGCTAACTACAGACCCAAAATGGAGTGTGTGAGTATTTTCATTAGAATTATCTGGCCCAAAATGTGAATTTTGTAACGTCCATCCCCGGTCTCCCATACTTTTTTTTCTTACAAAAAAAAAGAAGAAGAAAATTGAAAGACTTGCTGATTTTTCAATAACTTTGTCAACGTGGGGGGGGGGGGTAATAAAAAAAATCCTGAGAAAAATTGCCCCCCCCCCAATCCTTTAAATCTTCCGAAACCTATGGTATGTGACTGGAAATTACAATTCATTACCATTTTAATGATGCCTCTTTCAGCTAACGAATGTCACCCATCACTGAACCCCATTGTTCTGAAAATATCTCGAAAATTGCTTTTTTTGCACTGTCATATTTCTTACACTATCCACGGTTAACTGAATTTCCTTTGGGCTGTCGTGAGCTGAAACATGATGAAATCACCTTGATGATAAGCTTGATGGACTAAATAAGACAGGCCCTTAAAGGTAAGGAAACGGGAAACTCAGGATTTAAAAAAAAATATATGATTTATGTCTCTTTTTGAGTTGATGAATAACTTATTAAAGCCTTTTTTCTCTCTCTCTTCTGTTTCAGAACTTATTTGGTCGGGCCATTTCCTGTTCTCATCAATAAAAAAGAACCAATCTATCTTTTCAGAATACTAATCAAAATTGTCAACAGCACATCTTTCATAAATGAGATTTAACAACATACACTGTTCGTCATAAAGATGGAATATTTTTTTTTCTGGCTCAAGCGACGTTATGTTGCTCCGTTATTAATTTCTTGAATGTGTTTGTCACCACTTTCACTTTCCGGGATCCTGGGTATGTATTGGACGCTCCCTCAACCCTTCCCGGGGATTTTTCTTCAAAAAAGTTTGTCACCCGCAGAAGACGGCCATTCTCGTCATTTTGTCTTATTTTTGGGGCCCTTTTTGGTTCACGCGACCCACCAAGGCCCCCTCAGTCCTACCCCAAGGAAACACGTCTGAAGTGGAGATTTGTTATTGTTCTTTAAATTAAATCTAGATTTATAGTTACAGGCTCGACTCTTTTCCCTAGGGGAGGGGTCAAAATTTATTTTGATTGGGGTTCAACATTCATTTTATTCATTTTTACACCATAGAAATTTCTATCTTCCCTAAATTGTATTGTAAAATCTCAACTAAACATAAATCAAAACAAAATATTATCAATAATGACTATTTAAAGCCTTGTCATCAAGGTAAAACAAAAATTAAGGGGAAATGATGATATTTAAGGGTTAAAGGTGCTTTTTCATTTATTTTGTTTTCAGCATAAAGATGGAATAAAATATTCCGAACTTTCACCAATCTCGTGTTTTACTTCAACCCCTCCCCTAAACAAGAGACCTAAGCCTGTCCCAAGAAATATAGATTTAATTTAAAGAACAATATAAAACATTATTTGATAATCATAAATCATAAATCATAAAACGAATGACATCAGTAGCATAAGAAAGAAATAAATATGAAGGAGCCTAATTTAAAGCTAAGCTTGTTACATTATAGGCTCCTTTGTGAAGATGATGTATAAGAATACATAAAGAAATAAATAAATACAAAGATATATAAATAGGAGTAACTGAAGAATGTGCATTAACATATCATTCTTTTTTTACATTGAACTATCTATCTGTACGCAATGGTAATATTACACCTCAGTGGCGTTTCCTGGGGGTAGGACTGAGGGGGGGGGGGGCTTGATCGGCCGGAAAACCAAAAAGGGGCCCTAAAATGAGAACAAATGACAAAAATGGGCATCACGGGGGTTGACAAAACTTTTTTTGGAAAAAGGTTTACGTGAATGGTTGGGAAAATGTCCAAGATATAGCCAGGGTCCCAAAAAGTAAAAGCAGGGACAACCATATTCAAGAAATTAAAGTCGGAGCAAAATCATGTCGCTTTAGCGGCAAAAAAATATTCCACCTTTATGACGTACAGTGTAATATAACATATGTAAAATAGAAGAACTATCGTATTTTAGAGATGTTGCAATACTTATTACGGGTAAAGTAGAATACAAACAGATAAACAAAAACGATGCTTCCATAGTTTTTGGATACACCGTGCACCTCTATTTGGACTATTGTCTCATATTTCATTACAATGATATAACTAAAAAAGTTTAAAAAAATTATTCTGAATCTGCATCTCCAATAGCTCCCCTGATGGCTGCCCTTTTTCGGAGGCGCCCTCTACGTCAAATATTGCTGGTATCTGGATCCTGTTTCGTCTTTACTGGACTTTTACTGACATCACTCGCGCGGAGCAAAAATGAAATTGTTATATTTCTAGCTATATCAGGTAATTACTTTGGGAATTGTAATGCCCTGTAACCCTCATCACATTTGCCTTTTTTAATCAATTGAGTCCATGGGAGGGGGTGCCTCTTTTAGATTTTTGGCCAACGAGAACACGACCACCGCGAAAATTTGCAAATAGTGGTTTGCAATATAATACAGAAGAATGTAAAGTTAGTTTTTTTCAAAATTGTTTTAGAATATCTTATTTTATATTAACGCCCAACACAACCTTTTTGGGTTATCACCCCCTTCATTCTCATTTGATTTGATTTGATTTGATTTGATTTATTTATTTACCAATAACATTTCATGACATACATATAATTAAAATATTACAAATGGTAAATGGGACCAGAAAATAGCACATGTGCTGGTCGAGCCAGGCCCCTCTTCATTATTTACATACAAAGTATAATGTTGTTAATAAACATAAGACTATACAGTTACAGATACCAACTATTGATACAAAGTTTATGAAGTGTAAATTACAGTAAATTACACATAGAGAAGCAAATTGTTATTGATTTATTATATGCATTTTAAAAGAGTTCCTGAAGGAGATTCTGGATGGTTTTAGCTTGATATTAGCTGGTACATTATGCCAGAATATACTGCCTAAGAAGGATAGTGAAAATTGGCCTTGAAAAGTCCTAAGTTTTGGTGGATGTACCTGTCCATCTGCTTTTTGTCTCGTAAATTATCTGTGCTGTATAACATTACAATAATCAATTAAAGAGTGTGGTAAATTACCATTACGCAGATCAAACATAAACGTACAAACAGATAAATGGTGCATATCAAATATATTGAAGATTTTTAAGTTTTTAAATAGTAGCCCAGTATGTGCTTGCCAGTGGCTGAATGTGATGGCTCTAACTTCCATTTTTGGGGTGTAAAATATACAATTCAAGTTACTCTTGTATGTGCTTCCCCACACCTCAATTCCACACGTTAAATGGGGCTCTATGAATGCCTTATACAGTAATACCAATGTATATTTGGGTACATAATGTCTCAGCCTAATAGAATGCCCACTCTCCTACGAATACATGAGTTAACTGCTCGAATGTGATTACGCCAAGTTAGATGTTTATCAATTGTTATACCGACAAAAGTTGCTTCATCAACTCTTCAATTCCCTCTCCTGGTATTTCCAATTCACTAGACAATGTAAATATTTTCCTTCTGCTACCAATCATCATGAATTTTGTTTTCAAAGAGTTAATTGTCAGTCTATTTGCCGCACACCATTCATTAACCTTTTTAATATTTATATTCACCTCATCGGCATTAATATCGGTTTGACCAGGATGAAAAGTATGAAATAAATTAGAATCATCTGCAAATAATCTGAAATTAAAATAATCAGTTGCCGATGGTAGGTCATTTATATACAGTAAAAACAACGTTGGCCCTAACAATGAACCTTGCGGGACACCACATCTTATTTTCACTTTGCTCGACACAATTTCCTCACATTGAACAAATTGATACCTTTCTTCGAAATAATTTTTAAACCATTTCAGTGGCAGACCCCTTACACCATAGTGAGAGAGTTTATGTATAAGTACCTCATGATTAATCGTATCAAATGCTTTTTTGAAGTCAATGAATATTCCTAGTATAGCTCTGCCCTCATCTATTGCTTTTAATATTGTATTGGATAAGTTAATCAATGATAATTTCGTACTGTATTTCTTTCTGAAACCATATTGGTGTTGATAAAATGCATTTTTTTTTTCTAGAAACTGTATTAACCGGATATTCGTGATTTTTTACCAAGTACTGGTAAGAAAGATATTGCTCTATGGTTTCCAGGTTCGTCTGTAGGCCCTTTCTTGTGGATAGGTGTAACTTTTGCTATCTTCATTTCATCTGGAACCCTACCACTTTCTAAAGATCGATTAAAAAATTATGCAAGAGCATCTGATATGTAGACTGCTCCGTCCTTTAGTAGTCGTATAGGTATATTGTCATGCCCGCATGCCTTTTTTTATATCTAGGCCTATAAGGTGATTAAACACCTCAGCTGTTGTTACAGATTTCCAAAATAAAGAATAATCAGGCAGTGCAGTGGCACAATTAAGACGACGTAAGTCATGTAGGGTAGAAGCAGTGTACCCAATACGCTGATTCTGCTTGAGAGCTGAGGGAAGTAGATCAACAGTTCCATCACGATGGTCAGACGGACCTGGATTAGTACTAACATCTCCAGATTTAAGAAGTAAGAGCTCAAAGGTGGCAAGTGAATTTGCATAATATACAACCCGTGCTCCATAGCATTTCTTCACATAGGCTGACCTGGTACAACTACTAGGGCACTAGCTGTTGTGCTCACTCAGGCAAGCCCCATTACAATGCAGAACAATGAAGATAAGGAGAGTGAACTTGATCAGATCCATTGTTGAGATGAATGCCATTGACAAAGGCCTATTGTGCCCAATAGAAAAGTTGAGTGAGCAGGGTATATTGCTGAGAAAACATGGAGTCCAATACAAATGTCTAATGTTGCCTAACCCGAAAAACATCAAGCAACAAAATCCCAAGTTTGGAAGTAAGTTCAGGCTTCAAAATTGTCCAGTAGGACCCATGTCATATGTAGTGATAATGGTTGACATAAAAACAAAATAGGCACCATGGAAAAGGAAAAAACTATCAGCTAGATGAGAGCAGTGTGAGAGGGCGACCAGAGGGTGGTGCACACTTCTAAAAATTAGTGCACACTTCTCAAAAAAATGCTTGGCTACTCGTGTCTTATTTCGATGTGATGCATCACATATAAACAGAACACAAAAGTAGATTGATTGATTTCGGAAGAATATTAATTTTTTCAACCTCACACTTGACAAAGGGGATGCCACATGTGTGCCCAAACATACAAAACCAGTTTATGAGGCGTGAAAAATCGGAATTTTGGTGGAAAATAAGATAAGAAGCACTCTCCGAAGAAAAATCGTCATATTCAATCGGAGGAATGCTGGTATTACATTCACGGCGTAAATTGAACAGGTCTTCGCCGTTCACCGAGAAACAAAAATTTGCAACACGGCAATAGAACGGCATCAACTACAAGGCATTTTTTATCATTTTTACAGGGTCTGTATCGTTCTATACAGTAGCGGACGCAGACCGATATCATACAATGAATTTATCGGGCCCATGCGTAAACACAAAAAAGCCACTTTTGTCCCCAGACAATTGGTCCCGAGGAATGCATTCAATTCGGTTTTCTTGGATCCGCGCCTGCTATACTGGGCCTATACGAGGTCCTAGCCAGCCTGGTATCGGGCTGACCCTCCTCATATGTAGTCCGTGCAATTACCACTTGCCAACCGGCCTTACCGCTCTCTGACAAGAAAAACAAAATTGTTTTCTTCGCTGAGTGATACCCGGTGGGTCGGCGATGACCCGTGGAAAACTTTCACGTAATTTTAACATCTGTTCATGCCCGGCGAATGTTTTGAGCTTGCTGGTGATGACGGTATGGGGATGGTGTAAGGACGGAGCAAACGCTTCACACCCGTCCACAAAGCGGTCATGCACGGCGGTAGACTGGACTGGTGGATCTACCCTTATGGTGTCTTCAAATCACGCATTATGCTGTCTTCAAACCGCCCCTTGTTTTCGAAGCTCTCTATCTCGTTGCTCGCTTCACAGATCCAGAGAGGAATCGTATTGCAGCTTCTAAAAGATACATTACAATCTGAATTACTTTTATTGTCATTGTAGGGGAGGAGAATATAAATTTGGGTCCTTTTATGGACATTTAATCTAAATTACTGTAAATTCTTTCGATAAGACTCAGCCACGTTTTGTTTTACATGAGTTTCTTTTCAACGGCTTTGAAAATAATATAAGACTACTTACCTAATAAGCTCTAGTATAGTATTGTCTAATACGTCTCCCAAAATTACATGTAGAGGCCTACTGTATATCCGCGTTGCATCAATAAACTCCATTGTTCCGAAAAATTGTCTCGCAAAATTCTGATTGGTTCCTTTTCATGCTCCTTGAGATGAGTTGTTTGAATGTGCCTAAACATAAACATTAGCAATTCTACGTAAAGCATTCGAATGATTTTCAATAATGGTTTTGATAAATGGGTTGGAAATGCCTAGTTAGTCAATCAAGCTTATCATCCAGGTAATTTCATCATGTTACAGTTCTCGGCAGCCCAGAAAACCGTGGATAATGTAAGAAACATGAGAGTACATCAATCACAATTTTGCGACACATTTTCATTGGTGAGCTGAGAGAGGTATCATTAAAATGGTAATGCGTTGCACTTTCCAGTGATATAAACTTAATAATCACCACGGTATATTTTTTGAATTATTGATGATCAAAGTTTGGTTCCCTTTTTTAGGAACATTGAAACAACCCATCTCAATGAGCCTGGAAGTGAACCACTCACAATTTTGCAAGACATACAGTGGTGGCCAAAATTATTAGAACACAAAACATATTTAAATGGTTTTAGTTATTCTCATTCAGTTTACCATTTAAATACCTATAAAATGATCGGAATGTCT
Organism: Paracentrotus lividus; assembly: GCA_940671915.1. Classification (NCBI taxonomy): domain Eukaryota; kingdom Metazoa; phylum Echinodermata; class Echinoidea; order Camarodonta; family Echinidae; genus Paracentrotus; species Paracentrotus lividus. The sequence goes on along the minus strand of CALNVZ010003582.1, from coordinate 276,580 downwards.
CCGAAAGTCAGTCACATGGTCAGTGATTACAGTATTGAGATACATGATTGAAAGGTATATAAATGAATACACTAATGGTACATAAATTCATACAGATGATGAAAAGGAGCCAAAAAATAGCACATGTGCTAGTTTAGTCTGGCTCCTGTTCTTGGCACACACTTGACAAGAGTAAATATATATTATTGTATAACAGAAAAATAATAGAACTTAACAGAAAGTATACGTGCTGAGTAGTACCCCAGCATGACTGCTACTGCAAATATGTTTATAAAGAGTATAACCATGTTTTGAAGATTAATACATAATATTATATTCATTTTTCTGTACAATTTGCCATAGGTCACACACGTGACCCACTAAAATGCCACACACGTGACCCGACATCACGATATAAAATAATAGATAAAAAAAGAAATTTCAGAGATGACTCCTATCCAGTGGTATTTTATGTGTTAGCAGGTTTATAATGTATATCTCACAGAAATAAGAACATTTTCATCATTTTAAACTCATAGGAATTTCGAAATGAATTTGAACTTTCAAAATCATGCCGTTCTGTGAAGTCACACACGTGACCCACTTCTTTTGACCTCTGACCTTGAACATGCTTATTGTAAATATCAAAAAATATTTCCAAATGATACCCAACAAAATATGTTAGCATAATATAAACATTAAATCAGTATATATATATTTTAACATTGTTAGAGTTATAGCCAATTAAAGTCAAGATTTTGCATAATTTCGGTCACACACGTGACCAAGAATGGTCCTGCACGAACCAACCACTATTCAGCCTTAACTGCCCTGACTATTACACGGTAGGAGCTTTTTCAATTTGACATCTGAAATGGTGCAATCTGATGCATACTTCAGTCATCATTCCTACATTTTTTTTTTTTTAGGGAGGCCGGGGGGGGGTTAGGGATTTAAACCCCCTAACCCCCGTAGATCCGCCACTGGGAATAATTTCCCATAGACATAAGAAGGTGAGGATTAACTTTTGGAGCCTTTACACTTCGTCATTGAAAAATGAAATTATTCTCCGCTTTAAGGTCTAACAATCACTCCTATTCATTTAAAATGAAATAATTCCCCGCATACAAAAGAAGATATGGATCAATGTAAACCTGCAAAACCTTTACCCCCGGTCAATGAATAATAGCACTATTATTCGCACACAAATCAAGTTTTGGAGCAAAGAGCTAAGGTTTAACGATCACTCCTATTCATTTGAAACAGAACAATACCCATCATACAAAAAATGGTCGGGATCACTAAACATGGATAACACCTTTACTCCTCGTCATGGAAAGAATGAAATTGTTATCCGCAGATAAATCAAGTTGATAAATGAGCATAGTTCCAACGATCAAAACTCGTCATGTAAATACAATATTTCTCCGTATACAAAAGAGACTAGGGGTCAATAAGCACAGGTCTATACAAGTTTACAGCATTCTTAGGCATTGGGAAATACATACTGTCGCATAAAAGCAAAGATATAGTTCACCAAGCACAGGTCTATACAAGTTTACAGCATTCTTTGGCATTGGGAAATACATATATCGTCGCATAGAAGCAAAGATATAGTTCACCAAGCACAGGTCTATACAACTTTACTGCATTCTTTGGCATTGGGAAATACATATGAAGAGGTCATTTCCAAAAAATACTACATCCATATTTGTTAATTCGGAGAAAAACACGTTTTTCATTTTTCACTGATAGAAATGTCTGTTTGGAATTAAACTTTTACAGATTGTTCTACTCTATGATACTAAAGGGAAACCAGTCAAAATTTAGGTCTACAACTTTTTTCTATAAATTAATTTTTTATTTTTTGTTCTGATGGATGTAGTACCTTTTGGAAACGAAATGTCTCAGAGTATGCAAATTGCTATCTCAGCAAATTTTTATTCAAAAAGGAACATTTTGTACTATTTCAAATAGCTTAAAATAGATGCCATGTTAAAAAAAAAAAAAATCAAACGCTTCATTTAGTACATGAGTTTTTAAATGTCAACTGATGCTCTAGCGAACCAAGCCAACTTCGCATTATTTACATGCAATAAAAACAAATACCTGGGACTACATAAAAGTGGATGTAGTACCTTTTGAAAACAAACTGAAATGGATGTATACCTTTTGGAAAGGAAGTGATTTTTGAAAGTAATTTTTTCTTCACCCTTCCCATTGAAAATTCATGTTTCTGTTTGTAACAGTGTTTAGAGGTGCTAAACGCGAGTAGATTAATGTTTAAAAAATGTATTTTGATGGAAAATGGATGTAGTACCTTTTGGAAATGAGCTTTTCATATATTATTGTCGCATACAAGCAAGATATAGTTCACCAAGCACAGGTCCAACTAAATTTATATATTATCGCTTGCTAGTAGTATTCCTTCGAAAAAAAGCATTACGACAGGATTGAATAATTTTGATTATAAATATAGTTAAGGGGCATTTTAAACAGAGAGGTCTGTATAATTATATCAATAAAAGCGTTTTTTTTTTTCTTGGGGGGGGGGGGGGTAAATTGAATTACCAATAGTAATAATAATAATAATAATAATAATAATGATAAGAATAACAATAATAATAATAATATTAATAATAATAATGATAACAATACTACTACTACTACTACTACAACTACTACTACTACTAATACTATTACTAATAATAATAATATCGATGACTGAGAGACTGAGGCTCATTTTGAAATACAAACTCAATAGCAACAAATTAGATGGAGGCAATTAAGGCGTCTTCTCCAATCAAAAGGCGTCAGTTTCCCGCGGCTTCCTTGGAAACGTTCGGCTCAGCTTTTAACATGTTTCAACCTGTTCAAGCCGTGTTAAGATTTCTGGGATTTATCGGCGTTTGGACAAAAGACGCGGGAAACTGACACGTTTTGAATGGAGAAGGCGCCTAATTCACTTGTCGTTCCCGTACTCATTGGTGGTGATCCCTGCCCCCTCGATTTTAAAGCTTAGCACTTTTGTATTTAGTGATTAGCTAGTGAAGCTAGTGAAGATGCAAAATAAATTTAAAATACAATACAAATGTATTATAAGGCAAACATCGATTTAATGATGTTAATGTTTTGAAGTGCGCGTTTCAAAAAGTGTTCCTATATACGGTTTTACGTATTTCCTAAACAACCCATAGTGAAAAACATCAAAATAACAAAAGGAATAATGCACCCCAAATAATAACAACAATAATAATAATAATAATAATAATAATAATAATAATAATGATGATGATGATGATGATGATGATGATGATAATAATAATAAATAATAATAATAATAATAATATAATAATAATAATAATGATAATAATAATAATAATAATAATAAAGCGCTTTAAATCAGAAGAATTTTCCCACAAAGGTGTAAAACCCGAGAACTTGCCTTCGCCAGAAATAACGAAATAATGTGAAAAATAGGCCGATCGTGATTATAGAATAAACATTTAATGTATCAAAAACAGGACAGAGAGAACAATTTCCAAGACATTTTTTTTTCAACGCAAAATGAACATGCGCTCTAAAATTCCGGAACAAAGTAATTTGAAATGTATCGAAATAACGAAAGGATAAGTTTCCGAAATCATAACCATTTTCAGAGAGATGTTTATTAACGTAGGTCTAAATTACGGAAATTACAAACTAACTTGTTTCCGAAAATTATAAAGCATATTATGCGAAATTCTTAGTAGGTTTATGATGAAGAAATTATTCAGTTATTGTATCACAAGAACAGAAGAGCCGAAAGCTTTAGGTATGTTTAGGGAGGTATCGCACTTCGCGGAGACGTCTCCGCGACGGAATCGCCAAGTATAAAAAGTATTAGAGACGTCTCCGATGAAGAAACAAAACAACCCGATGATTAGTCCTTGAAGTACAAATGCGGAAGTTTAAAGAGTAACTTCATGATTTATTTATTGTTTTAAAAACATCATGAATTGAAAGTATTAAAGGTAGTATCAGCCTGTGAATATGAGCGGCTTCAGAGCTCGCATCTATCATGACGGGCAGGAGAAAGGCCCCATCCAGTGCTCTAAATGTTTAACACAGGGGCATCATGCTTCAACGTGTGTCAATGCAATCGTTTGCAGAAGGTGCGCCCAGACCGGGCACAAGGCGGCAGATTGCAAGATGAGTCACGTCAACAACAGCACGACCACCATGCAGAAGCAAGCAGGCCCTCAGGATCTCCATCAGACGAGTGAGATGCCCATGTCATCAGAGGGAGATCCTAAAGCAAATGAGCCAGTGAGTGAGATAGAGAGCACCAATACATTGCCTAACAACAAAGAAACACCTAGAGCGCAGGTAAAAATCACCAAGTTCATCACGAAAGAACAAGTACGTGATACCGTTCGCATTCGCATTCGGAGAGCGACGACGACGAGTTCGAAGATGCTGATGGTGATGATGAGCAACTCTCCGATATGTCGGCAGATTCTCCGAAATTTCCAAACGATGACGGAAACACACTCGCGAGCGTCAAGCGCAAACAAAGGTCAAAAACCAAGCCTGCAAAAAAGAAACCAGGAAAAAGGTAGCTTCTGCCGTTGATTTCTAACCGGATCAGAATGTATATAGTGTAAATAAACAACCCATGTCAGGAACAAAAGACAAATACTGTAGTATACTAAGTTTGAATGTGAGAGGTATTAGAAATAAAGAGAAAAGAGACTCAATCCTCTTATGGACCAAGCATCAAAAACCAGATATATTGTTACTTCAAGAAACATATTGGACAGATGATATTTTGAAAATTATTCGAATGGAATGGAAAGTTCACTTATTTTGTGCTAATGGATCTAATCATGCCAGAGGAGTCGCCATTCTTATATCAAAAGAATTTCCCATCACTATTAGTAATATCATTTGCGGTCTAGAAGGACGGATGATTATGTTAAATGCTACAATAAGTAACTGTAATTTGTGTATTGTAAATATTTATGCTCCGACTGAAAGGAAATATAGAGAAAGATTCTTTAAAAAACTTTACTTGTGAATAGACTCCAATAGACTTCCTGATCACGTTTTGGTGATCGGAGGTGATTTTAATTCTATTCTTTGTCAAACTAAAGATGTGAAAAGAAATCCAAATAGTTATTATAAGACACCACGAAATTTAAAGTTTCTTATCAATCGTCTTAATTTATGTGATATATGGAGGCATTTTAATCCAAGAAAACGACAGTATACTTGGAGAAATATATTTTTAGATGTGGCATCTCGCCTTGACTTTTGGCTTGTAAATGTAAACTTAAAAACAAAAATTGAGAAGTGTGATATACGCCCAGCTATACGCTGTGACCATAATGCTATCTTTTTAAAGGTGATGGTAGGGCAGGTAGATAAAGGCCCAGGATATTCTTAAAGATGTCTTGTATAAAAATAAAGTACGACAAATTATAAGAAATGTAGAAAAGATTAATGTTAGTTTTTGTGAAAGGTGGGAACTCGTAAAGATTAAATGTCGTGAATTTACACAAACATACTGTACTGCAAAGAAGTTTAAAACAAAAGAATTAAAGAAAATTCTAGAGGAAAAATTTGCTAAAGTAACGAGAAAAATTGATGAACTCAACAATATTGATGAAATGACTAAGAATGAGTACTTACGTATTGAAAGTAATCTTAATGAATTGTATAAAAGAGAATGCAAAGGAGCAACTGTGCGATCTAGAGTTAAATGGTTAGAGAAGGGTGAGAAAAATACAAAATATTTCCTAGCCCTAGAAAAGAAAAACGCACAAAAAAGAAATATTACCAGACTCCGAAAGGATAATAAGATTATCACGAAAAAAGAACAAATATTAAATGGGGTTGTTTCATTTTATGAACAGCTGTATACAAGTAAAAGAGTGCAAAAAGAAGATATCGAAAGATACTTCGAAAGTTCTGATGTGAATAAGTTAAGTGAATCAGGCAAAAAATTGTGTGAAGGGTTATTAACATATTCAGAATGTCGTAGAGCTGCTTTTAAATTAAGTAAGAATAAGGCTCCGGGAGGGGATGGCATACCAATTGAATTTTACCAAGAGTTTTGGGGTAATATTGAATTTATTTTTGTTAACGCGCTTAATGAAAACTTTAGTAACAAGATTATGTCCAAAACGCAGCGTCAAGGAATAATTACGCTAATCCACAAAAAAAAGGAGAGACTGAAGATTTAAATAATTGGAGGCCAATAACATTATTAAATTATGACTATAAAATAATGGCTGCTGTATTATCAAGCAGATTAGATAAAGTGTTACCAAAAATCATTCACAACAACCAAGTTGTTTATATCAAAAAAAGAATGAGTGGGTTCAATATTAGGCTAACACAAGACATATTTGATTACATGCAAAAATATAACTTAGAAGGTGCGTTGATGCTGATTGATTTTCGAAAGGCATTCGATACCGTTGAATTTGATTTTATTGAAAAATGCTTACTGAATTTTGATTTTGGAGTTAACTTTCGATGTTGGGTTAAATTGATGTATAAAAACGTGGAGAGTTCCATACTAATTAATGGTTGGAAAACAAAAACTTTTCAAATCAGTAGAGGTATAAGGCAAGGTTGCCCTCTGTCGGCCATGTTGTTTATCTTAGTTGTAGAAGTTTTAGCAGAAAGAATCAGAAAAAATAATAAAATCAAGGGGATTTTATTTGGAAACAACGAAAGAAAAGAATTAAAAATTCTGCAATATGCAGATGATACATCTGTGTTTTTTAGAGAAAAGTCTTCTATGAAATATATTTTAGACGAACTAAATGAATTTGGAAGTGTAGCTGGTCCAGTGGTTAACAAAAACAAAACAATGCTAAAATGGTTAGGTTCCACAAAAAATGATTGGAACTTTGAAAAATATGATTTACATTGGACAAAGGGTTGTATCAAGTATTTAGGAGTATACATAGATCATGATTTAGACATGGTAGTTAAGTTAAACTGGGAAACAAAATTACAAAAGATACAGAGGATTGTAGATAATTGGAGAAAAAGAAACCTTACAATAAGGTGATACGATAACTAAATAATTTCTTCATCATAAACCTACTAAGAATTTCGCATAATATGCTTTATAATTTTCGGAAACAAGTTAGTTTGTAATTTCCGTAATTTAGACGCTATCGTTTAATAAACATCTCTCTGAAAATGGTTATGATTTCGGAACTTATCCTTTCGTTATTTCGATACATTTAACAAATAACTTTGTTCCGGAATTTTAGAGCGCATGTTCATTTTGCGTTAAAAAAAAATGTCTGGAATTGTTCTCTTCTGTCCTGTTTGTTGATACATTAAATGTTTATTCTATAATCACGATCGGCCTATTTTTCACATTATTCGTTATTTCTGGCGAAGGCAAGTTCTCGGTTTAACACCTTTGTGGGAAAAAATTCTTCTGATTTAAAGCGCTTTTATTATTATTGTTTATCATTATTATTATTATTATTATTATTAATTATTATTATTTTATTATTAATTTTATCATCATCATCATCATCAATCATCATCATATCATCATTATTATTATTATTATTATTTATTATTATATTATTATTATTTATTATTGTTGTTATTATTTTGGGGTGCATTATTCCTTTTGTATTTTGATGTTTTCACTATGGGGTTGTTTAGGAAATACGTAAAACCGTATATAGGAAACACTTTTTGAAACGGCGCACTTCAAAACATTAACATCATTAAATCGATGTTTGCCTTAATATAACATTTTTGTATTGTATTTTAAATTTATTTTGCATCTCATAGCTTCACTAGCTAATCACTAAATACAAAAGTGCTAAGCTTTAAAATCGAGGGGGCAGGGATCACCACCAATGAGTACGGGAACGACAAGTGATTAGGCGCCTTCTCCATTCAAAACGTGTCAGTTTCCGCGTCTTTGTCCCAAACGCCGATAAATCCCGAAATCTTAACACGGCTTGAACAGTTGAAACATGTTAAAAGCTGACAGCCGAACGTTTCCAAGGAAGCCGCGGGAAACTGACGCCTTTTGATTGGAGAGAGACGCCTTAATTGCCTCCATCTATTTGTTGCTAGATAATGTTTTGCTCAGTTCCTAATTATGTTGTTAAAAAGACGAAAAGATCATTTATAATTTTTTATGGAATGCAAAAGTTGATAAAGTGAAACGAGCAACTACTGTAAAGGATTATGAGTATGGTGGTATAGAATGGTTAACATTAAGATATTAATACAGAGTTTTAGATTAAAAAGGCTAGCCAGAATTTTTGATGACACATGTGGTCATTGTAAGGAATTCGCTTTGTTGTACTTTGAAACATTTGGAGGTTTAAATCTAATGCTGAACTGTACTATGGATAAGTGTATGATAGAAAAATGGTTTGTTTGATAAATTACCAAGATTTTATATCGAATTTTTACAAGCATGGTCATATTTTAAAGAATTATCAAAAAGATGATTTATATTCAAATTCACAAGATTTTATTGGTATAACAAATATATTGTCCATAACAATCAACACTTTTCTACAAAGATTGGTATGTTAATAGGATTACTTTCCTTAGAGACATTTGCATGGATGGAAAATTTATAACTCTCACAACACTGAAAGAAAAATGCAGTCCGAGAGAACAAAAGCGAAGCACTGTTTGATTTTCTAAAATACAAAAGGCGATACCCAAAGTGTGGGTGAATAATTTAAAAGAGGCAAGTACGCTAGACATTCCAAAATACCATTGCGTGAAAAAGAACAACAACTCCAAGACTGTTCTAGTAAATTGTTTTATCAAATCCTTTTAATAGTCGGTTTGAAATTTTATGAACCTAGAAAAGTTGTTTCCAATGAAGTTTTTTTGCTGATTTGTGATCTCATGTGATATTACAACAATTTCTTAGCTTGGTTGCCAACCGGGCAACCTTGAGCAC
>CALNVZ010003582.1:234097-254896 GCA_940671915.1 Paracentrotus lividus | reverse complement strand
ACATTTGAGCTTAATATGTTGTGGGAAGATAGAGTCATTGGTATACTACTATATCCTCTCAAAACTAGAAATTTAATATTTTGCCTGCAAAGGCTGAACACTCTCAATCCGTTAACGAAGATTTGTATGAAAAGTCTAAAAAAAAAATTTTTTTTTTTTTTTTATTTTTACATTTCCCGGACTAGAGAATCATTAAAAATTAGGAAAAATAACCTTAACAAACGAAAAAGAAAGCAAAGATAAGGCAGAATATGCGTTGTAAGTTGGAAGTAAAGTTTCAGAAAAGGATACTTTCCATGCTTCCACTATATGCCACGTTGCATTGTTGATTCTATCTTTTGCCGACAGGAATTAAAAAAGAAGGAGAAAAGATGATATCTACACTGTAAACAATATTTGTATTTTACAGCAAATCTGCTGTCAGCAGAGTCGCCATAAAAAAACGTATTATAAAAAAACCAGTTTGTTGAAAATTTCTCCTCAGCAAATAATTACATGAGAAAACAAAATATACATCAGGATAACACTTTGTTCCCGTTTAACCACTGTGTAAGCTATAGAGTTCTATTGATTTTTTTCCTTCTCTTTCATTAATTATTAGAGGAGAAATTTACAGCAAACACTGGTTATTCAAATTGCAATTTTGTATGGCGACTCTGCTGACATCACTTTGCTGTATAATTTTTTTTTTTTTTAACAGTGTACCGTTCGTTTCCGTTTGCACGCATTCACCGATCGATAATTGGCACGTTCGCTAGTGCGCTTCGGGTCAATCCTCATTGTTTTGGAGAAAAATGGACGTTTCAACCCCTTTCAACTTTGCTCTAATAAGGAGTGCGTTCGGTAACGTTAACGAACTCTCTTTTTAATTGCGAGTTCCGAACGCTTCTAAACTTCCGTCAACTTAAATATTTCCCGCTATACGCATAATACAGCATTAACATAAATTTAGAGAATATCAATCGATATTCTTATATTGAACAAAGGAACACAAAAAAATAAAGAAAAAAAAAGAAAAACAGAATGGAATAAGAAAGAAAAAAAACAATCATATAGACATATGATTAAATACCTTTCATTTGTTCATCAAAAAAAAAATGCGGTGAGGTTGTTTACGAAATGTGTAACACGATATTGTCAATTGAAATAATGAATAGTTTAGTATCTTTCAGCGCCTATTAGTAACACGAACTTTTGTTCGTCTAGCCTTACCTGCTGGCAAGTAATATGTAACAAATTTTTGGAATTCTCTTAAATTTGTGGTTTGCTTTCTGTATATTACAGTCCACAGCCGCAGCGCATTGGAAATCGCGCTCCGTTTTTATGGCAAGTCCTATGTTCATGTTTGTGTGTTGAATACGTAATTGAGCTGAGCTTGTACCCCTGTTTTGTGCGGTTATAAGTTCTGGCGTAGAAATGATCTATTTGGACATGAAATTTTCGGCATTAATATATCATAATATCGAAAAATATATATTCCTTAATAAGAAAGAAAATATGTCGGTTTCAAAATATAGAAATTGTCGGATATATTTTGCGTTAAAACCGTATGGGAACTTTTTTGAATAACTAGCCTCAAATCGCTTTATTTTCAATGATTCCGACGAGAAAATAGGTTCATAATCTTCAGCAACTCTTCCAGCTTTTCCAAAAATACACCAAACATGATATTTCAAGATTTATACCAGATCAGGAGCTAGACTAAATGTGCATCAAATACAGCTTCAATAACTCGATCTGATTGGCTGGTCTGATTTTGAGTGTGATTTTGATAGGCTGATGCGAATCTCACCACGCAGCCCAAAGGTTCACTGCTGCGGTCAGATGTAAAAGGCTTCGCCAACGTGTTTAATAACCTCGCTCCGCATTAATACTTGATTCAAGCAGCAATCAGAAAGCCGCATTTTCTGTATTTTTGACTTGCTTTATATTTTGCTAGCTACCGAAAAAGTAAAGATATCAAAAAGTTAGCTGTGAACGATTTTCATTAAGTATTCCACAAATATGTAAATTTCTTTTGGAAATCATGCAAAAATAACTACATTTGCATATACCACGAAGAATATATATGTTTTTTTTCATATATTTCACCAATACTTTTACAATATTCAGATATGATAAAAATACCATAAAATATACATGATAGGTAGGTTTAGAATTTCTTCTTTCTAAATATGTAAGAATTAGGAAATTCCGTTCACTAAAATCAAAATCTACAAGAGTTTGCAAAATCTCAGTTTTAGCCCCGCACAGGTCCGCACAGCTCCGCAGAGTGCAATTAGAGGACTGGGAGAGTTGTATAAAAAATCGAGCAACTCTTGGCTTAATTCATAGCTGGTATGTTTGTCATTATATTGCGATTATCAAAATTCATTACTATTTTTTCGAACCTCGAAAAATATACCGTACGGTGCGAACCGCTGACCGCTAGCCCAGAGAATAATGCACGCTGATGCGCCGTGTGTATATTGCTGTGTGCGATCCGTGCCGCACGCGCTGTAATATCAACGATGTTGATGGAGAGCTGGTCAAGATTGGTAGTCAGATTTTCGTTTCGTATTACTGATCTAGGCAACCTATGACAGTAAGATTGAATACACAGTATAGGTCGATCATATTCTACAGTTATGCCAAGTTGCATTAGTTTTCGCAATTTGTGAAAAAGGCTGATACTACCTTTAATACTTTCAATTCATGATGTTTTTTAAACAATAAATAAATCATGAAGTTACTCTTTAAACTTCCGCATTTGTACTTCAATTACTAATCATCGGGTTGTTTTGTTTCTTCATCGGAGACGTCTCTAATACTTTTTATACTTGGCGATTCCGTCGCGGAGACGTCTCCGCGAAGTGCGATACCTCCCTTAACATACCTAAAGCTTTCGGCTCTTCTGTTCTTGTGATACAATAACTGAATAATTTCTTCATCATAAACCTACTAAGAATTTTCGCATAATATGCTTTATAATTTTCGGAAACAAGTTAGTTTGTAATTTCCGTAATTTAGACCTACGTTTAATAAACATCTCTCTGAAAATGGTTATGATTTCGGAAACTTATCCTTTCGTTATTTCGATACATTTTAGTAGAGGACCAATGTGTAGACCCCGTGGGTATTTTTTGGGAACAAAGGTTTGAAAGTGGTTTCGAGTTGGTTAGAGGTCACTAATCAAAATTAGCTTAGTTAGTCCCCTGCTTACCCCCGGCAACTCTCGTAGGGGTCAAAATAAGGTCAAACTGGGGCCAATAGGGGGTCAAAATTTTAAAATGCCCGCATAGTATCAAAAGACACAGCAAATTATTTGTCTCTTTCTACTGAACAGAAAAGTGTACAGGATCAGACACCCCTCACCTCCCAGTAAGAAGTTATGGCGGGAAATGTCAAAAGGTCAACGAACTTTCACATGAAGGCATATGAGGCCTACACAAGCTAAAATTCTTTAGAACGAAATTTTTTTGTGTTTTTTGTGTCTATTAATATTTATGATTGTTAAGGAAATTAATTGACACTATTTTTAAATAAGAAAATCATGTTCAGTACATATAAGGGGTCAAAGTAAGGTCATTTGGGGTCAAATTAGTTAATTTAGGATTGAAATACGAATAAGGAGTTAAAGCAGCTCCATTTTGTGTATTATTGTCAAGTTATGTATAAATAGATTATTAAAACTTTCAGATTTGTATTTCTAATCCAGAAACCACATTCAATGAAATGTAAATGGTCATGATATGGTCAAAGGGTCAATCGATCAATTAGGGTCAAAATTTTACATTGACCTAGAAATATTGTGATGCTATATGCACACTAGAACCCTTGAGCCATGAACTTCAATTTTAGAAGTAGTATTTACCATCATATAAGAGAACAATCTAATTTGATCTTATGGAAAGAAGATGAAAGGTCAAGGGTCACATGGTCAATCTATGAAGTTCTGGGTATTTACATCGTTATTGCATTAATTTAAGAAAAAGTTTGATTTTGATGATAATATATTCACTAGATGCCAATCTCATGTATTTTAGAATATACAGGATCATATACCTGACCTCTCACTCAGTAAGAAGTTATGATGGAAAAGGTCAAAAGGTCAACAAACTTTCACATGAAGGAATAATAGGCTTAGGCCTACACAAGCCAAAATTGCTTGAAATGACAAATTTTCATCTTTTTTTTCTTCAAATCTATTATTATGATGAAGAAAATTAATCGAGACTATCTATTCCTACATAAGAAAACCATATTCAGTAGATATAGGGGTCAAACTAAGGTCATTTGGGGTCAAAGTTGTGACCAAACTAGGGTAAAGGGGTTAAGCAGCTTTTACTGTTAAAGTGGACTGGTAAAGACTTATTATCATGTACGAAACGAATCAGTGGGGTGTGTAGAACAACTTGCTTTTTATTTCGTGAAAAACGGACAACCTGAAGTGGAGTTAGAGGACATTATCTGTACCCTCCCTGAAATCTTAAACATCAAGTAAAATTTGGAGGGGTTCTTGATGACGTCATAAGTGTGAGGGAAAGTTGCACAGCTTGAATGCTGCACTATGTATACAAGTGTTATATATGTATTTTAATGCATTACTTTTTATCCTTTTCCTTATTTCATTTATTGTTTTCCTCACTTTCCTTATGTTATTTATTGTTTCTCTATGTCCTGATGTAATCCGTTGTATCTCCTTCCATACCCATGGTGTTGATATTTCTGCTTTCCTTATGTTATTCATTGTTTTTCTGCAATTCCTTATGTATCCGCATTGTTTTTATATCTTTCCTAATGTTATTCATTGTTTTCTCACTTTCCTTATGTTACTCATTGTTCTTTTTTTTTTTTTTTACTTTCCTTATTGTTTTTATGTTCATTTGTTTTTTTCTCACTTTCCTTATGTTATTCATTGTTTTTTTCTATCTTTCCTTATAGTTTTTCATTGTTTTTCTCACTTTCCTCTTATGTTATTCATTGTTTTTTTCTCACTTTCCTTATGTATTCATTGTTTTTCTCACTTTCCTTAGTTATTCATTGTTTTTTCTCCTTTCTTCTATGTTATTCATTGTTTTCTCTCTTTCTCTTATGTTTATTCATTGTTTTCTCTCTTTTCCTTATGTTATTCATTGTTTTTCTCACTTTCCTTATGTTTATTCATTGTTTTTTCTCACTTTCTTTATGTTATTTATTGTTTTTTCTATCTTTCCTTATGCTATTCATTGTTTTTCTCACTTTCCTTATGTTATTCATTGTTTTTCTCACTTTCTTTATGTTATTTATGTTTTTTTTCTCTTTCCTTATGCTATTCAATTGTTTTCTCTCTTTTCGCTTTATTGAATGTTATTTCTTGTTTTTCTCGCTTTCTTTCCTTATGTTATTCATTGTTTTCTCTCTTTCCTTGTGTTATTCATTGTTTTTTCTCGCTTTCCTTATGTTATTCATTGTTTTTCTCTCTTTTCCTTGTTGTTATTCATTGTTTTCTCGCTCTTTCCTTATGTTATTCATTGTTTTTTCTCTCTTTCCTTATGTTATTCATTGTTTTTCCTCCTCTTTTCCTTATGTTATTTATTGTTTTCTTTATGTTATTTATTGTTTCTCTATTTTCCTAACATAATTATTTGTTGCTTCTATTTTTCTTATTCATTGATTTCTCTTTATCCTAACGGTATTTATTGTTCTGTTCTCGTAGTTTTATCTTTCTATAATGCATTATAGATTCAGTAATAGATATGCTTCATGCATTACTTCCGGGTTTTGCTCCTCACACTTATGACGTCATCAAATAGCCCTTGATATTTCTGCTTTCCTTATGTTATTCATTGTTTTTCTCAATTTCCTTATGTTATCCATTGTTTTATATCTTTCCTAATGTTATTCATTGTTTTCTCTCACTTCCTTATGTTACTCATTGTTCTTTTTTTTTTTTTTTTTCTATTATCATGTTCTCTTCCTTATGTTATTCATTGTTTTTCTCACTTTCCTTATGTTATTCATTGTTTTTTCTCACTTTCCTTATGTTATTCATTGTTTTTCTCACTTTCCTTATTGTATTGTATATACAATGTTCAAAGCAGCATTTCTCGTGAACGCAATATGCTAAAGGGATCAACTAAACGGTGTTTTGTTTCTCATGAACTAAACTTGATAATGTAATTAAATTCAACAAGATTGGCCTCTTCTTTAATATTCCACTTTAAGTTGTGTGTAAACTAATGATTAAACCTACAGATTTGTATTTCTAATCCAAAAACCACATTCAATAAATATAAGGGGTCATGATATGGTCAAATGGTAAATCAATCATTGTAGAAGTATTTGGGATATGAACTTCAATTTTATGATAGTGTAACATATAGAAAGATGATCTGTTTGAATATTAAAGGGCATAGGTCGTTGGTAAATTTCTGCGATTCCTGCGTTTCTGTATTAAGGGTATTGGAAAAACTTCCTGCACGTCGTACATGCAACGTGCCTCCGAGGTACCTGCGCTGCAGGATTTTCTACGAAAGCCATCGTAGGGAGTTGCACATCGAAGGTACGGCGAGTTGTGACCGCCGCATTAATGATATCACGATTATAGGCAGATGATCTGATGATATTTTAACCTAACCCCCCTCCACTAACAAAAGAATTCGCCTCGCTCGACCGATTATGCGGCAGTCACAACTCGCCGCACCTTCGACCTACCATGCAGGCACGTTGCATGTACGACGTGCAGGAAGTTTTTTCAATACCCTTACCACAGAAATGTAGGAATCGCAGAAGATGCATGCAACGCAGGCTACGTTGCATGCACATTTACCTATAGCCTATGGTGAGTTGTGACCACCGCATTATGAATACCCCATCCCCCCCCCCCCCCACTTACAAAAGAAAGGAATTTGTGTCTACGCCCGTGGACCTGACTGTTAGGTCTGTTATGTTATCATTTATTATAAAATAAACCCAAATTGGTTTAAAAACGAGAGAGACTTGCACATATTAACGTTGAGGTCCAATAAAATTTTGGAACATAGATAGCGCCATGAGCGTCGAAAGACGGACCTGAGCACTATACAAGTACCCACTATTATTATTATTATTATTATTATTATTATTATTATTATAGATCGACGAATACCCAAACAATGCGCAATCCTCATGCCCGTTTAGGAGGCCCTCAGTTTAAAACAGTAATTTCAGACACAAACCTCTGTGTGTGAACCTTGACATGTTACCAATTTAGTCTTGTATAATGAGATTCATGGTCACATCATGATAGTTTCATATCTCAAATAGTTTTTTAGATACTTAAATAACGAGGCAAATGCCTGTATTTTCTTAGGTTCACCTTTGTGACCCTTGACATTTGACCTAAAAATTGTATGACATTGGCTTCTAATGATACCTGTTATCATCAAGATCGAAGTTGATATGGTATCAAGCTTTTTCTTAAACCAATCTAATAACGAGGTAAATACCTGGAATTTCATAAGTTGACCTTATGAACCTTGACCTTTCACCTACATTCTATAAGATCAAATTAGATTTTCTTCTTATTATGGTACATATTAGTAATTATTACTTTTAAATTTGAAGTTCATGGCTCAAGGGTTCTAGTGTGCATATAGCATCACAATATTTCTAGGTCAATGTAACATTTTGACCCTAATTGATCGATTGACCCTTAGACCATATCGTGACCCCTCACATTAATTTAATGCGGTTCTGGATTAGAAATACAATCTGTAAGTTTTAATAATCTATTTATACATAATTTGACTATAATACACAAAATGGAGCTGCTTTAACTCCTTATTCGTATTTCAATCCTAAATTAACTAATTTGACCCCAAATGACCTTACTTTGACCCCTTATTTGTACTGAACATGATTTTCTTATGTAGAAATAGTGTCAATTAATTTCCTTAACAATCTAAAATATTAATAGACACAAAAAACACGAAAAATTTTCGTTCTAAATAATTTTAGCTTGTGTAGGCCTCATATGCCTTCATGTGAAAGTTCGTTGACCTTTTGACATTCCCGCCATAACTTCTTACTGGGAGGTGAGGGGTGTCTGATCCTGTACACTTTTCTGTTCAGTAGAAAGAGACAAATAATTTGCCGTGTCTTTTCATACTATTTGGGCATTCTAAAATTTTGACCCCCTATTGGCCCCAGTTTGACCTTATTTTGACCCCCACGAGAGTTGCCGGGGGTTAGCAGGGGACTAACCAAGCTAATTTTGATTAGTGACCTCTAACCAACTCAAAACCACTTTCAAACCTTTGTTCCCCCCAAAATACCCACGGGGTCTACACATTAGTCCTCTACTATTTAACAAATACTTTGTTCCGGAATTTTAGAGCGCATGTTCATTTTGCGTTGAAAAAAAAAATGTCTTGGAAATTGTTCTCTTCTGTCCTGTTTGTTGATACATTAAATGTTTATTCTATAATCACGATCGGCCTATTTTTCACATTATTTCGTTATTTCTGGCGAAGGCAAGTTCTCGGGTTTTACACCTTTGTGGGAAAATTCTTCTGATTTAAAGCGCTTTATTATTATTATTATTATTATTATTATTATTATTATTATTATCATTATTATTATTATTATTATTATTATTATTATTATTATTATTATTATTATTATTATTATTATCATCATCATCATCATTATTATTATTATTATTATTATTATTATTATTATTATTGTTGTTGTTATTATTTTGGGGTGCATTATTCCTTTTGTTATTTTGATGTTTTTCACTATGGGGTTGTTTAGGAAATACGTAAAACCGTATATAGGAAACACTTTTTGAAACGGCGCACTTCAAAACTTTAACATCATTAAATCGATGTTTGCCTTATAATAACATTTTGTATTGTATTTTAAATTTATTTTGCATCTTCACTAGCTTCACTAGCTAATCACTAAATACAAAAGTGCTAAGCTTTAAAATCGAGGGGGCAGGGATCACCACCAATGAGTACGGGAACGACAAGTGAATTAGGCGCCTTCTCCATTCAAAACGTGTCAGTTTCCCGCGTCTTTTGTCCCAAACGCCGATAAATCCCGAAATCTTAACACGGCTTGAACAGGTTGAAACATGTTAAAAGCTGACAGCCGAACGTTTCCAAGGAAGCCGCGGGAAACTGACGCCTTTTGATTGGAGAAGACGCCTTAATTGCCTCCATCTAATTTGTTGCTATTGAGTTCGTATTTCAAAATGAGCCTCAGTCTCTCAGTCATCGATATTATTATTATTAGTAATAGTATAAGTAGTAGTAGTAGTAGTAGTAGTAGTAGTAGTATTGTTATCATTATTATTATTATTAATATTATTATTATTATTGTTATTCTTATCATTATTATTATTATTATTATTACTATTGGTAATTCAATTTACCCCCCCCCCCCCAAGAAAAAAAAAACGCTTTTATTGATATAATTATACAGACCTCTCTGTTTAAAATGCCCCTTAATTATATTTATAATCAAAATTATTCAATCCTGTCGTAATGCTTTTTTTCGAAGGAATACTACTAGCAAGCGATAATATATAAATTTAGTTGGACCTGTGCTTGGTGAACTATATCTTTGCTTGTATGCGACAATAATATATGAAAAGCTCATTTCCAAAAGGTACTACATCCATTTTCCATCAAAATACATTTTTTAGACATTAATCTACTCGCGTTTAGCACCTCTAAACACTGTTACAAACAGAAACATGAATTTTCAATGGGAAGGGTGAAGAAAAAATTACTTTCAAAAATCACTTCCTTTCCAAAAGGTATACATCCATTTCAGTTTGTTTTCAAAAGGTACTACATCCACTTTTATGTAGTCCCAGGTATTTGTTTTTATTGCATGTAAATAATGCGAAGTTGGCTTGGTTCGCTAGAGCATCAGTTGACATTTAAAAACTCATGTACTAAATGAAGCGTTTGATTTTTTTTTTTTTAACATGGTATCTATTTTAAGCTATTTGAAATAGTACAAAATGTTCCTTTTTGAATAAAAATTTGCTGAGATAGCAATTTGCATACTCTGAGACATTTCGTTTCCAAAAGGTATTACATCCATCAGAACAAAAAATAAAAAATTAATTTATAGAAAAAAGTTGTAGACCTAGATTTTGACTGGTTTCCCTTTAGTATCATAGAGTAGAACAATCTGTAAAAGTTTAATTCCAAACAGACATTTCTATCAGTGAAAAATGAAAAACGTGTTTTTCTCCGAATTAACAAATATGGATGTAGTACCTTTTGGAAATGACCTCTTCATATGTATTTCCCAATGCCAAAGAATGCAGTAAAGTTGTATAAACCTGTGCTTGGTGAACTATATCTTTGCTTCTATGCGACAATATATGTATTTCCCAATGCCAAAGAATGCTGTAAACTTGTATAGACCTGTGCTTGGTGAACTATATCTTTGCTTTTATGCGACAGTATGTATTTCCCAATGCCCAAGAATGCTGTACACTTGTATAGACCTGTGCTTATTGACCCCTAGTCTCTTTTGTATACGGAGAAATATTGTATTTACATGACGAGGTTTGATCGTTGGAACTATGCTCATTTATCAACTTGATTTATCTGCGGATAACAATTTCATTCTTTCCATGACGAGGAGTAAAGGTGTTATCCATGTTTAGTGATCCCTACCATTTTTTGTATGATGGGTATTGTTCTGTTTCAAATGAATAGGAGTGATCGTTAAACCTTAGCTCTTTGCTCCAAAACTTGATTTGTGTGCGAATAATAGTGCTATTATTCATTGACCGGGGGTAAAGGTTTTGCAGGTTTACATTGATCCATATCTTCTTTTGTATGCGGGGAATTATTTCATTTTAAATGAATAGGAGTGATTGTTAGACCTTAAAGCGGAGAATAATTTCATTTTTCAATGACGAAGTGTAAAGGCTCCAAAAGTTAATCCTCACCTTCTTATGTCTATGGGAAATTATTCCCAGTGGCGGATCTACGGGGGTTAGGGGGTTTAAATCCCTAACCCCACCTCCCCCCCCCCGGGCTCCCTAAAAAAAAAAAAATGTAGGAATGATGACTGAAGTATGCATCAGATTGCACCATTTCAGATGTCAAATTGAAAAAGCTCCTACCGTGTAATAGTCAGGGCAGTTAAGGCTGAATAGTGGTTGGTTCGTGCAGGACCATTCTTGGTCACGTGTGTGACCGAAATTATGCAAAATCTTGACTTTAATTGGCTATAACTCTAACAATGTTAAATATATATATACTGATTTAATGTTTATATTATGCTAACATATTTTGTTGGCTATCATTTGAAATATTTTTTGATATTACAATAAGCATGTTCAAGGTCAGAGGTCAAAAGAAGTGGGTCACGGTGTGTGACTTCACAGAACGGCATGATTTTGAAAGTTCAATTTTCATTTCGAAATTCCTATGAGTTTTAAAATGATGAAAATGTTCTTATTTCTGTGAGATATACATTATAAACCTGCTAACCATAAAATACCACTGGATAAGGAGTCATCTCTGAAATTTCTTTTTTATCTATTATTTTATATCGTGATGTCGGGTCACGGGTCACGTGTGTGACCTATGGCAAATTGTACAGAAAAATGAATATAATATTATGTATTAATCTTCAAAACATGGTTATACTCTTAAAACCATTATTGAAAATCATTCGAATGCTTTACGTAGAATCGCTAATGTTTATGCTTAGGCACATTCAAACAACTCATCTCAAGGAGCATGAAAAGGAACCAATCAGAATTTTGCGAGACAATTTTTCGGAACAATGGAGTTTATTGATGCAACGCGGATATACAGTAGGCCTCTACATGTAATTTTGGGAAACGTATTAGACAATACTATACTAGAGCTTATTAGGTAAGTAGTCTTATATTTTTTTCAAAGCCATTGAAAAGAAACTCATGTCAAACAAAACGTGGCTGAGTCTTATCGAAAGAATTTACATTAATTTAGATTAAATGTCCATAAAAGGACCCAAATTTATATTCTCCTCCCCTACAATGACAATAAAAGTAATTCAGATTGTAATGTATCTTTTAGAAGCTGCAATATGATTCCTCTCTGGGTCTGTGAAGCGAGCAACGAGATAGAGAGCTTCGAAAACAAGGGGCGGTTTGAAGACAGCATAATGCGTGATTTGAAGACACCATAAGGGTAGATCCACCAGTCCAGTCTACCGCCGTGCATGACCGCTTTGTGGACGGGTGTGAAGCGTTTGCTCCGTCCTTTCACCAACCCCATACCGTCATCACCAGCAAGCTCAAAACATTCGCCGGGCATGAACCGATGGCAAAATTACGTGAACGTTTTCCACGGGTCATCGCCGACCCACCGGGTATCACTCAGCGAAGAAAACAATTTTGTTTTTCTTGTCAGAGAGCGGTAAGGCCGGTTGGCAAGTGGTAATTGCACGGACTACAAATGAGGAGGGTCAGCCCGATACCAGGCTGGCTAGGACCTCGAATAGTCCCAGTATAGCAGGTGCAGATCCAAGAAAACCGAATTGAATGCATTTCTCGGGACCAATTGTCTGGGGACAAAAGCGGCTTTTTGTGTTTACGCATGGGCCCGATAAATTCATTGTATGATATCGGTCTGCGTCCGCTACTGTATAGAACGATACAGACCCTGTAAAAATGATTAAAAAATGCCTTGTAGTCGATGCCGTTCTATTGCCGTGTTGCAAATTTTTGTTTTTCGGTGAACGGCGAAGACCTGTTCAATTTACGCGGTAAATGTAATACCAGCATTCCTCTGATTGAATATAACGATTTTTTTTTCGGAGAGTGCTTCTTATTTTATTTTCCACAAAAATCCCGATTTTTCACGCCTCATAAACTGGTTTTGTATGTTTGGGCACACATGTGGCATCCCCTTTGTCAAGTGTGAGGTTGAAAAAATTAATATTCTTCCGAAATCAATCAATCTACTTTTGTGTTCTGTTTATATGTGATGCATCACATCGAAATCAGACACGAGTAGCCAAGCATTTTTTTGAGAAGTGTGCACCAATTTTTGAGAAGTGCGCCCTCTCACACTGCTCTCATCCAGCTGTTAGTTTTTTCCTTTTCCATGGTGCCTATCGTGTTTTTATGTCAACCGTTATCACTACATATGACATGGATCCTACTGGACAATTTTGAAGCCTGAACTTACTTCCAAACTTGGGATTTTGTTTCTTGATGTTTTTCGGGTTAGTTAACATTAGACATTTGTATTGGACTCCATGTTTTCTCAGCAATATACCCTGCTCACTCAACTTTTCTATTGGGCACAATAGGCCTTTGTCAATGGCATTTATCTCAACAATGGATCTGATCAAGTTCACTCTCCTTATCTTCATTGTTCTGCATTGTAATGGGGCTTGCCTGAGTGAGCACAACAGCCAGTGCCCTAGTAGTTGTACCAGGTCAGCCTATGTGAAGAAATGCTATGGAGCACGGGTTGTATATTATGCAAATTCACTTGCCACCTTTGAGCTCTTACTTCTTAAATCTGGAGATGTTAGTACTAATCCAGGTCCGTCTGACCATCGTGATGGAACTGTTGATCTACTTCCCTCAGCTCTCAAGCAGAATCAGCGTATTGGGTACACTGCTTCTACCCTACATGACTTACGTCGTCTTAATTGTGCCATTGCACTGCCTGATGATTCTTTATTTTGGAAACCTGTAACAACAGCTGAGGTGTTTAATCACCTTTATAGGCCTAGATATAAAAAAAGGCATGCGGGCATGACAATATACCTATACGACTACTAAAGGACGGAGCAGTCTACATATCAGATGCTCTTGCATAATTTTTTAATCTATCTTTAGAAAGTGGTAGGGTTCCAGATGAAATGAAGATAGCAAAAGTTACACCTATCCACAAGAAAGGGCCTACAGACGAACCTGGAAACCACAGACCAATATCCTTTTTACCAGTACTTGGTAAAATTTTTGGGAAAAAAAAATCACAAATATCCGGTTAATACAGTTTCTAGAAAAAAAAACCAATGCATTTTATCAACACCAATATGGTTTCAGAAAGAAATACAGTACGAAATTATCATTGATTAACTTATCCAATACAATATTAAAAGCAATAGATGAGGGCAGAGCTACACTAGGAATATTCATTGACTTCAAAAAAGCATTTGATACGATTAATCATGAGGTACTTATACATAAACTCTCTCACTATGGTGTAAGGGGTCTGCCACTGAAATGGTTTAAAAATTATTTCGAAGAAAGGTATCAATTTGTTCAATGTGAGGAAATTGTGTCGAGCAAAGTGAAAATAAGATGTGGTGTCCCGCAAGGTTCATTGTTAGGGCCAACGTTGTTTTTACTGAATATAAATGACCTACCATCGGCAACTGATTATTTTAATTTCAGATTATTTGCAGATGATTCTAATTTATTTCATACTTTTCCTCCTGGTCAAACCGATATTAATGCCGATGAGGTGAATATAAATATCAAAAAGGTTACTGAATGGTGTGCGGCAAATAGACTGACAATTAACTCTTTGAAAACAAAATTCATGATGATTGGTAGCAGAAGGAAAATATTTACATTGTCTAGTGAATTGGAAATACCAGGAGAGGGAATTGAAGAGGTTGATGAAGCAACTTTTGTCGGTATAACAATTGATAAACATCTAACTTGGCGTAATCGCATTCGAGCAGTTAACTCATGTACTCGTAGGAGAGTGGGCATTCTATTTAGGCTGAGACATTATGTACCCAAATATACATTGGTATTACTGTATAAGGCATTCATAGAGCCCCATTTAACGTGTGGAATTGAGGTGTGGGGAAGCACATACAAGAGTAACTTGAAATGTATATTTTACACCCAAAAAATGGCAGTTAGAGCCATGACATTCAGCCACTGGCAAGCACATACTGGGCTACTATTTAAAAACTTAAAAATCCTCATTATATTTGATATGCACTATTTATCTGTTTGTACGTTTATGTTTGATCTGCGTAATGGTAACTTACCACACTCTTTAATTGATTATTGTAATGTTATACAGCACAGATATTCTACGAGACAAAAAACAAATGGACAAAAACAAAACAAGGCCAATTTTCTCTATCCTTCTTAGGCAGTACATTCTGGCATAATGTACCAGCTAATATCAAGCTAAAACCATCCAGAATATCCTTCAGGAACTCTTTAAAAATGAATGCATATAATAAATCCAAAATAAGAGAACTGCTGAAACTGCTTATCCTATAAAGGAGAGCTAATGGTGTAAAATGAAGTCAAAAGGAGCCTGAGCTTTCGATCCTAGCAGAATCTTCGTCAGAGACAAAATGACACAGAATAGTAGGGAACAAACATGGATATAGAGAAAGACAGAGAAAAGCTACACCTGAGTGGCAAGCCAAGAGGGAGAGAACAAAAAGGGGGATGTAAAAGGTGTGAAGAAGCCAGCCAATCAAAAAGCAAGAGGAGGTGAGAACAAACAGCAAACTGGAACAAAAGGGAGATGATAAGCTGGGAGAGGGAGGAGAGAGTAAACAAAGAAGGGATTAGAGTGGAGGCTAAGGGGTTGAAAAGAATGAAATGTCTTCCCCTTGTTCTTTTACCTGTTTTAATTATTTATTTATTCCCCCCCCTACTTCTTCTTGTAGGTCTATAACACACAGGTCTACTAGGTGTTTTTTTCCCCCTTGGCTTTTTCTCTTTTCTTTCATTCTTTTCAACCCCTTAGCCTCCACTCTAATCCCTTCTTTGTTTACTCTCTCCTCCCTCTCCCAGCTTATCATCTCCCTTTTGTTCCAGTTTGCTGTTTGTTCTCACCTCCTCTTGCTTTTTGATTGGCTGGCTTCTTCACACCTTTTACATCCCTCTTTTTGTTCTCTCCCTCTTGGCTTGCCACTCAGGTGTAGCTTTTCTCTGTCTTTCTCTATATCCATGTTTGTTCCCTACTATTCTGTGTCATTTTGTCTCTGACGAAGATTCTGCTAGGATCGAAAGCTCAGGCTCCTTTTGACTTCATATAATAAATCAATAACAATTTGCTTCTCTATGTGTAATTTACTGTAATTTACACTTCATAAACTTTGTATCAATAGTTGGTATCTGTAACTGTATAGTCTTATGTTTATTAACAACATTATACTTTGTATGTAAATAATGAAGAGGGGCCAGGCTCGACCAGCACATGTGCTATTTTCTGGTCCCATTTACCATTTGTAATATTTTAATTATATGTATGTCATGAAATGTTATTGGTAAATAAATAAATCAAATCAAATCAAATCAAATCAAATGAGAATGAAGGGGGCGATAACCCAAAAAGCTTGTGTTTGGCGTTAATATAAAATAAGATATTCTAAAACAATTTTGCAAAAAACTAACTTTACATTCTTCTGTATTATATTGCAACCCACTATTTGCAAATTTTCGCGGTGGTCGTGTTCTCGTTGGCCAAAATCTAAAAGAGGCACCCCCTCCCATGGACTCAATTGATTAAAAAAGGCAAATGTGATGAGGGTTACAGGGCATTACAATTCCCAAAGTAATTACCTGATATAGCTAGAAATATAACAATTTCATTTTTGCTCCGCGCGAGTGATGTCAGTAAAAGTCCAGTAAAGACGAAGCAGGATCCAGATACCAGCAATATTTGACGTAGAGGGCGCCTCCGAAAAAGAGCAGCCATCAGGGGAGCTATTGGAGATGCAGATTCAGAATAATTTTTTTTTACTTTTTTAGTTATATCATGGTAATGAATTATGAGACAATAGTCCAAATAGAGGTGCACGGTGTATCCAAAAACTATGGAAGCATCGTTTTTGTTTATCTGTTTGTATTCTACTTTACCCGTAATAAGTATTGCAACATCTCTAAAATACGATAATTCTTCTATTTTACATATGTTATATTACACTGTACGTCATAAAGGTGGAATATTTTTTTGCCGCTAAAGCGACATGATTTTGCTCTGACTTTAATTTCTTGAATATGGTTGTCCCTGCTTTTACTTTTTGGGACCCTGGCTATATCTTGGACATTTTCCCAACCATTCACGTAAACCTTTTTCCAAAAAAAGTTTTGTCAACCCCCGTGATGCCCATTTTCGTCATTTGTTCTCATTTTGGTTTTCCGGCCGATCAAGCCCCCCCCCCCTCCTCAGTCCTACCCCCAGGAAACGCGACTGAGGTGTAATATTACCATTGCGTACAGATAGATAGTTCAATGTAAAAAAAATGATATGTTAATGCACATTTTTCAGTTACTCCTATTTATATATCTTTGTATGTATTTATTTCTTTATGTATTCTTATACATCATCTTCACAAAGGAGCCTATAATGTAACAAGCTTAGCTTTTAAATTAGGCTCCTTCATATTTCTTTCTTTCTTGTGCTACTGATGTCATTCGTTTTATGATTTATGATTTATGATTATCAAATAATGTTTTATATTGTTCTTTAAGTTAAATCTATATTTCTTGGGACAGGCTTAGGTCTTTTGTTTAGGGGAGGGGTTGAAGTAAAACACGAGATTGGTGAAAATTCGGAATATTTTATTCCATCTTTATGCTGAAAACAAAATAAATTAAAAAGCACCATTAACCCTTAAATATCATCATTTCCCCTGAATTTTTGTTTTACATTGATGACAAGGCTTTAAATAGTCATTATTTATTATATTTTGTTTTGATTTATGTTTAGTTGAGATTTTACAATACAATTTAGGAAAGATAGAAATTTCTATGGTGTAAAAATGAATAAAATGAATGTTGAACCCCAATCAAAATAAATTTTGACCCCTCCCCTAGGGAAAAGAGTTGAGCCTGTAACCATAAATCTAGATTTAATTTAAAGAACAATAACAAATCTCCACTTCAGACGTGTTTCCTTGGGGTAGGACTGAGGGGGCCTTGGTGGGTCGCGTGAACCAAAAAGGGCCCCAAAAATAAGACAAAATGACGAGAATGGCCGTCTTCTGCGGGTGACAAACTTTTTTGAAGAAAAATCCCCGGGAAGGGTTGAGGGAGCGTCCAATACATACCCAGGATCCCGGAAAGTGAAAGTGGTGACAAACACATTCAAGAAATTGATAACGGAGCAACATAACGTCGCTTGAGCCAGAAAAAAATATTCCATCTTTATGACGAACAGTGTATGTTGTTAAATCTCATTTATGAAAGATGTGCCGTTGACAATTTTGATTAGTATTCTGAAAAGATAGATTGGTTCTTTTTTATTGATGAGAACAGGAAATGGCCCGACCAAATAAGTTCTGAAACAGAAGAGAGAGAAAAAAAGGCTTAAATATGTTATTGATCAACTCAAAAAGATACATAAATCATATTTTTTTTTGAAATCCTGGGTTTCCCGTTTCCTTACCTTTAAGGGCCTGTCTTATTTAGTCCATCAAGCTTATCATCAAGGTGATTTCATCATGTTTCAGCTCACGACTGCCCAAAGGAAATGCAGTTAACCGTGGATAATGTAAGAAACATGACAGTGCAAAAAAAAAGCAATTTTCGAGATATTTTCAGAACAATGGGGTTCAGTGATGGGTGACATTCGTTAGCTGAAAGAGGTATCATTAAAATGGTAATGAGTTGTAATTTCCAGTCACATACCATAGGTTTCGGAAGATTTAAAGGATTGGGGGGGGGGCAATTTTTCTCAGGATTGTTTTTTATTAACCCCCCCCCCCACGTTGACAAAGTTTTTGAAAAATCAGCAAGTCTTTCTTCTTTTTTTTTGTTTTTAAGAAAAAAAAAAGTATGGGAGACCGGGGATGGACGTTACAAAATTCACATTTTGGGCCAGATAATTCTTATGAAAATACTCACACACTCCATTTTGGGTCTGTAGTTAGCCTATCATGTTGGCTGAACCTGAGGCACATAAAACTTGAAAACATTTAAACACTAATTAACTACAGCTTAATTAAGGAAGACATTTTTGGTAACAACCTACCCCGTATACGGGGTAATTTGTTACTACATGTAAACATACGGGTTAATTGGTTACAATGTGTAAATCTCTTATACCATACTTTTGTTTCAACTTTCCAGTTTCTTGGTATCGTTAACAGTAGATTCTAGAGCTCTAGAATAGACTAAAGTAATAATAGAAATATCAAAATATTAAGACCAGAAAATTGAAACAAAATTACTTTACATGTGTAATGTAATTGGGGTAGGTTGTTACATCGACATGGGGTAGATTGTTGTAACAACCTACCCCATGGGTGATTTTACACATAAAATCAATTGTAGCAAAGCCATTAGGTAGAATTACAGGGCATGGCTCAGGGCACATGTACTATATTCACAATACCAGACTATCATCATGTGCCAGTTAGCATGAACTCTGTTGTTCCAACTTAGCACACTGAGAACTGTAACAACTGACCCGTGTAACTTCCATCCCCGGTCTCCCCTATTAGTTCTGATCAACCTTAAATCATTATGATGTAACATTCTGGTAAGGCCTTCTTGTATGTGTTATGTGCCGTATCGTTTTCTTTATGAATATTGATATGCGAGCGCGAAGCGCGAGCTAAGAAAAACAAATTATATGGGAGCCGATTGTTTTTTTTATGAATCTACCTAAAAACGGTGCATTTTTAAGCGTTTTTTGGTCTCCTATGCTCATAAAGAATATTCTTATTTACTTTTAAAAATGCGAGCGAGCCCCAAATTCCTGATATAATAACCTAAAAACAGTGCATTTTAATTGGCTTTGCGCTGCGCTAATGAAAGAGATATTCATCTCATTAAATGATGCGAGCGCGAAGCGCGATCTGATTTTATTTCATATATCACCCTGAAAACGGTGCATTTTAAAGTTTCTTTTTTCTTTTTTTCTTTTTTTCTGCTATGCTTAAAGAGAAGACATTTCCATTAAACAATGCGAGCGCGAAGCATGAACTAATTTTTTTTATATATCACCCTGAAAACGGTGCATTTTAAAGTCTCTTTTTAGCAATGTAAAAATAAGATACTGTCATTAAACAATGCGAGCACGAATCGCGAGTCGAAATTTTGTTAAATATATAACTGCAAAAAAATCCTGATATAACTATCCTGAAACAGTGCATTTTTTTATATATCATTTTTTTTTTTTTTTGGAGCTTTTCTTACAAAAGATATTTTCATTAAAAAATGCGAACGCCGAAGCGCGAGCTGAAATGTTTTAAATATAATACCCTGAAACTTTGCATTTTAATTCTTTTTTTTTAGTTATACTAAAAAAGAAGATACTTAATTAAACGATACGAGCGCAAAGCGCGAGCCGAAATTTTTGTATATATCAACAGTGAAAACAGAACATGTCAAGCGTTTGTTTATTTTATTTATTTATTTTTGCGTTCTATGCTCATAAAAGGACACTTATCTCAGTAAAAAAGAGGGGCTCAGAATATAGAAGCCCCTCAGAACACCGCGGGGGGGGGGGCGGAGGGGAGGGGGGCTCAATTGCTGACTCAAAACCAAGATAGTAGGACCCCTTGTTCCTATAAAAAGAAAACAAAAAAGGAAGTTCTTCTTAAAGGTGTGCGAACGCGCAGCGCGAGCCAAAAAATTGTTGAATAGAGACCTGGTCCTATGAGCATTTTAGTAGAAAAAATTGGTGGTAAGTTCAATGATATTCTAGCCTCATTAAAATCATGGGAGGGGTTTAATGATGTCTCAACCCGCTCTTCATAAAAAAAAATGAAATATATAACAATGATTCAAATATAGGGTCTAATTGTTATCTGAATCAAAGATTATATTATAAGGGCGATGGCCGATATTTGTATGGCATCTAAACTATTGGGGGGCTCAAT